>OY101449.1:89113707-89131207 GCA_956483635.1 Panzeria rudis | reverse complement strand
TATTATTATATAGTAGCATAAAACTAACTCACAACTACTATTTATACTTGAAGCATATTACCATGGTCAGAATCAACTACTATACTCTTATAGATGTTTTTAATACACTTAGCCGTCATTTTGACCATTTTACATACATTTTTACCCGAAAAAAATAATGTTGGTATTCTTTATTATAATTATTGTTAATATTTTTGTTTTCAATAATTCGTAATTTTTTGTTTATTTATTCAATAATATTTTTGCAAAAAGCATTGAAAAACATTACATTTTTATATGGATTGCAGAAGTTTTTAAATAATAAAAAAATGAATTTAAAATTTTATAAACCATATAATGTTGGTATTCTTTATTATAATTATTATTAATATTTTTGTTTTCAATAATTCGTAATTTTTTGGTTATTTATTCAATAATATTTTTGCAAAAAGCTTAAATAATAAAAAAAAAAAAAAGAATTTCAAATTTTATAAACCATATAATGTTGGTATTCTTTATTATAATTATTATTAATATTTTTGTTTTCAATAATTCGTAATTTTTTGGTTATTTATTCAATAATATTTTTGCAAAAAGCATTGAAAAACATTACATTTTTATATGGATTGTAGAACTTTTTAAATAATAAATAAAAAATGTATTTAATAAACCATATAATATGTTGGTATTATTTATTATAATTATTATTATTATCATTTTTTGTTTATTTATTCAATAATATTTTTGCAAAAAGCATTGAAAAGCATTACATTTTTATATGGATTGCAGAAGTTTTTAAATAATAAAAAAAATGAATTTAAAATTTTATAAACCATATAATGTTGGTATTCCTTATTATAATTATTATTAATATTTTTGTTTTCAATAATTCGTCATTTTTTGGTTATTTATTCAATAATATTTTTGCAAAAAGCATTGAAAAACATTATATTTTTATATGGATTGTAGAACTTTTTAAATAATAAATAAAAAATATATTTAATAAACCATATAATATGTTGGTATTATTTATTATAATTATTATTATTATAATTTTTTGTTTATTTATTCAATAATATTTTCGCAAAAAGCATTGAAAAGCATTACATTTTTATATGGATTGCAGAAGTTTTTAAATACTAAAAAAAATGAATTTAAAATTTTATAAACCATATAATGTTGGTATTATTTATTATTATTATTATTATTATTATTATTATTATTATTATTATTATTATTATTATTATTATTATCATTTTTTGTTTATTTATTCAATAATATTTTTGCAAAAACCATTGAAAAACATTACATTTTTATATGGATTGCAGAAGTTTTTAAATAATAAAAAAATGAATTTAAAATTTTATAAACCATATAATGTTGGTATTCTTTATTATAATTATTATTAATATTTTTGTTTTCAATAATTCGTCATTTTTTGGTTATTTATTCAATAATATTTTTGCAAAAAGCATTGAAAAACATTACATTTGTATATGGATTGTAGAACTTTTTAAATAATAAATAAAAAATGTATTTAATAAACCATATAATGTTGGTATTATTTATTATAATTATTATTATTATCATTTTTTGTTTATTTATTCAATAATATTTTTGCAAAAAGCATTGAAAAACTTTACATTTTTATATGGATTGCAGAAGTTTTTAAATAATAAAAAATGAATTTAAAATTTTATAAACCATATAATGTTGGTATTCTTTATTATAATTATTATTAATATTTTTGTTTTCAATAATTCGTCATTTTTTGGTTATTTATTCAATAATATTTTTGCAAAAAGCATTGAAAAACTTTACATTTTTATATGGATTGTGTTGAATGAAGCTAGTTGGCAACCATATTCAACGTGTATGTTTCTAGATTGTTCTAACTTAGTTTTCTCAGTCATTATATATTTGAATTATACTTTATGTTTTCATTCCTTTTTGAAGCTTTGAACTGTATATACCTTTTTCTGAATTAAACTTCAAACTTTTATACTTAATATTTTAAATAAATAATTAGATAAAATAAACAGGTTATGGGCCCAGGAGCGTAATCGTGAAGTATATAAAGAATAAAGTAGAATAATCAGAATGAGCAACTTGATCCAAATAGAAAAGTTGGATGACGCCAACTTTGAAACTTGGTCTGTGCAGATGAAAAGCGTTCTTGTGCATAGTGGTTTTTGGCGTATGGTCTGTGGTGATAACAAAAGGGAATCAGCAGAAGGTGCAGAAGGTAAGGCAAAGTGGGACTCTGATGATGAGAAGGCACTTGCGTCTATCATATTGAGCGTAAAGCCAACACAATTGGGGTATATCAAAAATGCCAAAACGTCAGCAGAAGCGTGGGAAAAATTAAAAACCACATATCAACCAAAGGGTCCGATACAAAAGGTGTCTCTTTATAAGCGTCTGCTTAGCATACAAATGTCCGAAGGTGGTAATGTAATGGAACATTTGAAAATATTTGCAGAAACCACTGAAAAACTTGCCGAAACAGGTATAGAAATGCAGGAAGAGCTGCTCGTAATAATGTTGTTATCCAGTCTCCCTAAAGAATACGAAAACTTCGTGATTGCAATGGAGACGCGAGATACTATGCCAGGATTAAGTTTTCTAAAGCAGAAAATTCTTGAAGATGCACAGCGTCGTAAAGAAAAACCGGAAGAAGATGCATGTAGTCAACAGGCTTTTAATGTTCGTTCTACACATAAACAGAAAAAGAAAAACATTAGCAATATCAAGAAACCTTTCAAAGGAAAGTGCTATATATGTGGAGTAACAGGTCATTTTGCCAGTCAATGTGACAAAAAGAAAAAGCAACAACAAATATTGACTATGCTGGCAGCTGCCGAACCAAGAGGAAAACAGAGCTCATGGTATGTCGACAGCGGGGCAACCTCTCACATGTGCAACGACAGGAAAATGTTTGTACGTTTTGAGGATCATCAAGAACAAATAGCGTTAGCTGGGAACAAATATATTACAGCAACCGGAAGAGGTGATGTAAACTTTCAACATGACAATTTTGATCTGACTTTCCAAAATGTACTATATTCTCCTGAGTTACAGGGAAACTTTATTTCAGTCAGTAAAATAGTCGACAGAGGTCTGACAATAAAATTTCAGGCTCAACAGGCAATTGTTAGAAGACCAGACGGTACAGTCGTATTTTTGGCCAACCGAGAGAACAATTTGTTTGTTGTGCAAAATTCTACGGAGAAAGCATTTGCTTTGAATGACACAACAGATGAGGTTTGGCACAACAGGCTTGGTCACCTGAATTACAAAAGCTTAACTGATTTATCGAAAAAGGGTATGGTGGCTGGAATGCATATTAGTGGCAATAACAAAACTAATTGTAAGACATGCATGATGTGTAAAATTCATGCATTGCCATTTCCAAAGGAAAGTGAACATGTATCAACGGAATTGTTGCAATTAATACATTCCGACGTATGTGGCCCATTTAGAACTAAATCAGTTGGAGGAGCAAGATATTTCATCACATTTATCGATGACAAATCTAGAAAAGTCTACGTATTTTTCATGAAGGCAAAAAGTGAAGCTTTACAGAAGTTTAAAACGTTCAAATCTCAGGTTGAAAATGAAACAGGCCGCAGAATCAAAACTCTGCGTACGGACAACGGCAGGGAATATATAAATACAGAATTTGAAAAATATTTACAACAACAAGGTATACAGCGACAACTTACCGTACCGTACACACCACAACATAACGGTGTGGCTGAACGTTGCAATAGAACACTTGTGGAGATGAGTCGTTCAATGTTATTTTATTCTGGTCTGCAGCAAAGCTTGTGGGCAGAGGCTGTTAGTACTGCATCGTACATTCGTAACAGATGTCCAACGAAAATATTACACAATGACAACAAAACACCATTTGAAGTTTGGTATGGTAGGCAACCCAATGTTAAACATCTTCGTACATTTGGTTCACACGCTGTAGCATTGGATAAAACCAAGAAATCAAAGTTCGAGCCAAAGGGTAAACAGTATTTTTTGGTCGGCTATTCAACAGAAGCAAAAGTATATAGACTTTTTAATAAAAGAGCACAAAAAGTGGTTGAGCATAGAGATGTTTTGTTTGATGAAAACATATGTTTTAACAACAACAATAATGATGACCAACAACAACAGCAACGACCAGGGGACTATTTAACAATATGCGTTGAAAAGGAAAATAATAATGCCACATTTGTATCACAACCAACCGAAAATTTATATAATGATAGAGAACAAGAAGGCGAGTTTGATACAGCAGATGAAGACTCGCGAACAGAGGAAAGAATAGAGCAAGACGAAGATATAATAAATCAGCAACAGGAAATAGAACAAGAAGAAAGCGATAGCCAAAATAACCGGCAACAAGACAATGAAAATCCACAGCCAAAACGAATTGGAAGAGGAAGGCCAAAAATTGTACGCACTAATAAGCCCGGAAGACCACGTAAACAGTTTAACGAACTCAATAGTATAGTGGAAATTAATATTCCTCAGACTGCGGAAGACGCAATTTCAAGTTGTGACAGTGATGCATGGCTAGAGGCTATGCAGGCGGAAATTTCTTCACTTGAACAAAATAGAACTTGGTCACTAGTAGATTTGCCTCATGGTCTTAAGGCAATATCTTGTAAATGGGTATTTGCATTGAAGAGAAATAAACAAGGTGAGGTTGAGCGTTACAAGGCGCGATTGGTGGCTAAGGGCTGCAGTCAACGATACGGAATTGACTACACAGAAACCTTCTCCCCAGTAATCCGGTACTCTACCTTACGCATATTATTGGCATTGGCGGTTGAATGGAAAATGCACCTTCATCAAATTGACGTAAGTACGGCATATCTTAATAGTGATTTACACGATGAGGTTTATATGCGTCAGCCACAGTGCATGAAAAATAACAATCATCCGAACAAAGTTCTACGGCTTAATAAGGCATTATATGGACTGAAACAGTCAGGCAGGGAATGGAATGCCAAACTCGATGGTGTTTTGAAAAAGTTTGGTTTTATCCAAAGTGATGGTGATCCATGCCTCTATCAGACTGATCGTAATGGTAATTTAGTATTAATTGCCGTATATGTGGACGACATAATTATTGGCTGCAAGGAAAAATCAGTTGTTTTAGATGTCAAGAAACAGATATGTGAAGAATTTGAAGTCTCTGATAAGGGAACTTTAAGTCACTTTTTGGGCATCGAAATAGATCGATGTGGAGAAACAGGAGCGATACAATTGAGTCAAACGCAATACATTAGAGATATGTTAAAGCGATTTGATATGGTTAATTGTAAATCAGTTTCGGTTCCACTTGATGCAGGGTATCAGGTGCAGTGTACAGATGATTGTGAGAAAGTTGACCATCAGCACTATCAATCGATGATTGGTACTTTAATGTATTTGGCCATAACAACACGGCCGGATATATTGCATTCAATTTCCAAATTGGCTCAACGTAATTCAGATCCTCATCATGAACATTTACAAGCGGTAAAGCACGTGTTACGTTACTTAGCAGGCACAACTGAATATAAGTTGGAATATACACAAGCGGAAGATGCATCTGTAGCAGGCTACGTAGACGCAGACTGGGGCGGTGATGCTTCTGATCGTAAATCATACACAGGATTTACATTCTTTGTGGGTAACTGCTTAGTGTCATGGGAATCCCGAAAACAAAACTCTGTGGCGCTTAGTAGTACTGAGGCGGAATATATGGCCGCTTCAGATGCCGCAAAAGAGGCAGTATACTTGAGGAAACTTTTAATGGAGCTGGGTTATTCTAAAGGCGAACCAGTTATTCTGCACAGTGACAACCAAGGGGCGCACAAGTTAGCAGAAAATCCAGTCTACCACAGACGAAGCAAACACATTGATATAAAATATCATCATATAAGGGAGGTCATCCGAGGCAATGAAATTACTCTGCAGTATTGTCCAACGAATGATATGGTGGCGGATATCTTGACGAAGAATTTGTCAAAGATAAAACATAATAATTGTGTATCTTTAATGAAAATAAAATAATTTTGTTTTTATATTGTAAAGTTACATCCACGTTGAGGGGGCGTGTTGAATGAAGCTAGTTGGCAACCATATTCAACGTGTATGTTTCTAGATTGTTCTAACTTAGTTTTCTCAGTCATTATATATTTGAATTATACTTTATGTTTTCATTCCTTTTTGAAACTTTGAACTGTATATACCTTTTTCTGAATTAAACTTCAAACTTTTATACTTAATATTTTAAATAAATAATTAGATAAAATAAACAGATTGTAGAACTTTTTAAATAATAAATAAAAAATGTATTTAATAAACCATATAATGTTGGTATTATTTATTATAATTATTATTATTATCATTTTTTGTTTATTTATTCAATAATATTTTCGCAAAAAGCATTGAAAAGCATTACATTTTTATATGGATTGCAGAAGTTTTTAAATAATAAAAAAAATGAATTTAAAATTTTATAAACCATATAATGTTGGTATTATTTATTATTATTATTATTATCATTTTTTGTTTATTTATTCAATAATATTTTTGCAAAAAGCATTGAAAAACATTACATTTTTATATGGATTGCAGAAGTTTTTAAATAATAAAAAAATTAATTTAAAATTTTATAAACCATATATATAAAATGCCTCACCAGCGAAGCGCTGAGGTGGGTACTTAGATTTTTACTTTTAGTTTCATTCATTCATTATATTTTAATTCGGCTCTTTAATTTTTGGATATTCCACACATTATATCAATGTGGATTTTCCGGTTTATGTTTTATCTTTAAAATTAAATAACTTATTATATATAGCTAATATAAGCTATAATATAAACGATGAATTTTTTGCTTTCAAATATATGAAATGCAATATTTTAATTGTTTATCACAATAAATTGATCGAATCGTCAAGCTAAGGATGAGCTTCAGTGGATCGCAGTATGGCAGCTGCTCTTCCACTTACAACACCTTGCCCGCTACAAAAGTCGTTTACAATTGATTCTAGGCATTGTCATTGTATTAAATAATGATTTTATAAGTAACTAGCGCGGCGTACAAGTGATAATATCCTCCTGCACTTGCTATGTTACGAATATCATTGGCATCACAATCCATTGTCGTTTACTAAAAGCAAACTTTAAATGGTTTAAAAGCCATACAATGCAATTGCCCCATTTTTATCATTGCAGTTCAGCTTGGATACGACCTTAGAGGCGTTCAGGCATAATCCAACGGACGTAGCGTCATACCACTGTTCGCTCGAACAAGTATTGTGCCATAGGTCCGTACCTGCGGTTCCTCTCGTACTACGCAGGAATGCTGTCGCAACAACATATTGTCATTAGTAGGGTAAAACTAACCTGTCTCACGACGGTCTAAACCCAGCTCACGTTCCCTTGCATGGGTGAACAATCCAACGCTTGGTGAATTTTGCTTCACAATGATAGGAAGAGCCGACATCGAAGGATCAAAAAGCGACGTCGCTATGAACGCTTGGCCGCCACAAGCCAGTTATCCCTGTGGTAACTTTTCTGACACCTCTTGTTAAAAACTCCTTAAACCAAAAGGATCGATAGGCCGAGCTTTTGCTGTCCCTGTGTGTACTGAACACCGAGATCAAGTCAGCATTTGCCCTTTTGCTCTATGTGTGGTTTCTGTCCGCACTGAGCTGGCCTTGGGACACCTCCGTTATTATTTGAGAGATGTACCGCCCCAGTCAAACTCCCTACCTGGCAATGTCCTTGAATTGGATCATAGCTGAGTATTGGGAGTTATACCAAATTTCAAATATTAACAATAGCACCGAAATGTCATTATCTCATCAAAATTTGTTTACAATTATATAACAAACTCTTACTACTTTGATCAAGAAGCTTGCATCATAACCCAATACCATAAGATATATAAATATATCCGTATAATGGCTAAGAAATGATACACGTTCCACTTAATCAAGTAAGTAAGGAAACAATAAGAGTAGTGGTATTTCATTGTTGATAAAGGCCCCGAAAGACCAGTATCTCCCACTTATTCTACACCTCTTATGTCTCCTTACACTGCCAGATTAGAGTCAAGCTCAACAGGGTCTTCTTTCCCCGCTAATTATTCCAAGCCCGTTCCCTTGGCTGTGGTTTCGCTAGATAGTAGATAGGGACAGATGTGTTTCAGATTTTTGTGGTTACCTGTCGATACGACCTAACTCCACAGTGCTCTAAACACAGGGTGAATACAATGCGTCTACCAGCGCCCCCATATGCAACATATTGTTACACATGAGTACCAATTGAAAACATGCATTTGGGCATGCGTTCCCCCTTGGTTAGGAGCGGAGCCTATCTAAAACTCCTACCGATCTATGGGTCACGGCACCCGGTCGCAATGCAACTCCACACCGAGCTTGCGCTCTCCCCGCGATTTGGGTTTAAACCACAGCCACCACGTAGCTCCCGAAGGGGCCTCACCATAGTCAGGCAAGAACCGAAGTTCTTGGGGCTCCTGACACCCGTGGTACCAGAATTAAGTCTCCGGTCAGACCTCGTAGCCGAAACTACTACCAGTTGAACCCCAAACAGTTCAGGACTGGTGGCCCACAGCAACGTAAACAGCATGAAGAGTGCGGAAAATGCAACTGTAATCAGCAACCAGGAAACTGCTACCTGCCAACAGGAATCAGGAACCAGGAACCAGCTACCAGCTACCACCCTACAGCCATCAGCAACAAATCATTCAGGCAATCAAATCATAGTCCATGTACAATAGCCAGATTCATCCAAGTGTTGTCTACTGCATGTCCAAGTACTGCAGCCGAATTCCCCATCCAGTCCCCAAGGAGGGCTAGAAGGGGAAGACGTCCACACAACCACGGCCGCAGCGCCAACGCAAGACATCAGCAACAGTGAAGACCACCGCAAACAACAGCACCAGCAGAGCAACGAAACCCCACAACAATACGTAGCGGACAACTTACGCGATATCTGAGGATATCAGAACTATTTGCGAATGATCGCATAGGAAACTACCTAACTACTCGCGCCTCAACCTTCTCCCAAAAGCCACACGGGCGAACTCACTGAGCCTATCAAAGGTAAGTCTATCCTCTAACACCCTACTAAAGTCCCAACTAGCCCCATCTCCAACAATACCCATACTGGGCAAATCCCTGACGTTGTCGTACTCCGGACACTCCGTGAGTACGTGCCTCCAATCCTCGCAAATCGCCCCACACCTACAAGCAGCAGAATCAGACAATCCCCTCTTATACAGAAATGCATTAAGAGAGCCGTGCCCGGTCAACAAGAACCCCAAGCTCAGACCAAAGGAAAAATCCGGATGTTCAGTAACGAAAGTAGGATCGCGTATAAACCCATACGTCACCCTACCCACATCGCTGTTCTCCCACCTGTCTCTCCAAATAGAGACAAGGCGCTCCTCTAAGAGCCCCCTAACCGACCTAACACCGCCATCTACCAGGTCATCAGCAGAAAGCCAGTCATGTTCGAGCAGCGGTAGTCCCCGCCGGACCTTGAAAGCGATAGCACGTCGCATCACTTCCAAATCAAGGGGGGCTACACCCAGTAAGACCTGAAGAGCATCCGTTGAAACAGTCCGACAGACTGGCATGCAGGCGAGCATAGCCACTCTCTGACAAGACAATACCTTGTTCCTACCAACAACAGACCTAACCACCTCATACCAGACAGGCGCACCATATGCTGCACAGGCAACAAACAGCCCGCCATATATGGTACGAGTGGCACGCCTGCTTAGGCCCCAGTCACACCTAAGAATGCGTCTAACACTACCTACAACGGCACTTAGCTTGTCCCTAACATAGACAGGATGAACTAAAAAGTTCATCCTCTCTGCCATCATTATTCCCAGGTATTTGACTTGCGTCTCATACCTGAGACTAACGCTACCAGATCGTATGAATGGTGGACGGTTGTGTGATAACCTGCCTTTCAGCAGCATCATCACAGTTTTGTCCATAGCCACTCCAACACACACGCTGGCGCCCCATTCACAAACAATACGCATGGCCTGCTCACCCTTTCTCTCTAGATCAATACGCGCTTGACCCTCAATCAGAATAAGCAGGTCATCCGCATATGCACACAATCTGAAGGAAAGGCCGCCGAGCTGCCTCAGCAGGGAATCCATCATGAGGTTCCAAATAAATGGGCCACAGATGGAGCCCTGCGGACAACCACGGACGACATCCCTCCAAACCGTATCGCTGGCACCTACGACACAAGCTTTCCTGCCGCTGAAGTAACTTTCCCACAAGGCCAGCTCCCGACAGCCCACATTACGCAACCTATCCAAAACCGCACCCCATGAGAGGTAGTCAAACGCACCCTTAAAGTCGACAAAAATACCAAGGACGTACTTGCCAGTCGAGTCACTTACACAACGCCTAACATGCAGCCACGCATCTTCAACGGATCTCCCCTCCCTAAATCCAAACTGGTACTCAGAAAGACCCCCGCTGACGCACTCCTTCAGTCGCGTCACCATCATCCTCTCAAGCACTTTTCCAAGTACCGGGAGGAGACTGATTCCCCGATAAGAGCGCGGATTGCTCCTCACCCTATCAGGAGACTTCAGGAGCACGACAACGCGAGCACATTTCCAAGCCCTAGGGAAATAGCCCTCACTCAGACACCTCTCATAGACTGCTTCCAAGTATTCCGGCACGGCCTTCCAGATGCTTTTACACATCTCTCCAGTCATACCGTCAATACCCGGCGACTTCCTGCTTTTGACCAGGCAGATACTATCCGCAATCTCCGATCTCTCCAGAATTGGTGGGCCGACCTCCTCCCTAATGAGAGGAGGGCGATCGACCCCATCCGCATCGGGAAAGAAAGATCCCAACAGAGCATCAACACATTCCCGCCAGGCACCCACCACAACGTCACCAACCCTCAGAGACTCCACACAAAGCTGCCTATCCCTTCCTCTACATATGCGATAAACCTTACCCCACGGATCATCCCTATTGCACTGTACAAACGCCCTCCACTCATCCTCCTTCACCTCCCGAATTCGCGCCTTATACAACCTCAGGCTGGTCAGATAGTCAGTCTTACGCATAGCAAGATCCTCAGCGGCGGAGCGCCTGGCCCCCTGGAACAATCTCCTGAGGCGCCTGACACCCCTTCGCATTGCATCCAGCTCGCTAGTCCACCACCTGACGCTCCCCGGTCGAGTCCTACGACAACGACCTAGCAGAACGTCATTTACGGTGCACATCCACTGATCTAATCTGTCAACCTGCTGTTCTACCGATAATGCCCTAAAGGCCCCCAAAGGCAATTCCGATGCAGTCGTTGCAAAAAAGTCTGCATAGACAAGCCAATTGACCCCATGAAGTCGCCATTGGCGAGAAGTCGAATTCACCCAAGTGCGCCTATGATAAGAAACCACAATCTCGATGAGATTGTGATCGCTAATACCTGCATTGTCACACACTCTCCACCTACAGACATACGATGACACCGCCGCATTATTCGCAACAGTGACATCAATATCACTTGTACCCCCTGGACCGTCAAAAGTATATAGGTCACTAGCCTCATTTAGAACAGAAGCACCTTTTGCGACCAGCCATTCACTAAGCATAACTCCTCGTATATAGTTCGAATGCGCAGGCGCGTGCCTAGGCATCTTACTGAACCACATACGAGAGCATGCATTCGCGTCTAAGCCAAGGATAGCAGGAACGTTACTCGCTTGGAGTAACACCGCATCCATATACCCTAAATAACGATCCAGGGTAGCACTAGGCGGACAGTATACGCTTGACAAATACAGTCGGCCAAAACCGCCCTCTACAACTACACAAACACCCCAACGGGTCCGACTAACTACAGCGCAATCGACATCCACATCATCTACAACCACAGCTGAATTCCCCGGCAAATTCGAGAAGACTCGCATCGCAGCAGGCAACCCCCTAACACGACCACTAGCAAAATATGGCTCCTGCACAAGCGCAAAAGAAGCCCGCCGACGCCTCATCGCCTGCCCAAACTCGCAAGTTGCTAGGTACGCCCTCTGAAGGTTTTGCTGAATAATGATAATCCCCTCCATATTTAATGTCTCGAATTAGCCCTCGCAACCATAGCCTCGTAAATGGGGCATGCCATCGACAACATCCTGTGATCCGCAGGAAGGCCCTTAAATGAGCAATTTCTGCATCTCACCTCACTCATGCAGTTTGATGCCCGGTGACCAGCCACGCCACACCTCAAACATGTTTCATCACGCATTCTACAGTCCTGCACTCGATGGTCAAAGCCAAGACACCTATAGCATGACTGAACGACATCTTGTGTCCGCACTTGAAAGCGGAACCATTTTATATATGCCCCCGTCGCCCGCAACTGGTCAACTACCCTGCCGGTACACTCTAGAACCACGTTCACATGCTCGTTTTCGTTCATCCGCCAAGGAGCACTTATTAAACGGACACTCTTCCTGAAAATGTCAGGGGTCATCATCTCCCTAAGATTTAGCTCATACAGCTCCATCATGAACTCGTCCGGCTGAATCACTGCGTGAACCTTCTGCACCACCACTCTTGGCCCCAGCTTGTCATTCACCGACACGTCAAGCCCCACCTCAGCAAACTTCACGTTGGCCGCAATCCTCTCCCTCTCAGCTACCGACGGGGTGCGTATAACAGCACCGCCAGCCTTAATAGGACGCACCTCGTGTACCCGAACTCCCAGAGTAGGGGCGACTTCGGTATTCACCTTGTCCACCACCTCCTTCGATGACGCAGCACCTCTACCTTTTACCACCACCGACCAGGTCTCCACAGGTTTAGGCAACTTCACACTAGCAGGCGAAGCAGCAGCAGCAGGAACAGCAGGGCCGCGAGTAATATTTCGCGGTACTGCGAACGTATGCTCCGCATCAGCAGCAGTCGACGACATCATAACGCCACCAGCCTCCAGTCGACCCTTCAGTCGCTCATTTTCGCCAATGAGCCTCATGAGAAGAACTTCGTATTCAGACGTAATGCTCGTAACTTTACGAACAAGACCCCTGTCCACGCCATCAACTAAGAGAGCATCCATCAGCAAATTCGTCACCCTCTTCATTTCCTCAACATTCACTGCACAATCACCATCAGGTACACCAACACCCACAGCACCTCTCTTGTTTCGTCGTCTAGCCAACCGACCAGTTGACACGACGCCATCAGTAGCATCGGTAGCAGCAACCGTAGCAGCAGACAATACAGCCTCTTCAGCACCGGTAACCTCACCCCTCTTATTAGCAGCAGCAGCAGCAATATTCGTCGACGCATCATAGGGCCCCCATATGGAGTCAACTACAGCACCAACAGCACCAACAGCACCAACAGCATCAGCAGCACAAGCAGCACCAGCAGCAGCAGCAGTAGTCTCAGCAGCAGAGACAGCAGTAGCAGCAGCAGAAGCAGCAGCAGCAGCAGAAGCAGCAGCAGCCAAGGCACGCCTTGTTTTCGGCGAATTCGGCTTCGCCCGTTTCTCCCCTTTTTCACCACCACTGTCGGTGTCACTATGTCTTATCTTCTTAATAGCAGACGGCGGCCCCATTACTTCTGACATCGCAATGTCAGACGCACCATCATCCTTATCGCCTTTAGGCATAATACGCCTTCTCGCCGGCCCAGGGGCCATAATTCACAATTTCATAATTCAATAAAATCAAATTACATATTAATAAACAATTAGCTACTGGCTTGAGCTTTTCACATGTTTACATGTTCATATATACTTAAGTATAAAATCAAACCAAAAAAGTTTGTCTTGAGTAGAACAAAAATCAGAAAAATGGGAATGAAGAAAAAATAAACCGATGGCAACGCTGGGAAAGTGCACTTTAATATCAGCTTGAGAGTGATTTAATTCTCGTATTCAATTTTCGCGAAAAAGTTGTATATATAAGAATTAAAAAATCACATTCAACAGAGCCACCTGACAAGTGGTGATAGCAAATACACGTGAGCACTGACGATGGAAGTGTAGCGGCTTCCGAAAGTGGCGCTACTCTGTTCTGCTGTGTACGTTGAAAAATTAAGTTGATGTTGATTTTTCCATTGTTCCTTGGAATATTGATCATACCCGGTTCTTTCTGAATATAACGTTACGAACCTTAGCCTAATAATCAATTTAGATTCACAAAGCAAATACGTTCGAAATAATCATATTAATAAACAATTAGCTACTGGCTTGAGCTTTTCACATGTTTACATGTTCATATATACTTAAGTATAAAATCAAACCAAAAAAGTTTGTCTTGAGTAGAACAAAAATCAGAAAAATGGGAATGAAGAAAAAATAAACCGATGGCAACGCTGGGAAAGTGCACTTTAATATCAGCTTGAGAGTGATTTAATTCTCGTATTCAATTTTCGCGAAAAAGTTGTATATATAAGAATTAAAAAATCACATTCAACAGAGCCACCTGACAAGTGGTGATAGCAAATACACGTGAGCACTGACGATGGAAGTGTAGCGGCTTCCGAAAGTGGCGCTACTCTGTTCTGCTGTGTACGTTGAAAAATTAAGTTGATGTTGATTTTTCCATTGTTCCTTGGAATATTGATCATACCCGGTTCTTTCTGAATATAACGTTACGAACCTTAGCCTAATAATCAATTTAGATTCACAAAGCAAATACGTTCGAAATAATCATATTAATAAACAATTAGCTACTGGCTTGAGCTTTTCACATGTTTACATGTTCATATATACTTAAGTATAAAATCAAACCAAAAAAGTTTGTCTTGAGTAGAACAAAAATCAGAAAAATGGGAATGAAGAAAAAATAAACCGATGGCAACGCTGGGAAAGTGCACTTTAATATCAGCTTGAGAGTGATTTAATTCTCGTATTCAATTTTCGCGAAAAAGTTGTATATATAAGAATTAAAAAATCACATTCAACAGAGCCACCTGACAAGTGGTGATAGCAAATACACGTGAGCACTGACGATGGAAGTGTAGCGGCTTCCGAAAGTGGCGCTACTCTGTTCTGCTGTGTACGTTGAAAAATTAAGTTGATGTTGATTTTTCCATTGTTCCTTGGAATATTGATCATACCCGGTTCTTTCTGAATATAACGTTACGAACCTTAGCCTAATAATCAATTTAGATTCACAAAGCAAATACGTTCGAAATAATCATATTAATAAACAAATTACACCTACCTGGATGACGCCACTTAACAGATAATACCAGATTCGGAATCACCGCAAAAAATCCAAAAGATAGATACCAATATATGGTATAATCGTCCAAAAAATACAGCCAGGGGATAGTTTGGCGACACTTATGATAGTTCGGCGACACTTAGCAAAGACACACACACCAACTTAGTAAGGTCAAAAACCACTTAGTGGAGACAAAAACCACTTCGGAATTCCCAAAAACTTGGTCGAAAATCCCCAAAATCTCAGAAGTTCCCCGGCACTTCCCGGGAAAAAGTGGCAACACCGAAATTATAAACTGCGAGAGCGGCAACACTGTTTTTTTTTCTCGTTTTTTAAAGGAATTTAACCTTTGCGCCGGAATCTCACCTTCAACAACTGAGACAGCTTAAAACTGTCTAGCGGAGTCTCAATTTGCCAAATCAATAAAATAATACAATTCAATTGCAAAAACACACAACCGCACATGTGTTATTCAACAAACACGCTGTCGTCCAATATGCCGAAATATAATCGTATTATATTTCGGGCATCTGTCAACCGATTTTCAAAATTTTTACGTCTCCTGAATCCTAAGATTTCAGGGAATCTCCCGATATAAAATTTATATTTTTATTCGCACTTTTAGTCCCGCAAATACTAGTGTGAACTTCCGCTTATAATACACGTCCGCACTACACAATATACAGCCAAGAAGTCAGTAGATAGGGACAGAAGGAATCTCGTTAATCCATTCATGCGCGTCACTAATTAGATGACGAGGCATTTGGCTACCTTAAGAGAGTCATAGTTACTCCCGCCGTTTACCCGCGCTTACTTGAATTTCTTCACTTTGACATTCAGAGCACTGGGCAGAAATCACATTGTGTCAACACCCGTTAGGGCCATCACAATGCTTTGTTTTAATTAGACAGTCGGATTCCCCAAGTCCGTGCCAGTTCTGAATTGATTGTTAATTGATAGTCGTTATAATTTAAAAAGAATATTATCTTGCGATAAATGCCTTAAAAATTTTAGCAAGAAAGTTCCACAATTGGCTACGTAACTACTATCCGGGGAACAAGATGTGAAAATCTCTATTTACCCAGAACGAGTACATAAACCATGTTATTGCTTCCCAATCAAGCCCGACTATCTCAATCTTCAGAGCCAATCCTTATCCCGAAGTTACGGATCTAATTTGCCGACTTCCCTTACCTACATTATTCTATCGACTAGAGACTCTTCACCTTGGAGACCAGCTGCGGATATTGGTACGGCCTGTTGAGAAGTTTGCGTGACCCCACCATAAATTTTCAAGGTCCGAGGAGAAAATATCGACACAACAGTAAATGTCATGCTCTTCTAGTCCATCTACCATATCTCTCTTCGAAAGACTTCCATGGTAGTACGACTATAAAACAGAAAAGAAAACTCTTCCGATACCTCTCGACGGCTTCTTTATGGTCGTTCCTGTTGCCAGGATGAGCACAAGGCCCATATTTAATAACAAACGGATACTCAACAGGTTACGGAATGGGAACCGTATTCCCTTTCGTTCAAAATTATTCAAGTGTTTAATTACTAATGTAATTTTTTTTGTTCTTACTTTTTTCATTATAACTTGAAAATTTTCGGCTTTCGCCTTGAACTTAGGACCGACTAACTCGTGATCAACCACTGTTCACACGAAACCCTTCTCCACTTCAGTCCTCCAAGGTCTCATTCGATTATTTGCTACTACCACCAAGATCTGTACCAATGGCAGCTCCATGCAGGCTTACGCCAAACACTTCTATGCTCACCATTGTACCCTCCTACTCACTAAAGTTTCAAAGTTTATAATCCAACCGAGATTGAACATAAACCATCTACTTTAGCGGTAATGTATAGGTATACAACTTAAGCGCCATCCATTTTAAGGGCTAGTTGCTTCGGCAGGTGAGTTGTTACACACTCCTTAGCGGATTACGACTTCCATGTCCACCGTCCTGCTGTTTTAAGCAACCAACGCCTTTCATGGTATCTGCATGAGTTGTTAATTTGGGCACCGTAACATTACGTTTGGTTCATCCCACAGCGCCAGTTCTGCTTACCAAAAGTGGCCCACTGGGCACATTATATCACAACCACAACCTTCATACCAAGAAAGGTGAGGTTCTTACCCATTTAAAGTTTGAGAATAGGTTAAGATCGTTTCGATCCTAAGGCCTCTAATCATTCGCTTTACCAGATAAGATTATTTTACATAAATGCTAAATGCACCAGCTATCCTGAGGGAAACTTCGGAGGGAA
>OY101449.1:88948707-89103707 GCA_956483635.1 Panzeria rudis | reverse complement strand
CATGAAAGGAATTTTCGAAGCATGTAATAATTGAAAAGCCAAAGATAAATTATTGACTGTATATTAGCGTGTCCCTTATTTGTGTGGGAAAGTTTTTTTTTAATGTTCAAGTCTCACCCCCCCACAAAAAAAAGTGGAGGGATGTATCGGTATTTTTTTTAAGGAATATGTGCAGTATAAAATTCGATATTTTTTGTTTTAGTTTTGTTTTTCGTGCAGCTTTTAAAAAATTTCGGCACAATCTTCATCAAATAGAATATTGCTATTTTGAAATCCCTTTTTCTTTATTTATAATCATTTGTGTATTCGATAAATTGTCTTTCTCTGAATATAATTTTGTTCATGTACGTTCCATGGAATATTGGTTAAACAGTAAGGATGTTGGAAATTAATTCTTTCAAGCTTAATTATAATTAATAATTTTGTTTTATTTTTAAAAAATTATATATATATGATTATATATGAATTATATATGATTATATATGAATAATTGTGATTGAAAAATATCGATATATATCGAAATATCGATATATTTTATTCGATATATATCGATACCGATCGATATTTAAATATATATATATATATATATATATATATATATATATATATATATATATATATATATATATATATATATATATATATATATATATATATATATATATATATATATATATATATATATATATATATATATATATATATATATATATATATATATATATATATATATATATATATATATATATATATATATATATATATATATATATATATATATATATATATATATATATATATATATATATATATATATATATATATATATATATATATATATATATATATATATATATATATATATATATCTCGATATATATTTCTTACTTGCCCATACCTAGACCACATCATTAAAATTTTTCTTGTAGAAATTTGTTGTCTGTGATGTTTTCAACAGCTTTTGCTTTTGACTTCTATCTAAATCGTACATTTAAAAAAATAAACAACAAAATATCAAAAAAGCCCATAACTATTAATATAACAACAAAAGCCCATTAATTTGCAAATTTCGGTCAACTTTTTTGTTCTCTAGAAATTGAATATGTTTCTTTGGTTATTGGAGCCGTTGAACACAAATCTTAACTCCAAATTTGTTTATCAGTTTTATTTTTCAGATATATCGTTATTTTTAAAATAAAGGGACTTGAACGACATATATTAGCATAACCGGAAAATGTGGTTTGCCCTATTCAGTAAAAAAAACCAAAATTATCTTTAAGTTTCGAAATCCCACCATTAGTTTCAGAGATACCGTAAAAGTTTTAGCCTAAAAATTAGAAATTTCATAAAAAAATGTTACAAGTTGTCTCACTAAATTGTTGTGCACCAATTTTAGCTAAAAATGACTCATTTCCTTTGGAATATATTAAGTTAATGATACTGGATAAAAAATGGCACCGTTGGTGTATTCTTATTTCTTTTTAGAAACTTTTAAACACAAAAATTTTAAAATTTTTTATGAAATTTTTAAATTTTAGACTAAAACTTTTACGATATATCTGAAACTAATGGGTAGATTTCGCTTTGTTAATGTTCGCTATGCTTAAAGATATTTTTTTTGTAGAATTTTGTACTTTCATATATAAAACTGATAAAAAAAATGGAGTTCAGATTCGCATTCAGCGGCCCAAATAACTAAAAAAAACAACTTTAATTTCTATGTAAAGAAATTAGGTTTTTTTATTAGTTATGGGTTTTTTTTCCATACTTTGCCGTTTATTTTGTTAAATATACGATTTAGATAATAGTCGGTAAGGCAAGAGCTGTTGAAAACTTCACAGACAAGAACTTTTTAGAAGAAAATTTTCAATGATGTGTTCATATTTTTCGACTTGTGGGTCATCATGCCCTATAAATTTAATTTAATCAAACATTTAATTTAATCAAAGAGACATTCTTACATCCAGACTGCACTTTTTTTTGGGTGAGACCAAAAATATGTCCACTTTAAAAAATAACGGACACCGTACTGTATATGCGTTGAATTGATCATCATGATGTTTTCGAAATCAAAACCCATCTCATCATCAGAGCACTTGTTGTACCTTTTCACAGTGTAAAGGTGGTACCATTAAGGAAGGGACGTAGCGTTAAAAATGTGCAGTTATTTCATAAATTAATTCAAACGATATTAAGCCTGAATAACTAAATACCTTTTCATTTATAAATTTCTTCATTAAGTTTTAAAAGCGAAAAGATAAAACTAATTTAGTGCCGGACACATGAAACATAAAATGCTTAAGACCCGAAAAAAGTAATAAAGTTAAAAGACAATAAGTGAAAAACTCATTTTTTCCCTACAAACTTTGTTTTGATCGAAAATATTCTTATGACTATTAAGTGAATTTAAACAATTTTTATGAAAGATAACTGAATTTTTTAGTAGTTTACAACTTTCTTATTTTTGTCGGGTCTTAAGGACTTTATGTTTAATAAGAATAAGTATTTATAACAATTTACAGTATACTCCTACCGTCATTCACTTATTCAAACATTTTGTAACAATCCCATTTTTGCAAGTCATATCGAAAATTTTACACAAACTTTCCCGCAATGCATTTTTGTTCATTAAAAACATTTTTATTTCATTAATTTTTATAAATAAATATATCATTTGAGAACATTGATGACAAAAAAGATTTTAGACAATTTTTTTTTTATTTTTGTTGAAAATTTACAAAAAAATCCATCTTTAGCATTCTTCAGAGCTTTTTTGTTGAAATTTGACAACTACTATATATGTACTTATACCCCATAAATCTTTCACCTCTACCCATAAAGCAGCCATAACACGCTGCACCTTTTGAACGTATCCTTTTTAAACTAAGTCAAATATACTAACGTACTTAAAAGATAGGACATAAATATTCAACGTAATGATGTCAAAATAAAATTAAATCATTTGTTTGACAAAATGCTCTGCGATAACCAAAGCAAAATACGCATAAATAAATCCGCTTAAATGCCATAAAAACGTACAGATATAAATGGAAGGGTGAGCTGGTTAAAGTTCGTGGGAAAATATCTGCAGGATACAAATAGAAAAGTTTTTGTATAACAAGTTTATATAACAACGCAAGTTATATATTAGCTTTTGGTTGTTTAAGGATTATCAATTATTAAACCTGAGGCCGCAATGCATCACCAGGAATGTAGTTTTGCTCAAGGTGTTTTTTACTGCTGGCCTCATTAGGATATAAAACAAATTACAACAATTTCCACCTCTATTTGGTGTATTTGTAATTTTACTAATCAGCTATATTACTGTGAGTTTGTATGAATTAATTTGTTTCTATTACCATATCTTAATTCTGTCAGCATTAAATTTATAGCATTGTCTTTCTAGTGTTAACTGAAACATAAAGCAAACATCTTTATGCCAAAACCCCTATAAATATGAAAAAATAATATATTTCTCCACTAGAGTTTTTCATTTCCCGTGATCTTGGGAATCAATTCGAAATTTCCTTGGATTCCAGAAATTCCCACTTACAATAAATTACTAAAAACTAACATTCTTTTACTTTTTAATTTTATTAAGAAAATAAATTCATGAGCTACTATATCCGAGCAAAAAAATATTATATTTCTGAAAGCGGTGTAGCTTTTAACAAAATAGGTTCTAAAGAATTGTCGAACGCATTGTTTCAAATAAACACTAATACATTTAAAACCCTTCTCTTTCTACATTTCCCGCATACTGCATGGAGGCGAGAGATTTATAATAAAACACAAATAGTTTTGTCTGTAGTATAAAGCTGAAAGTTCATAGCACGCGTTACACGTTTTTTGCATCATATGCGGCTATCAAGAAAATTTAATCTGTGTAGTTGTACGTATCAAGTTCCAGAGCAGGACGCCTTGACGCGTCGAATTCAAAAAGTGGCACTGCCCACTTTTTTCATAATGTAGTATTGTAACGGGTACTTTTGATGTATGTGTAAAGTTTCATAACAATCAGTTAAGTAGAAGTAGCTAAAAAATAATATGTATATTTTTTCGTGGATGTGACACTGCCCACTTTTCACTGGGATCAATCTGAAAGTAACCCTTTCAAATTAAGAAAAAAAGTCCGAAATCGGTTTATAAATGTCGAAGTTCTGTGGAGATATACGAAAAAAAATTTTTTGATGACGCCCAATGCCCCTGGTATCTAAATACACATTTATAACACACCCATTGACGAACACTTTCACGTTTTTACATTCAAAATAAAAAAATTAAAAATAGCGTAAAAAATAATTTCTAATGCGACGGCCCGCGCAAAAAAGTTATATGCATGTTCACTTCTCGGTTGGCTATCTGGAACCAAATACAGACAAAATAACTGAAAACAGTTTGAGCATGCATAAAAACAAACATGCAAACAGTTTTGATTAATTTTATTTGAATATTCTAACACTCAACTTTTAATAAAATAATTTGATTTTATATTAATTCAAATATTTAACTAAAAAGCCGATATAATAAAATGTCAGTCACACTTTAATTTTTTTAGTTGAATATCTCATTAACTGTAAGCGGAAACCCATAAATGTAGTAGACTTCTTTTACCTCTTAGATAGGAGAATCTACTTGCAAAAACTCTTTTTTAGCAGATCAAAAATATCAGCTTTGTCTAAATTGTTGAGAAGCCTGAGGTGACCCAATTTGAGGTCTTGTGGCTCAGCGTCCTTCAAAGATATAAAGTCCAAACTACAAACTTAATCTCACCGACACCTCTACAAATGCTGTATAAAATTTTATAAGAATCGGAGCGTTTAGAAACTGTAGATTTATTTCCATTTTTTTACAAAATCCACCACTGTGCGCTGGCGACGTTTTCGACATAGCCTTAGCAAGCTTCAAAATTTTCAAGTTCATCGACATATCTATAACGGCAAAACTCCACATAAACCGAACTGCATATTTTATTAATGCCTCAAAGAAGGCATATAGGACAGAAAAACACTCATCTCCACTTAAATATCAAGCGCTACCAATGCTGGAGTTGTATGCTGCTCAGTTGGTATATAACTCGGCTGCGAAAGTTAAAACTAACTTTTACATCATAACAACGCCAACATTTGCACTGGATGTGCGGTGTTTGCGAAAAAATTGGTGGAAGCAAAGCACATTGGCCATCTACATTCATCTTAAAATCTGCTGCGACGATCGCCGAACCCTCAAAGCTTACTAGAATCGGCCAAAGTGAAAGTCCGTTTCAGAGCATAAACAAAAACGTTGACATTTTCGTTTGGCTTGAGTATTTTTAAAATGTAATGGTGATGACACTGACTTATGTAAAAAGTTTATGTTGGCACAACAGGAACAAAACTAAAGACAAGAATATCATCGCACAAATCTGATTTAAATACATATGACTAGAAAGCACTTAAGTAAAAAAACAGGACTGTATGAAATAACGCCCAATGAAATAAGTCCCAATGAAATAACTCCTAATGAAATGGGACCTAAAAAAATGAAATAAGTCCAAATAAATTTAATGAAACACAACCAAAGAAAAAGGAAACTATTCCAAACCCCTAAATATAGTTAGTTTAAATTTTTGGAACTTGCTTCCTAATGAAATAACTCCCACACAAAAATAAGCGAAGCCGGACTTGCAAATAACTCAGAGAAGAAACTGTTTCTTCCCTGAACATAAATATATTACAGGCCATTGGCCAGGTGCAAGGGTTTACTGCTTTGAGGTATTTAGAAAACCGTGTTCGCTTAGTGAGCTTTTTCTGCATTGGCATCCTTCTGCCGGTCTTAAGGATTTTTTCCTCTGAGGTATTTACAAAACCTGTTTCACTTACTGAGGGTTGTCTGCATTAAGGATTTTCACCTCTAAGGTATTTCCAAAGGCGACTTCGCTTAGTGAGGATTTCTTGGATAGCCGGCACTCGGCCAGGCTTAAGGATTTTTTCCTCTGAGATATTTCAAAATGCGGCTTCGCTTAATGATGATTGGTTGCATTGCCGGCCTTTGGCCGGTTTTAAAGGCTATTTTCTCCTCTGAGGTATTTCGAAAACCTGCTTCACTTGCTGAGGGTTTCCACATTACCGGCCTTCGGCCGGGCTTAAGAGTTTTCTCCTCTAAGGTATTTCAAAAGGCGGCTTCGCTTACTGACGATTTTCTACATTGCCGACCTCGGCCGGTCTTAAAGACTTTTTTCACTGAGGTATTTGCGAAACAAACTTCGCTTACTGACAAGTTTCTGGCTGTACGAAGAATCGCCCAAGTGAAAATCGCCCGAAACAGCTAATTGAATAAGCGCCCAAAATTGTTGGGTGATTCGTCGTAGTGAAGGAACCCCCAAAAATATTACCCGATCGTCCAAAAATAGTGAAGAATAACCCAAAAGTTTCACATGAAGAATCACCCGAATTTTTTGGGTGTCTGTTCATTATTTAAAATCACCCGAATTTGGAATGAATAATCACCCAAAAAAATTTCTTGGTTTTTTTTTAACATTTTACAAAAATTTGGCTTTTATTCATTATGAACAAATACCCAAATATTTAAATATGTTGAGTCGCCCAAAGTCGATGAAAAATCAGCCAATTTTTTTACAACAATTTTTTGGCGATTCAACATTTTTATTTTTCGGCCGATTTTTCATTTGGGTTATTATTCATATAACCGTTTATCAATTTAGCCCAATTGATCTGCATGAAGAATTGCCAAAATAAAACTAATGCATAGGTTTAAATGAATAATCACCAAAAATATTTTTGGGTAATTTGAAATAAATTAAATATTTAAAAAATTTTACTTTTTTTATTACTAAAGATTTTCTTCGTAGCCGGCCTTCGGCCGAACTTAAGGCTTTTCTCCTCTCAATATTTCGAAAAGCGGCTTCGTTGACCACAGATTTTTGCATAGCCGGCCTTCGGCCGGTCTTAACGATTTTCTCCTCTCAGTATATCGAAAAGCTGCTTCGCTGAGTAAAGATTTTTATATAGCCGGCCTTTGGCCGGGATTAACAGTTTTCCCATCTTGGTGTATCGAATAGCGGCTTCGCTATTCGATATACCAACACCCGGCCTTTAGCAGGGCTTAAGGGTCCTGGATAAAATCTTAGCTCAGCAAAGCAGCTATTCAATACACCAAGAGCGAAAAATTCTTAAGCGCGGCCGAAGACCGGCTATGCAGGAATCTTTACTCAGCGAAGCCGCTTTTCGATATAGTGAGAGAAGAAAATCCTTAAACACGGCCAAAGGCCGACTATGCAGACATCTTTAGCCAGCGAAGCCGCTTTTCGATATACTGAGCAGAGAAAATCCTTAAGTCCGGACGAAGGCCGGCTATGCACACATCTTTACTCAGCGAAGACGCTTTTCGATATATCGAAAGGAAATCCCTTTAACCCCAGCCGAAGGCCGGCTATGCACCACCATGGTGGGAAATAAAGTAAATTTAACTTATTTCCATTGATCTTATTGTCCAGCAATCGATGAATATCAATTCATACTAAAGATTTTCCACATTGCTTCATTCAATTGTTAAATTTCTAAATATTTTAATATTTTTACTTCCCAATTAAGTTGTGGACATTATGACGCTCTAAAAAAGTGTCATAATGCTTATGGACCTTACGACACTGAAAGCATGAACAATTTCTTTGACGTTCATTTATTTGGCTATTTTAGATGATTTTAGTTGGGCGAATATTCAATAAATAATACTGGCAAGTAAAATCGCCCGAAACAGCAAAATGAAGAAACCCCCAAAATAGTTGGGTGATTCGTCATAGTGAAGAAACACCCAAAAAACAGTGCCCGATCGCCCAAAAAAGTGAAGAATAACCCAAAAGTGTTAAATGAGGAATCGCCCGAAGTTTTTTGATGTTGGTTCATTATGTAAAATCAGCCGAATTTGGTATGAATAATCGGCCAAAAATTTTTTTTGGGGTTTTTTAACATTTTACACAAATTTGGCATTTATTCATCATGAACAAATACCCAAATATTTAAAAGTGTTGAGTCGCCCAAAGTCGATGAACAATCACCCATTTTTTTTACAACATTTTTTGGGCGATTCTACAGTTTCGTTTTTCGGGGGATTTTCACTTGGGCGATTATTCGTACAGCCCAAGTTTCTGCATTAGCAACCTTTGGCTGGCCTTAAAAATGTTCTCTTCTGAGATGTGAACATTTTTGCAACCGGAATGCCGGTAACACAGAAAATCTTAAAGAAGCAAAGCCGGTTTTGTAATTACCTGAGAGGAAAAAGCTCTTACGTACGGCCAAAGCATGGCAATGTAAAAAACCTTCATTAAGCGAAGCCGGTTTATGAAATGCCTTGGAGGAAAAATCCTTAAGCCCGGCCGAAGGCCGGCAATGCCGAAAACCTCAGTAATCGCAAGGATTTTCTTCTTTGAAAACAAAAACACATTTACTAGTTTTTCATGGTGTATATTAATTATTCAATACAACAATTATTTAAGAAGTATTCAACTATATATTTTAGAGAAAACATCGCATTGAAAAAAATTAAATAAATCCGGAAAAAATTATATAAGTCCCAAATTTTTTTCTCAATGAAATAAGATCCCAATATAATTTTTTGGTGTTATTTCATTTGCAGTTTTCTTTATAAAATGAAATAATTCCCAAAAAAGTGAAAATACTTCCAAAATAAAATGAAATAAGTCCCGAAATTTGGTAATTATTTCATAATGCAATAACTCCCAAAATGTATGGAAAATTTTGGGGATTTTTTAATGTTTTATTTGGACTTATTTCGTTGGGCGTTATTTCATACAGCCAAAAAAACAGCACTTGCAGCCTAACGTGCAGTAACTGGACATAGCTCGAATTTCGATAATGTGAGAATACTTGTTAGAGAGAACAACACTTCTAAGAGATATATGCAACCGATACTACATATCATTAATATTCCAGCTGAAAAAAGAATAAACTAAAAACAGACAGACAAGTGTGCACTAGGGTTACGACTAAATTTTTACAACAAATTTACGTATCATCATCTGATAGCCAATACTAAATTAATAAAAAAATCGTGATTGTGGGTCTTTTGGCAAAAAAAAAACCTTCCGCTCCAAATGCAATCTCTAAAAACACATAAATAATTTTTTTTTACTAAATTAATATGCATATACATTGTTTATCGATTTTGATAAAATTTAGTTAAAATTAAGATAAAATTTATTTGCGAAATATCGCAGCTTTAAGATAGAAAAATTCATAAAAAATTTATAAAACTTACTTCACAAAATTATGTATAACTATTTAAAATTACTTATCCTAGATATTCGATTAAGGTGTCATATAAAATTGCACAAAATGGTCCTTAAAATGGCATACGCTATGATTTTATTTTGCATTATGCAGAGATAAAATTTTAAGGTCCTTATGTTCGAGGGCGATTTTCTGGAAGAATAGTATTTTTACAATTTTGTTCCCTTTAACATGACAACTAAATGGCATATCTAAGATAAGTAGTTTTAAATACATACATATTTTTGTCAAATAAATTTAGTAAATTTTTTATGAATTTTCCTATTCTAAAGTTATGATATTCGCCGAAGTAGGCAAAATAGTGAGGTTAGATTTTGCACCAATATTGATTCTGCCAGTAGCTTCATACGTACAAAATGGTTGGATAATTTTATATCTTTCAACACATAGACCGAATTTGAACTGTGGTCTAACCACGGCATTCGATATCGAGTACACTATCGTATCGAATAATATTTCGATACGTGTCGAGTAAGCAAATCTCCGCATACGATATGAATCGAATTGTAATTTTCTAGCAAATTGTAATAGATATACGAGTATCTGTTTTCCAAATTTAAACAAATGAAAAGTAACAAGCAGCTCAAACAAAAATTGTTTGTGAAAAAATAGTTTTTAATTAAAATTAAAGTGTTTTAAAACTGAATCGTTCATTTATGTTTATTTATCTTCACCAAACAAGGAATATGACACGTATTAGGATGGAAATAAGAGATAAAAGTGAATATTATTTGTTTTTGCCGGCAGCAGCCGCACTTTTTTCCATATTATAGTTCGTGTGAAGATTTTAAATAAGATCTAGACTAAAAAAGGATCACTATGTGTAGCCTTTGCCAGCTCAATTTACGACAAAACACAATTTGTTAAAATAATTTTGATCAACTTTGGATGCTGGATAATAAATTCTGCCATTAGCTCCTTTTGCATTGTATTGTAGAAATATTTATTACTCATTTTCTTTACATATTCTATATGAATAGATAATTGTATATTTTTTTCTTTTTTTTTAAATAAAGTTGCAAACTAGAAATTTTTATATATTTTTGTCCCTAAATATTATATTATTGTGTATTAAACCGACTCAATTTGTATGAAGATGAAAAATGTGCTTTTGTTACCCCTTTGAAATTAAAGACCGATCTTTTTCATAAGGATTCCTAAAACATTTAAGGGGTCTAGCTATGATCACCCGTGAGCTGGACCGTGTCTAAAAAAGGTCTATTCATGCAGTTTTTTGCATATTTTCGTATTTTCTCCCAAGACAGTATATAAACAAATTACATCGTTTGAAAGATTTTTTCAATGTGCATCCAATGGTGCATTAAACTTTACCATTCATACCATCAGCAACGCAGTGTTCCATAAAAAACACGATTTTTAAGCGTTTCTATTGCAGGTGCTACTTGTATTAAAATAAATTTTTCTTTTCTTAGGAATTATTTGATTTGAGGCATTGGTTATATGTTTCTGCGCTTAGAAACTTGCGAGCTTTTGCAATAACTAGAAACACAAATAAATAAACAATGCCTCAAATTATATAATACCAAAAAAAAGTAAAATTTATTTTAATATAAGTAGCACCTGCAATAAAAACGCTTGAAAAGATCTTTCAAACGATGTAATTTTTATCATATGTTGATTTGGGAGAAAATACCAAAACATGCAAAACACTACAAAAATAGACGTCTTTTAGACACGGTCCAGCTCACGGGCGGTCATCGCTAGACCCCACAAATGTTTTGTGGAAACCTCATTAAAAAGACGGATCTTTAATATGATAGGGGTAACACAAATTTTTTCGGTGAGTCGGCTTATTGTGTATACGATTGACTCTTATCTATCGAATGACAACTCGATAGATGTAGGTGTTTGATTATTCGTTGTCGAATGCTATCATCTCAAATTACGATTCTTTTTATGCGATATTGAATACCATGATGGCAAAATGAAAAATTTCGATCAATTCTGCTCGATATCGTATGCGGTGATTGGTGTTGGAACTTTTTTGACAAGAGTATAAAAGAAAGATTGCGTTTCTTTATATTTTTTATGGTCATTTTGGCTAGCGCATGTAAAATTTATTATTTGCAAAACTAGCAAAAATTCATTACCATACTGTGCACATATATATCGACACACAGTTAATAAACATAAGATAAATAAAAACAAACCAGTCAGTGCTAAAAATGCTAAAAATATCAACACCGAACAACACTGCACTATATAAAAATTTAATATACATTTATTCCTAAAGATGACCAACAAAGTTGGCCAAAATATCGGATAAATAGAGAATTTATTAATAAATAAACCAAAAAAACAGTTTTTTGAGTTATTTAAAACTAAAACTAAGACGACGGGTCAGTGAAGTTCCAAAAATTATATTTTATCTATTCTATTTACTACTAAAAATAATTAAATCATCAAAACGTGTCTCCAATTTTTTTACGATTTCGTCGGATACTGCAATTAAATTAGCAGACTTGACTTGTTTTATGAAGGACATAAAAAAATTAACTGATGTTTATTTGCATTAAACGATGTTTATGTTTCCCATTAATATGTACCTAACAAAATATTTTTTGTGTAGAACAAAGTTTATTTCTCTAAGCAATACAGCTTGAAATTTATAAAGCGTTAAAATGTGTGAACTTCTCTGTATTTACCAAGAATATATAAATTTTGTTTAAAATTCACAATAGTTTTATTCCATCAGGAACATATGCTGTCTACGTAGCATCTTCATGTCTGTCCGTCCGCTGCGATGTGTCTCAGTTCGTTTCCAGTGTCGCTGAAAATTGTGCGCCTCCTGGTTATTCTTGGCCTTCCGCGTTTTCTCATGCCTTGAGGGTTTCTTTCCAGCATTTAATGGAAAATTTCATTGTACGACTTGCGAAGAGTGTTCTCGAGGCATTTGCGTTTAATTTTTGCGCAGTATTTATTAAAAATTATGTTTATTTATGAGTAAAACGAAGTTTTGTTTTCAGCCATCCGATAGAAATTGACTGAGCTATTAAACTTTGTATTAAAACAACAATTTTCCAAAATTGCGTTCACAACGTTTTTGGTGTTCTTTTTTATGTGCTGTCAAATTATTGAAGCTTCTAGCATGATGCAGGCAAAGTTTTAAGAGCGCAAATTGGCGTGTAATAGAAAATTGATATAACAGTGTTCGCTAAACTTTTTTGCTAAATTAAAATGTATCTTAAAATGTATCCTGCTGGGCATACAATAGTAATGCGAAATACAGCCATGGAAGAGAACTGGTATTTTATTTCCATTGTATATAGCTAGTACCCTGTACTACCTATAATAAACACAACTGGTACAGTTTAAAGGCCGCAAATTTCGTTTCTGTTTTGAAACAAAATGCGGTTTGTGAAAAAAAATATTTTTCTCCCAAATGTATTCCGCCTTCAACAGCAGATATGCTCATTGTCTGAACTTCATCATCCGCAGATATCAGTTTTTAATACTTACAACATATTCGTTCCTTATATTTTTGCGGATATTAAAGTGTGACCTAAAATATTAGTTTGACAAAAGTAGCAATCATCTGGGTTCTGAAATGATGATCACAAACAAATTCTCTCTCATCCAGTGACTTATATGAGCGATTGAGGAATTTGTTGTATACTCAAACCACCCCAATATTATTTTTAAAATCAACCATATGCCGATATCCGCAAATAAGCCACAAATATTGCAAAATTAAGTAAGTTTGTCGCTAATTTTAATTGTACAATAAATTTTAAGACAAATTTTAATTAGTGGAATGTTGGAAGTGGTACAAATGACAACTGTGGCTTGCAAGCAAACACGTTTTTTAATATGATTATTTCGAACATATTTGCTTATGAATCCAAATTGATTATTTGAATAAGGTTCGTAACGTTTAATTAAAAAAGAATTAGGCATGATTAATATACCAAGGAACAAGGGAAAAATTAACATCAATTTATTTTGATAAGCAAAACTCGCATAAGCGAGCAATGACGATGGAAGTGTAGCGGCTTCCGAAAGTGGCGATACTCTGTTATGCTGTGTACGTTGAAAAATTAAGTTGATGTTAATTTTTCCCTTGTTCCTTGGAATATTAATCATTCCCAATTCTTTCTGAATTAAACATTATGAACCTTAGCCTAATAATCAATTTGGATTCTGGCAATGCATTGTACCAGAATTAGGAAAATTGGTTATGGGAAGGAGGATAGAGGGAGTAGTGTTTATGGACATTTGATGTGAACCTTTCAACATTAAAAGTGACAGAAAAGACTTCTGCAGGAAGCTTAATACATATACGAATTGTTCGGCCAAAGAACAATTTCTCTCTGCAATGCGTAGTGCGATTCGCTTGCGTATTGACCACAAAGGGATGTGCTCTTAATTAATAACGTGCAGTTCGAAGGAAAGTGATGGTTTCATCAGAACACATTCCATTGTAGTAACGATAAAACAACGAAATACATACCACATTGCGTCGATGCTCCAGCGAGTCAATAAAGTTGGGCACCCTACTCTCGCCGATGAGCTTCTTCACCCTCTCCTGCACGCGGTCGAGTAACTTTAAAATATACTTGAAAGGACCAGCACATACATGAGAGTTACATTCCATTTTCGGTCGGATATAGGTGGTATAAGAACTGAGAAGATCAAATGGAGTGAAATATATTCTACACCGCGTTAAAAAACCGAGGCACTTGAATGCTTCTCTTGAGATTTAAAAAATATGATCAGTCCATCGAACGTCACACTGAATCTTCGCACCAAGAACATTAAGAGCATCTGATTCCCAAATATTTACACAATTCATAATTACAGATGGAGCAGCAAGATCGGTCATGCGTCTGTTCGTAAGCAAACAGGATTGGGTTTTACGGGGATTGAAATCGACCCTAATCGCACGACTCTATTCGGAGATTGTTATACGATCATGATTAAGTGTTTCATTCATGGTTTACCTCATCGCCCCAATCTCCGACAGGCTTAGCCTAGTACTGAATAAATATGAATGGCAAATGCTGGTATCATCTGCAAAAGAAGTAGATAGGATTAGAAGTTTGACAGAGAAGGTCATTAAGAAAAATAAGAAATATGATAGGAGAAGGGACGGAGACTTGCGGTGCCCCTGAGTTGATCTTGCACTCGTTTGATGGCATCCCATCAATAACAAATCGTATTGTGCGATCCGAGAGAAGTTATCACCGACGCCAAAAGCAATAAGTTTTTTTTAGAAAAGTGCACCATGCCACACTCTATCAAACGCCTTAGAAATATCTAGAGCCAACACCTTACTCTCGCGAAAATCGTGTATGGAGTGACACCTTTTTTCCGAAAGGAATGCCAGTAAGTCACCTGAAGGTCACCTGAAGCCATACTGAAGATCGCTGAGTGAACTTTTGGACTCCAAGTACCTCACAAGATGCAAATTCACCAGACTTTTCATCACTTTGGAAAGTGCAGAGCATATTACAATTGGGCGGTAATTTTTAGGGTTACTAGCCTCTCCATTTTTGGGGACTCGCGTTACATTGGCAACATTCAAACACGATGGTAATTCACCAGGAATGGTGCAAAGTACTGGAGAGAGTTGCCAACGGACGTGCTAGCGTCGAAGAGGACTGGTGCAAGACCAGTGCCCAGAGCACTTATATATGTTGAGATCCGCTAAGACCTTTTTAACTGCATGCGGTCGAAAGAATATACTTGGCATAGTTACAGATACTCTTTAGAGTGTGGGCAGTGGTTGATTGCTTTTCGGCAAGTGAGAATTACTTGCAAATTATTCAGCCAGAAAGTTAGCTTTATCAGCCGGGTCAGTAAATATTTGGTCACCCTTTAAAAGAGTCGGAATTGAGGAACTATCGTTATCCTATGTTCTCTTAACGAATGACCAAAGCCCTGGCTACCCGAGCGGCAGCAAGAACTTTAGCACGAAGGCTCTGCTCGTGTAAAGATTTTTTACGCCTTAGTACACCGGCACACGTAGATCCCGCCGTTTTGTTCAGCGAATCAGTAGCTGCGTTTTTATTACTACCACAGATACTGAATGCTTCCTCTCTGGGTCTGACTGCATCTTTCCCAGCCTGATTAAATCAAGACTTCTGCTGGAACGTAGAGTTTTTATGCCAACTGATGTTTTCTCCACATAAGTATTGGTTTTTTTACACTTAAATTTTTTCCATTTTTTGAATATTTTTAAATAACAACACTGTTATCAATTGTTTTATATGAATTTATTTAATTTTGAATTTGCTTAACCCATTTTAGTCGACTGGGTATTTAAATACCCAAAAAAGTTAAAGTATTAAAAAAAATTGGTGCGTTGGCCTAATAAGAGATAATGACTGCAAGTTGCTTTTTTATTTAATAATAGAGATTAATTAATATGGGAAAAATTAAAAAAAAATTTAATTTTTACCTTTCGTTTGAGAATTGGAAAATTGCGTTTTTTGTTTGTCAAAAAATGATCAGAAAAAGGTTTGTCAAATAAAGGAGAATGCAAAAAATTAAAAATGCCTGCACGTTCTAAATATCCTTTGGTGCCGCATTTTTAATGTGAAAAAATAAAACCGTCACATGCTATAAAGTGAAAATGGGTATTTAAATACCCAACCATAATGAGTTCTAAAATTAACTATTTTCTATATATTGAAAAAACTCTTTTTGGCGTAAATAAAAGGCGAATTTATATTTTTAAAATTTATTTAAAGAAAATTAGAGGTTATTTAGACTTTGCAATTTTAGATTTATCTGGTGTGACACTTCTATGGTAATCCAGGAAGCATGGTGCTAGGTGCAAATTGGCCTGCCACTTCAAACATCCGTACTCTGCTTTTCCACCGCACTGCCGGTAGCGCCGACGTGCTGGAAGTTTTCCGATTAAATGATCGACGCGATCATATCTAACTTCCATTTGTGCTCCGGAAATCATAATCTTACCGGCATTTTGCCGAATAAACTTCATCATTATCATCTCGCATACTTCCGCTCTAAGATCAAATTTAGACATTTGGGGTTTTTTTCATATTTGCGACAAAGGCAATGCAGTTTCCATGCATTCACCATAGCCGCATCGAAAGCGTTTGTAACTAATGGCCAATACCACTTTTTGCCCCGAGCTCGTATGCGATAATTGTTCATGGCGTTATGGAAAAGGTCCACACCTCCCATGTACTTAATATATTGGTTGACTAAATAGGGTTGTTCGTTGTTTTCAATCTATGACTTAAATAATTCGATAATAATGTTACGACCTAAAAAAAATAATAACGGAAGCAAATTAATTGATTAATTACGTAAAGTATTTCGGTGAATAATGTACCGAATTATCGTTCCAACGTACAGCAATTATAGAATTGTCGATATCAAAACAAAAGTCTGAAGTCCCACGGGGCTGTTTACGCATTTTCTTGACGTCCATCAGTGGAGTATGATTAGTCCGATTTTCACGAACAGTTCTCAAGGCGAAAAATCCATAACCCGATAAACGTGTTAATAGTTTATGGCTAGTAAAAAAATTGTAAAACGTTATGGTATGCTTCGCGGGGACATCAAGATGAGAAAGAAGGGAAAGTACCACCGTTTCTCCTAATTGTAACTGCGAGTTATCCTGTTTTGTTGTGCCTGCGTATGGCATAAACTGATGCAAGTAGCCTTCGTCAGAAGCCAAACACCAATATTTGTAACCAACCAAATTGGCTTTCCTTTGATGGACATTTTGCATGAATGTCTGCCATAGTAGGCTATCATTTGCTCATCAATAGAAATATTATGGGAAAATATTCCAAACTGGAGAAACTTTTTGTTCATCAAGCTATTTAATGGCGACACTTTAGAGCATTTGTCGTTAGGATCTAGTGCCGAATTATCGCAGACATGAAAAAATTGCTCTATTCGTTTGAACCTCTATCTTGGCATACATTCTTTTATCATCACACAACCTAGTGATTCTCTGTTTGACCAATAAGAATTTACTTGTGGTAACGTGTGGTAACCTGTAACCCAAAAACGTTTTGATTTCCGTAGGTGTTGTTACAAATGATGACAATTGTTTGCTGCAGCATACTTGTTGGTGGAATTCACTATAAGGTCCAACACCTCCTCATCAATAAACAATTCACAAAGTTGCTGGGGACTCATTTCACCAATCTGTTCATATAGAGCTTTGTGTGATGTCTCCGTATCATCCAAAAGCTCGTTCTCAAACTTGTAATTATGCTTTCGGGACCATTTTGGTTTCATTTCCTTATCAATTTTACGTCTCTTCTTACCAATCTTACTGGAGGTCACTGGCAAATCATCATTCTCGTTTTAAGCGGATAGTATATTTTCATTCCATCTACTGAAAAACGATCTATTTCGTAAGTCCCAGCAATCTCGTGAGGCAGATTTTGGTCATCGTCCAACACTTGTAAATTGTCATCCAACTCTTCCGTATCACTTATATTGTCGACGTCATCGGGTGGTAATATAACAACATCAGTTGTATCTGATTCTCTTTCAAAATCTTCTTCCCCATCGGACCATCTATCGAGAATTTCTTCTAATTCGGCAGTAGTACGAATTCTCTGACGACGATTCATTTTTATATCGGTTATATGTAATTTTTTTCATATAAATTTATGTTTAATGCACTTGTTTTATTGTAAAACAAAATTCACTTGATTTCACCTGTTCACTTTGCTTTACTAAAATAAACTACATGTAAAAAGTTCAACAAGTCTGAAAAAGGAGAAGCAAACTGGCAATGCCTTTTTTACAAACAAACTACTAATCTATAGAGTTCAAAAAGGGATTTAATTTTTACGGCGTAAGCTATAGAGTTCAAAGATGGATTTACTTTTTACGGCGTCATTTTAAATATTTGTAACGCTTTTCGAAGTAACCCTGTACATTTTAAATGGCACAGTGGGGAGTATCTGAACTTTGAGTGGTCTAAAAAATTAATAATTTTGTAAACAAGAAATAAGAAAAACAAAATTATTCAAAAATATTTAAATAAGTATATCGTTAAGGACATTTGGGTATTTAAATACCCATGTCCTATCGAAGTAATGGGGGAGGTGAACTTTTTTTTACACCAAGCAACTTCTATGGACCTCCAGGTAAAATTCTGAAAGTTTCGTCAAAATCGTACGAGCGGTCTATTCGCCGTCTTTAATGGGTTAATACCTATATTATAACAATCTTAAAATATGAAACTTAATTAACTTAAAATTAATGCCTTAACATGACACTTAGACAAATTAATTTTAACAATTACCTGGTAACCCACTCGTTCGTTAACTTGTAATTAATTTAAAACTGTTTTGCTGAAAAGAAAAGAAATTACATGAACATAAAATTTAATAATAAGTAGTTACAGCTTGTGAATACATACTTACCAAACAAGACGTGTTTTCTTTATATAGTGCAAAGTGTTCTATTAAGTCCATCTGCCAATTTTCTTTTGAATAAATTCATAATATGATTGAATTTAAAATAAAATTCATAATTTATTTGAATTTTTAAATTGTATGTCTTAAAAACTATTAAGGATGACCATTTTGGCGCCCGAACAAAGGACAGACTTAAAAGAAAAGTGGTAGACATTTTCTGTGATAAGCTATTTCAAAGAGAATTTATCACTTGATTTTGTATTTGCAAACATTTTGTTGGTTGTAAATTAAAACAACGTCTTGTTGGTGAAATTAGTTTTTGTGCGCGTTAAATTCGCTTATAAAATACTTATAAAAATAGTAGTGGTTAAATCTCACCAGCCTTTATTGTAATTTGGATCCATGCCTCCTCGTTGCCGCTGCCATCTTTGCCGTCCTTAGTCTATGTCCATACGAGTCAACTTTTGCTGCGCAACTTTTGAGTTTATGGGAGAGAGAGGTGGGAAGATAGGGAAGGGGTACACTGCTTCATTTACATGCAACTCTCTTTTGTTTTCTTCTTCGTAATATTAAGCAACAACAACTTCTATGCAAAAAAAAACAAAAGCTGCGCAGCAAGAATTTCATTATATGGACACGAATGCAACTTCAAAAGAAAATTTAAGAAAGTTGCAGAAGCAAAAGTTGCTTCATATGGACATGGACTTACCAAACACAGGGGAGTAATAGCGATTCTGGTCAATCAGAAAATTAGGTAAAAAGCGTGAACAATCCCCCCTATTGTGAAAGGCGACGTCGACGTCACATCAACACGACATCAAAAAATTGTCACTTGTCTACTCTTTGTCGACAACAATTGATTAATATTAACATTCTGGACTAATTTCATAAGCTTCAGAAAATAGTAAGGGACTGTCAATAGCAGCCAATTGTTGTCGACAATGAGTAGACAAGTGACAATTTTTTATTGTCGCGTTGATGTGACGTCGACGTCGCCTTTCATAATAGGGGGGAATATTTGAGTTTACTTTTACAATCTGTAAATTATTCAGATTAAAACATTCTTTTAATTAATAAGAATTTTTAAAAATTACCGCTCGTTTGCGAGATAAATAAAAAAATATTATTTACGCTTCTTTTTGAAATATACATGCATACATATTTAGTTATTGTTTGTGGACAAAATCTCCTTTTAAGTGAAACAAATCTCGCGAGTGTTTAATATAACAAATAAAGATAAACACACACACATATATACATACATTAATAAATTGCAATTAATTCTTGCTTTTATAGTTTTCACAACTGTCGGAATTTCAACAAAAAAAGGAATTCGCGTTAATTTTACTTTGTGTTTAATAACTACACATTTAATTTCTCCAGTTGATAATTTGTTTAATTTTATTTATTCTTCGTACTTAAATAAATCAACAAAATTGTCATTGTTGTCGATCATCTGCTTGTTTCATTCTTTCATTCCGTGTTGCGCGGCCACTTCTACAAATTATTGGAGCTGCCAGACTGTTCACAGAGTCACCGTTCACACTTGATACAAAACGTGTTTTGAAAACCGATGTAAACGTTAATTCTTTGAACAAGGCTGAAACAGTTTAGACTAACTAATCAAACCAACAATTTTAACCAAGGAACTGAGGAACCAAGTAACTGAGGACATTAGTGCGAATTTCTGCCAGCCCGAGTAATTTTAACTTGATCGTTAATATTGCAAGTTTAATTGACATTGTGTTGAGAATACTATTAAAATAATTTTAGCAACTGAATTTCGGTAAATACGTGTTGGTTTAATTTTCTTTTAATACCAATTCCGAAAAACTAGTTGATATTGTTAACCTTATTCCTACGTACGATTTCGGATATATATAATTTCGTTTTTTGAGCGTCTGTGATTCTAAGGTTTGCCTTATTTCGTACGCAAAAGAAACGTGTGAGCTATCGAAGTTATAAAGTTTTTCTAAACATTTGAAATATTTGTCGGTTAAAACATGGCGGGTGGTAAAAAAAACATCAGAGCGCACCTGTATCAGAAAATATCGATACATTGACGCAGAAACAATACAAAGTGGTTGGGAAAATTAAAAGAATTAGAAAGTAAATTCTTGAAAAGTCTATCTCTTTCAATCCCTTTGAGATCGAATGTCGATTAGAAATTTTGAAAGATCATATAGCTCAAGCAATGCAGTTTCAGCCAAAACTGGATAGCTTAAACCCAGAAAATGACGACCGTTCAAAGCTTGAGAATCTTTGTGTGGCCACGAATTCTCTATTATTAAGTCTTCAGGCCAAGAATAAAAGAACGAGTTTGCCGGATGGTTCATTCATGCAACCTCATCATTCTAGGCTTCCAAGTATGCAGCTCCCTAAATTCGGCGGAAAATATTCCGACTATAAAAATTTTATGAGCCTTTTTGAAAATTTGGTCCACAATGATCCAACATTAACAGATATAGAAAAGTTCAACCACCTTGTATCTTGTTCAACCGATGAAGCTTTAGATAAAGTAAAAGCTTTTCAAATTACTGAGGAAAATTATCCCAAGGCATTAGCGAGCTTAAAGAAAGGTTATGATATGATATGATGATTGTTCAATTTTTTTGAAAACTATATAAAAATTGTTCGATCTTCCCGAGATAAGTAAACCTTCAGCTCCAGCCTTGAGAAGCTTAATCGATACGGTTTCTGCTATTTACAACTCCTTGTTGTCAATTGGCGATGATAAAAAAATTTCAAATGCAATTCTGATTCAGCCAGTGATGTTAAAAGTAGACCCAGTCACTAAATCCAAATGGGAAGGACAGCTTGACTTCGAAAATCTCCCATTATAGTCTGACTGCGAAGCGATGTTGAACAAGAGGTATCAACATATATCTGCTGATGAAACTTCAGGTGCAAAATCGAAAATATGTAAATCTAAATCAGATTGTATGCCTAAAAAAATGAGAGGACCTCACTAGCTGTAACCAAAGTGTCGTGTGCACCTTGCCAGCTCTGGCAAATCAAAGAAGAACAAAAAGAGGTAGATGTAGATCGAGTTCTAAATGGTTGGAAAAAAAGGTATTAGCCTGAAAAAGAATGACAGTTGGAAGAAAGGGGGTAAGAACGAGGAAAAAAAAGATGGTTGTCGATGGAGCGAGTCGAGAAGTTTCTAAAGTAAAAGAAAAATGGCGAAAAAGAAAAGAAATGTAAAGCTTTGCCGGTACGAAAGGAATGTGGATGGCGGGAGTTGAAGACGAGATTTTGAAGCTACAGGTTCAGCAGTGTGAATAGAAAAATGTTGTGATGTGAAAAATGTGATTAAGGCTGAGCTAATTAAATACTTAAAAAAAAAGTTAATAAAACACCTAGAAATAGCTAACAAATTACTTATTCTAAGTGCTGAAAGAAAAATTAAAAGAAAGTCATCTTAAAAGCCTTAAACCTGTTAAAATGTGGAAAATTTTAAATAGCGCAACAGATTGTAAAGCTAATATACGTACGCCAAGTAAAAATTAAGAAAAGAATAGTAATCTAACACGCCTAAAATAGTAAAATTATTAAAAGTTAAAACTATTCAACAAATCTTATACCTAAAATACCTAACCTAATTGGTGGTCGTGAAAATTCTAAAAACAACACAACAAAATCATTTGTGAAAAACATATACGTGTAACAAAAGGAACTACACACAGTACGAGCCAACTGAATAAGGCGCTAAAGAAAACTTTAATGCCTAAAGGCAAAGAAAATAGTTGGAACTTAAGGAATAAAGTAAGCGGAATTCTATTCTACACATAAATCAAATACATAAGGTAAAAGTCAAAACTTAAAATGACAAACTAAAACGTTTAATCTAAACGTGATAAACCGCCAATAAATTACTTTGTCAATCATATTTCTAAATCAAAAGTGCCAGAATCTAAAACTACTCTACGGATCACCAACTTAAAGTAGGAATATGATCGTTTATCAAACACATTATAAACCGATTGAATAAGGTGAAAATGTTAAGACCACATTACAAACTACATAGTTAGAACTCTTCAGTAAAAACTTAAAACGAGTTAATAGAAACGTAATACTAGCTAACTAAATACTTAAACTTTTAAAATAAATAGTATAACCTTAAAACTAGTTAACTAAATACGTAATCTGATTTTAAAACCAGCCATAATAGCGTAAAACTAGTTAACACAATACTTAAATTGGTAAAACAGCTAATGTGAACCTAAAGATAATTCAGATCTTAACTTAATATTTAATACTAGTAAAACTATCAGCTAAAACTTAAAACTAGTTAACAAAATCATAAAACTAGTTAACGAAAACGCGTAAACTGTAAAGGTGCCAGTGTAAACGTAAAACAACTTAAATAAACCCTGAAAGCTTGTAAAATCTTAAAACTAGTTAACGTAAACGCATACAACTAAACAACCAAATACTTATAACTAGTAAAATGGACAGTTAAAACTTAAAACTAGTTAATAACAGCATGCAACAAATTACACAAAACACGTGAACAGTTGAAAAGTGTTAAAAAAAATTAAAACGAGTTAACAAAATGCTAAAAATTGTAAAATCATTAACAAAAACTTAAAACGGGTAAAAAAATGCTAAAAATAGTAAAATCATATGTTAAAACTTAAAACGAGTCAATCAAATATTTAAAGCTAATAAAATTGCTAAAAATACCTACCAGTTCGTGCACATAACATAACTAAGGGTTCAAACAACACCTTAAAACAACGCAATACAAATCATCGATCTAAAGAAAAATACAAATTAAGCACCTACAACTGATTGAAACCCTTATCCAACAAAATAAACTCTTACAACAAAAGCTTATATTTGTCCGATCCCGCAAGAATTCTGAAGTTCCATTCATCATCCCGAAGGAAAATAACTGCCGGAAGTACCGCAAGTAGAAGAATCCAACAAGCCTAAGAATCAGCCAAGGGAGTCGGCCCACCAGTTACCTCATCCATTGACATCATCAATAGATCGCCATCCCGTTCAACCATACTTCCCTTATAAGGCCAAACAGATATCGTGCCAGTTGACCAGTAACGTAAACTGACAAACAACCACGGACTCGATTATATTTAAATTCTTTGCTCTTATTTAGATTTATATTTGCATTTATATATTTTTGTAAATATTTAATATTTCTTGATTATTAGTAAAATTAATTTTTTGTACATATTCGATATTTCTTTGAGATTTATTGACCGTTACGTGACTTCTAGGTGTAGACATATATCCGAGATTGAATAAATAATTGCCCTTGTGAATCCTTTCCTTTTTTATTATTTAGGGCAAACATCTATTCGGGTTAGTCTTGATAAATCCTTTCGATTGTTCTACCGAAAGGACCGCTAAGTAGGGTGAGCTGAACCTAGGTAGCGCTAAAATTCTTCAGAGGGTTAATTGCCTGAATTTGGAGTAGGGGTTTACCTTGAAATTAGAAAGAAAAAGAAAGGAAGTTTTTTTTTACAAACGTTGCAATAACGATCGCAAATAATTACAAAAAGATCCTGTATCGCGAGCAGGCTTATAATTACTTATTATTCAACAAAACCGAGAGGTAAAATCGCTTATGTATAATTATTATTAAAAACAATTAATTATAGGTTACTTAATTATTCGTTTTTGTGTATAGTTCTTTGGTCTTTTAAGAACAATTTAGTAAACGAAATACATACTTGAAAACTAAATTTTGATTTCAAATAAAAATAGTCATAAGCTTATTTTCATAATGTTAAATCCTCCTTTAATATTATCCTATGTGGCTTAGAGCCAGGTTTAGCATTGGTTTCAATAACTTTAATGAAAAATAAGACTTTGTATATGAATTCAAAATGAATATGTTGAAGGGCTTTTCATTGAAGGAAATGAGCGAGTAGATTTATTCGAAGAAGCTATGGGAAGGTGAAGAGAAGGTAAGATGAAGGAATTTAGGAATGACTTGCAAACATCTGTAGATTCCGGCTCAAAGTCATCATGGTAAAATCCTAAGGATTTTTAGTGGGAGGCAGCCGACGTTAGCTTAACATCAGCTAACCCTTTTGTTGCGTGACCTCAGACTACGAAGTAAGTATGTAGTGGTTTATTATTAGGTAGGCTATCTATTTAAAAGTCTATTGTTTATCCTACTCCTCGCTTTTGGGTTCCTTTTCTTTTTCGAACAGTTTTTTTTTAAATTGGTTTTATGTCATCAAAGGCAGTCATGATAAATTTTTATTTGTAGCTGGTAGTAATTTCAGATTGGTTAGCAAGAACCTTCCCAAGACGGCGAGCCCAGCTGGAGCATACGCCATCATGCCAGCGCGGCTAACAGTCTGGTTAAACTGATTTCCATTTGATGGACACACATCAGCAATGCAACAAAAGCGAAACCGTCTGTTGAGAATTGTTTGTTTTGTAAATCTGGTAATCATAATATATACAATTGTCCTTCTCTTGCTACACTGCAAGTTATTCAAAGATTCGATTTTATAAAAGCTGTACCTGCATGCATAAATTGTCTCAAGAAAGGACGTACTGTAGCCAGATGTACTGCTCAGAAATGCAGAGTTTATTGCGGTGCACATAACAAGCTTTTACATCGCTATAGTTCTGAAGCTCAGCATGGTAATAATGCTCAAAATTCTTCCGACAGTTTTTTTCTCTGAGCAACCGTCCACCTCTCGGGCTTCTACAAATCAGTCATCTTCAGATGAAAGCGTAATTCTTGCCACATCAGTGGTGAAAGTGAGATGTAGCTCCAGAGATTACATCTTAGCAAGACCATTACTAGATTCCGGCTCTCAAGCCAATTTGATTACCGAGGAACTGGCTCAAAATCTTAGAATCAAGCGAAAGGGAGGTAGACAAAATTTGTCAGGTATTGGTGAAACCAATTCTGTTGCGAAATCTAATGTAGAAATTTCCGTTATGTCGAGGGTTAATTCTGCCAAATTCTCTTCAAAGTTTTCGGTGTTGAGTCTTGAGGGACGCCAGATGGAACAGTAATATTATTAGACATTACGTTTCTGAATAATACATACTGCGTTCTATCTATAAGATAAGAGGAGAGAGGCCAACTAGAAATTGCCCCAATGCATATATTGGGGCCCAGTTGGGAATGCGTGGGGCAAACCCAAAAGGTTTGTCCCATTCGGGATCCAGTCGAGAACTTATTGGGATAGCCCATTTGGAAATTAGTGATTTAACATAAGTTGTGTCCAAGTGGGAAACTATTGGGAACTTGTTGGAAAATCTAAAGGTTACTTAATCGTATTTTTGTTGATTGTCGATAGAGGTGATTTTTTGCTTACGCGATATATATAGAATATTTCGATGTGAGCAAGTTGTTGAGAGTTTTTGATATTTTCGCGTCTTTCGCATTTTTGGAAATTTAATTTAGCGCAATTTACTAAGCTTTAAAACATTTTAAGCGCTGCTTCCAGTTTTGGTAATTTCTCGCGAGTTTTCACGATAGCAGTGACTTTTCCACGCTTTTCTTTCTACAGTTTCAGCCATTTTAAGTCAATTTCAAGGCTTGGTACTGCTACTTGCAATTTTATAAAATTTCTGTCATATTCGCACAGAAAAAACTATTATTCGTATTCTATTACTAATAATTTCAAATATTTATTTTACGGAAATGGGACCTATCACAACATTCGTAAAATGAAACACAAAAATTCGTAAATATTTAATAAGACAAAAATTGATGTTTTTTCTTTCAAAATTTTGTATTGGAATATTTAAGAACCAAAGAAAAAAGAATAAAATTTTAAAACAAATTCAAACACATGTGTGTTAAAATAAAAACCTATGATAATTTTTTCTGTGCGGGGTGTATGTGTGTGCAATTATATACGATTTTATACGGTTTTATATGAACTTTTCTATTCATGATATACATACATACTCGTATGTATATCGACAAGAGAATTCAACTAAAAATCGCACTTATTGCAGCTTTTCAGCTAATTTTTATGTTTCAAATGTTTCATCCGAACTAAGAATTTTGCGATTTCAAAAGAAAATAGTTTTCCGAACATGGCAATAAGTATTTTTTCCATTTTGAATGTTCATAGTTTACCTGTTAAAGCGTAGTATGCAGTTCTCACTGAAATTCAGGTTTGGAGTTTTGCATTTATATCTACACGGAAAAATAATCGTGTAGAATTTTATACAGATTTTTGTTTGCATACACACAAATATATATATTTTTTAATTTACACCACACAAAAACACTAAAAATGAATTACAATGTACGAAAAACTAGAAATGTCAAAAATTCCGTGACCAAACAATTGTCTGAACATTAATTTTTGTTCCAGTTGACGGAAAAAATTCTCCACTTACTGTTATAACATGCCTGTAATAGACAATAAATGCCAAAATTCCGTGTACTTTTCTTTTGGAACTGCCTGAATTTCAGTTTGTTTTTTTTTACACATACTTCTTATGGCAGCCTGAATTTCATTCAGAGCTGCATACTACACTTAAATGTTAAAGACCTGGTTTTTGATGACGGCTTAACCGAACACAAACATGTTGCCCTATTCATTCAATAAGCAAATAAAGAAAGTTTTATGCCATAAATTTCATGAAATATTTCATCATGTAAATTTAGTCTTACCTCTAATTTCTAGTAAACGAGCGTACAGTTTTGGTGTTGAGTTGACGTGTCATTGACAAATAATTAGAGAATAAGTGGGACTATTTTCTATATAATTTGATAAAAAAAAATAATAATAATAAACGAATTTTTTATAGACATACTTTTATTTATTTTTGGATTAATAAAATTTTTGAAGTCGAAACTAATGAAAAAACAGTGCTCAAATCATCACATCCGTGATCGTATCGGCAATCGTACTAAAATGAGTTACGTGACACATCAATCGTATAAAGTGTATGGGATTAAAGTACGTTCACGTATGTCATAATCCGAAAATGGCATTTTTACGTGACGAGTTGTACGTTCACGGATGTGACGATTTGAGCCCAGTATATATTGTTCTGGTTGGTGATTTTTCGGTTTCTAAAGTAGGCAACCCGATTGAGATCTTGTGGGGATTTCCCGGTGGGGAACTTATAAGTATTGCCCTATCGGGTCCCAAATACGTTTCTGCGTTACTTCCCAATTTGGGAACCAATTGGACAACCCATTCGGTTCGCAATTGGGAGCACATGAAAATTTCTAGTCGGGAATTGTGTCTAATTTATATAAAAGGAGATCATGGTTTACTCTATCGAAAGCATTATTGAAGTCCTTATAAACTGTGTCGGTCTGCACACCGGAACAAAATGATTTGATGACAGAGGTTGTAAATTCCAAAAGATTAGTTGTGGTTGATGCGATTGCATTTCTGTCACTATTTTCTCAAAAAGTTTTGGTATAATACTTAATTTTGATATACCTCTGTAGTTTAGGATATTAGATCTATTTCTGAATTTAAGCAATAAAATAATAAATGAATTCTTCCACTATTCCGAAAAAGAGCAATTTGATAAGGACGAGTTAAAAAAATAAGATAAAGGTTTCGATAATGTATTAGAACATCCTTGGAGTACACAACTGGGAACACCGTCAGGACCATATTTATCAGAGCATTGCAAATTATGTATAGCATTTACAACAGTATAAATTTTTAGCTTTGGAGAAGTAATGTGCATCGCTTCCGGGCTAAGATATAGGTAATTGAAATATGCATTCCATTCCTTCATTGAGTAAGACGTTGAAAAGAATTCAGCAAACATGTCACAAATTTGCGCGTCGTTAGAGGATTCAATATCAGCCAGTTTCATCAGAAATGTATATCCGGAAACTCTGCGTTTTGAATTGACGAATTTATAGAATGATTTTGGGCTACTTTTAAAGTTCGATTTTACTTTTGATTAATAATTATTGTAGTGGTCATTGTAGAAAAAATGGCCCATTATGTCAACAGTGTTTTACTTGTTTATATTCTTGCAGTTATTTTTTTTTTACTTTTGGTTCAATTTGGTTTGTTGTTGTTATTATTGATGCTGATTGTTGGTTTTGTGAATACTATTTCAGAAAACTAAAACTTACCTGTTTATTTTAAGAATTAAATTATAAATAATAAAATATATGGGCTTTGAATTTTAAATTAGAATGGGAGGAAAACCGTTTTTGTTTGGAGGGAGTGAGATTGAAAATTTTGGATTGATTTGAATTTTGAAAATAAAGAAATATATAGATATATATAAAATAAATAAGAGGAACAAAATATAGATATTCTTTTCAACAATTAATTGCCTTGCGACTGAAAACATGGAAAGCTTTTTGAAGATTGTTGCCGTTTTGAACGATTTCCCAAAATAAGTCTGCAATTGTAAGACAATTCAATAAACGGCATTATCAATTTGGAATTCAGCTTAAACAGATACACCAATTTTAAAATACATATATTGGAGAGATTCAATGCAAGAAGTTCCTTGGAATCCAGAAAACTATAAGAAATAAATACCTGGAAATTGTTTCAAGATTTATAAGAGTTGCTATCTACTCAGCAACTACAACAATTTTAATATCAATCAAAAAGCAACTATTATCCAAGAAAAATAGATGCAATATATATATATATATATATATATATATATATATATATATATATATATATATATATATATATATATATATATATATATATATATATATATATATATATATATATATATATATATATATATATATATATATATATATATATATATATATATATATATATATATATATATATATATATATATATATATATATATATATATATATATATATATATATATATATATATATATATATATATATATATATATATATATATATATATATATATATATATATATATATATATATATATATATATATATACATTTAAAATACATATAAATATACAATTTAGCACATTAGTAATTAACATTTAATACTACAGTAAAATTCACATACACTCTTACCCTTTAACTGTAAAAAAATTACATTAACTGCTGAAAATTACATATAAAATATTTTATGATATAAAATATATAACGTAAAATAAAAATAAAAAAAATCAAGAATTAGAATAAAATCTACGAGCTACAGGCCTGCAGTCACCGTGGGATAAAAATTTGGTGAGTTTTTTAAATGAATTTTTGTTTATGAAAGAGAATTGAATACAAATCATAAAATGTTAAACATAAATTTTTTGACAGTTAAAAAAAAATAAATAATCTAAAGATCTAAAAAAAAATTTAACAACAACAAAACTTATAACAAAATAAAACAAAATAATTTTAAAATAGAAATGTTGTTAACATGAAACAGTTATAACATATTATTATTTTTTTTTTATTACTGTTGTATTACATAGTTTGTATTTTATCCATTGGTTTTTAACAAAGTATTTAACAGTTTGATATTACAATTTTTTACTTTAACATTCAATTTCAAAATGTTATATAATGTTCATTTACTTTGATAAGTTTATGTAAATAACTGTTAAATATTTTTTTTCTTTTGTAATTTTAAAATTTTATTTTCTGTTCTTTCATTGACAATTGATAGAATAACATGTATTACACTCTTAAAAGTATTTTAAAATAAATATCTGTGTTGCCAGAATGAATTTCTAAATTCTTAACATTTTATTTCACGAAACATTTAAGAACTTTTAGAAAAGGGCATAAAGGGCTATTCAAAAATATTATTGTTGAGAATGGCATTGGATGGGTGGGTTTAGAAAGGGAAAGGTGAACAACATCATAAATCTTTTTCCCGACTGTAAACTTTACATTAATTTTTTTTTTAAATAATATTTTTTTCGCTTTCTTTTAATTTAAATAGTCACTTCACTTGAATTTTTAGCTACCTAATTAGATAAAAATTTTATTGATCGATTATTTACCTTACTTTGTGCGGAAACAAGAACACCACCCTTAGCCCTGAGCACAGCTGGATAAAAGGTAGCACAGGTTTCCCAAAAGCAAGGGCATTTATGAATGAATCGTCACATAAATGGCGCCCAACGTGGGGCAAACAGCATACATAGAATCATAGGTTTCATTACTTATGGTTGTAGAATCTTCTTGTTAAATTATTATGATTCTGACTATTTTTGTATTTTATGTATTATTTTTACCTCTTATGTTTTTAAAATTAGTACTTACTTTTGTTTGAATTTGGGGCTTTTTTATCTGGGAATATCTGAACAAAATAAATTATATTTTTGTTTAGTTATAATTTGTCGTTGGAGATTTTGAATATTGAAGCTTTTTTCGATATACTGATCACGATTAATTATTACGCATTCCGTTTTCTTTTCAGAAAATATTGATACGATTTTGTTATGATTGAGATTTTTGTTTTTGAATTGAAGTTTTGATTACTTACTCTTGTTTTGGATTTATTTTGGTGTATGTAAAGTTTTTATAATTTTTTTTTATGTCCTATCTAATTGTTTTAAATGGAGCAGTGAAATATAATCGGTATAATACTATATTATTAAATTTCGTGAATCTTTTGTTTAAAATGGTTTTGACAAGAAGTCAAGAAAACTTGTTGGATATCAACCACCCTAGAAATGTGAGTTTTACGGTAGATTTAGGTACAGAAAATACGTCGCAAGTAGGATCTAATTTTAATGAAGCTCCCACTTGTAGTGGGTCTAGACGAACTAGGAAGGGAACAGCTGATAACAACTCAAACAAATCAACAAAGTAAGACTAATAGTAACGTTAGACAAATTGTATCAGAGTCATTAAACCATTTTCGTAGCGAGATGACAACACTTATTGCAAGTGAAATACATTCAGTTTTTCAGAATTTTAACCTTGATTCGAATCCAAGTGCTTCCAACTTCACCAGTTATAACAATGCTAATTCCAATTCGGGATTAGTTAATAATAAAATACAGCAAACGCACCTGCAAGGAATGAACCAGATTCATTGCGAGAACATTTTTCTGCAGAGAAGGTTTTAAATATTATACGTAATTGGAAGCTAAAATTCACTAGACATGACAATGAACTATCAATTGACGAGTTTATATATCGTGTTAATATATTAACCACTAATACTCTAAATAGTAATAGAACTGTTGCGTAAGCATGCTTATAGCTTATTTGATGGTAAGGCGTTAGTCACAGACAACAGGATGAGGTTGACTGGATGAAATTGACTAATGCTTTAAAAAAGAAATTCAAAATCGATTATAGTGACTCTGACTTATTAGATGACATACGTCGACGAAGACAGAAACCAAACGAAGACTTTGACCAATACCTGGACCTAATTTCAGTAATGACTGACAAATTGAAAACTCCTGTGTCCGATCAAGATTTATGTGAAATTTTGATTCGGAATTTGAAGAATGAGATTAGATATGAACTTTTACATTTGGATATAACAAGTATATCCCATTTGCGGCGCGAAGTAAAAAACACGAGAAGTTTATGAAGGATGTTCATGTTTATGAAACTCGGAAAATTACAAAAGGACGAATATCGGAATTGAGTGAACAGGATGAACTAGGATTACACAAAAATGTAAAACATATTGACTCTGAAGTAAGTGCTATTCAAAACAATTTTAAATGTTGGAATTGTGATAAGATTGGACATTTGTATGTTGACTGTATGGACGCAAGACGTGTGTTTTGCTACGGATATGGTGTTAAGGATACATATATACCAGCATGTCCTAGTTGTAGTAAAAGAATACAGGGAAACATGCAGACGGATGACCGTCGAAAATAGAACGGACATCCGAAGATAACTACATACCAATACAATCTACAAATAACACCTGATAAAGATAAGCATATCGTTCATCCACTGATGAGGCCATACCATGTACGATTGAGAGACTATGAATTAGCTCGGTCAAGAATTTTTGGTTCTACTGATACTAGGAGTAGATCTTCGAAACGTATTAGGAATTTCTATACAAAAATTAAACTGTTGAATAGTTTTGTAATTTCTTCTATTGTGAGGAAAGGTATGTATAATAGGCCATACATTAAATTAGATATTGTTGATACCACATGTTTCGCCCTTTTAGATAGTGGTGCTAACAAGAGCGTAATTGGTGGTGATTTGGCTATTCAAATTCAAAATATGAGACAGTTTTGTAAATGTGCAGGTAATGTACGTACAGCAGACGGACAGAAACAAAATATTTCGGGGACTATTTAACTAGATGTTACATATCAAGTACAAACAAAACCACTTCAGTTTTTAGTAGTACCAGCGATACAACATGATTTAATTTGCGGTTTTGACTTTTGGACAACATTCGGACTCAAAATTTGTATACCAGATATAGTGAAAATTAACGTTATTGATAATAATCCGGACAAAATAGAATTGACATATGAACAGCAACAACGAATGCACAGGATAATTGCAGCGTTTCCTAACTCAGAAGTTGAAGGTTTGGGATGTACCTCTCTTATCGAACATTTTATCGATACAAGTGGTGAAAAACCAATTAAGCAACGTTACTATCCTATTCCTCCTGCTGTTGAGAAACAATTAAGCGGAGAGATAGATAGAATATTGTCACTTGGCGTGATAGAGGGGGCTCCGAGTTCACCTTGGTCTTCACCAGCAGTTGTTATTGTCAAGCCTAGCAAAATTAGAATGTGTGTGGACAGTCGTAAGCTTAATTCGGTGACAATCAAAGACGCGTACCCTATATCTAACATAGACAGAATTATTGCTAGACTTCCTTCAGTTTACTACATATCGAAAATTTATTTGAAAGATGCCTTCTGGCAGATCAAAATGGAGGAAAGTTCTAAGGCTAAGACCGCTTTTACAGTTCCTAATCGGCCATTGTATCAATTTACAAGAATCCCGTTTGGACTGTGCAATGCACCGCAGACGTTGTGCCGACTGATGGACATGGTCATTCAGTATTATTTAAAATCACACGTTTTTGTTTATTTGGACGATTTGCTTATAGTTTCTCAGACCTTTGACGAACATCTAACCCATATGATGGAAGTGGCGTCACAGCTGCGTAAAGCCGGGTTGACAATAAATGTGGAAAAGAGCAGTTTTGCTTTGAACAAGGTGAAGTATTTAGGGTACATTGTTGGTAATGGAACGTTGCAAGTTGATGATGATAAAGTTAAGGCCATTAAAGATTTTCCAGTACCGAAATCAATTAGGCACTGAAGAAGGTTATTGGGAATGACAGGATGGTACCGCCGCCTTATACATAACTATTCGACATTGACTTATCCATTGACCGAACTTTTGAGTAAAAAGAAAATTTTTGTTTGGACGGAGCATGCGCAGGTGGCTTTCGATTTACTGAAGGTCAAACTTACAACAGCACCTTTACTTGTACATCCAAATTATAATAGACAATTCGTATTACAGTGTGCCGCTAGCACTTATGGAGTCGGTGCAGTGTTGGCACAGGAAGATGATGACGGCACAGAGCGACCCATTGCTTGTATGTCAAAAAAATTAAATAGGGCACAAAGAAACTATAATATAACTGAGCTGGAATATTTAGCCGTAGTGTTAGCAGTAAAAAACTTTCGATCCTATATTGAGGGTAGTAACAGATCACGCAAGCTTGAAGTGGCTTATGGGACAAAAAGATCTTTCAGGTAGGCTTGCTCGATGGTCACTTAAATTACAGGGATTTAAATTTTCAATTGAACAACGTCGTGGAAATTTAAACGTTGTTCCCGACACTTTATCTAGAGTGCACGGGGGAAAAGATTTTGTAGAAGCCTTAGATCTAGAAAATATCCCATCAATTGATCTTGAATCAAATGCTTTTGAGTCGGAAGAGTATCAAAAGCTACGAAAAGATTTTCAAGATTCTGAAATGCCAGACTTCAAAATTATCGATAAGTATATATACAAACGGACAGATTTTTCGTCGGGATTTTTGGACGAGTCAGAATCTTGGAATCTTTTTGTACCAAAAGAGCTTCGCAAGGATGTGTTATACGCAGCTCATGATATTCCAGTTTCATCTCATGGAGGAATTGCTTAAACTTTGGAAAGAGTTCGACGTTACTTTTATTGGCCAAAACTTGTGACAGACGTAAGAAATTATATTTTGAACTGTGATTTATGTAAGACATCAAAAACGCCGACAACTATTTTAAGACCACCATTGGTACAAATAGTTAGGACAGAAAGACCCTTTCAGCGACTTTATATTGACATTATTGGACCTTTACATAGGACAAGGACAGGACATACAGGTATTTTGATTGTATTAGTTCATTTTTAAAAATTCACGTTTTTAAAACCTTTAAGGAACTTAGTTTCGAAATTTATAATTGACTTTTTGCAGACGGAAATTTTTTACTGTTATCGTGTACCACAGATTTTGGTATCTGATAATGGGACACAATTCAAATGTGGAGAATTCAAACACTTTTTAAATAGATATGGGATTGAACATATGCCGACTGCTGTATATAGCCCGCAGGCAAACGCAAGTGAACACGTTAATAGATCTATAAACGAAGCTTTTTTATCATATGTTAGGGGTGATCAACGTAACTGGGACAATTACATTAGTAGCATTAATTGCGCTTTTCGGAATAGTTTGCATCAGACAATAAATAAAACACCGTATCAAGTCGTTTTCGGAGAAACTATGGTGACACATGGCAAAGACTATAAACTTTTAGATAGACTTCAACTTTTGGTAGAAACAGACTTGCAAATTGAAAGACAGGATGAATTTTCTTTGGTTAGAGATACAATTAGAAAACATATGGAGAAGGCTTATGAAAAGAATGCTCGTATTTATAATTTACGGACTCGACCAAAGGAATACACTATTGGACAACAGGTAATACGTAAAAATTTTACTCAGAGCTCTAAAATTAACTTTTTTAATTCCAAATTAGGACCTGCGGGTGTTAAGGCAAAAGTTCTTCGGAGGATAGGCAATGTAAACTATATATATCACGCAAAAGATATTTGGACTTGACGTACGTAGTCGAATATTAGTTATGTAATTCATTATTATATGAACTTAGTCCTTTACAGAACCAGTCCCTTTTGTATAGTAATACACTTTACACTATTTCTGTTTTGTGAAGACTATTTCAGAAAACTAAAACTTACCTGTTTATTTCAAGAATTAAATTATAAATAATAAAAAAATTTGGGCTTTGAATTTTAAATTAAAAAGGGAGGAAAAAAGTTTTTGTTTGGAGGGAGTGATATTGAAAATTTTGGATTGATTTGAATTTTGAAAATAAAGAAAAATATATATATATATATATATATATATATATATATATATATATATATATATATATATATATATATATATATATATATATATATATATATATATATATATATATATATATATATATATATATATATATATATATATATATATATATATATAAAATAAATAAGAGGAACAAAATATAGATATTCTTTTCAACAACTAATTGCCTTGCGACTGAAAACTTGGAAAGCTTTTTGAAAATTGTTGCCGTTTTGAACGATTTCCCAAAATAAGTCTGGAATTGTAAGACAATTCAATAAACGGCATTATCAATTTGGAATTCGGCTTAAACAGATATACCAATTTCAAAATACATATATTGGAGAGATTCAATGAAAGAAGTTCCTTCGAATCCAGAAAACTATAAGAAATAAATACCTGGAAATTGGTTCAAGATTTATAAGTGTTGCTATCTACGCAGCATCTACAACAATTTTAATATCAATCAAAAAGCAACTATTATCCAAGAAAAATAGATAAATAAATATATATATATATATATATATATATATATATATATATATATATATATATATATATATATATATATATATATATATATATATATATATATATATATATATATATATGTATATATATATATATATATATATATATATATATATATATATATATATATATATATATATATATATATATATATATATATATATATATATATATATATATATATATATATATATATATATATATATATATATATATATATATATATATATATATGTATATATATATATATATATATATATATATATATATATATATATATATATATATATATATATATATATATATATATATATATATATATATATATATATATATATATATATATATATATATATATATATATATATATATATATATATATATATATATATATATATATATATATATATATATATATATATATATATATATATATATATATATATATATATATATATATATTTATAGCAAATTGTGGATGTCTTTCTTTCTAAATATATAATAAACAATGTATCAGTTGCAATAATTCTATTTTTTTAACCCGCGACCAAAAAATGGATGCTATAAGTTTGTAGTGTCTGTGTCTGTGTATTTGTAAATCTGTGATCTGTGTGTCTGTGTGTCTGTGCAAATCTACGTACAGACCAAAAAAAATTATTTTTTAATCATTAATCACTCTACTATATGGTACTGTTACAGGTTCCTGAGTTATTAATAAAACTTTTAAACAAAGTAGAAATATTATTAAAATTTTTAACAATACCGGCACACAAAAGAGAAAACGTGATCTTAACATTTGACCACAACGACTTACCTACATGAATTTTGGCGCTGAATCCGAATCTGAGGTCATTTCGTTTCGTAAGCCCTCAAAATTTCGATAAAGTTTCAATAGTTGTAAAAATTTCGAAAAACTACAGTTTGTCGAAATATACTCGGAATTTTGAGCGTGCATGAGCCAAACGGAACTCAAATTTGGATTCAACGCGTCGAAATACATGTAAGTAGGTGGGTCTGCTCAAATGTGCACCTCACTTTTCTTTTGTGCCAATATACCGGTGCATCGGCACACAAAAAAATGGACTGTACATTTGACCAGGCTCACTTACTTATGTGTATATTGATGCTCCCACCTGCCAAACTTTCGAGTAAATAGCGAAAAACTTGAACAGTTCTCGAAAAAACTGCAGTTTTCCGCAATTTACTCTGAATTTTGAGGTTGTATGAACCAAACGGACTCCTCTAAATTTGGATTGAGCGCGTCAAAATACATGTAGGTAGGTGGGTTTTGTCATATTTACAGCCCTTTTTGTGCCATGCACCGGTATATTGCCAAAATAGAAGAGTGGGGTGTAAATTTGAGCAGACCTACCTACCTACATGTATTTCGACACGTTGCATCTGAATTTGAGGTCCGTTTGACTCGTACACCCTCGAAATTTAGAGTAAATTGCGACAAACTGCAGTTATTCGAGATTTTTTCAATGTTTGCAACTCAATCGAAATCTTGAGGGCTTACGATCCAAACAGACCTCAGATTCTGATTCTGCGCCTCAAAATTCATGTAGGTGAGTCGTTGTGATCAAATGTTGAGATCACTTTTACTCCTTTGTGTTCAGCTGCTACTAAAAATTGTATTAATATTTGTACTTTGTTACGAAGTTTTATTAATAACTCAGGAACTTGAAAGAGTATCACATAGAGATTTGGTGACAACATAAAGGAGTCGTTGAGCATTAATATTTTTTGGAAATTTTTAAAAAATACCATTTTTTACTTACAGTATCATGAATCGCGGACTAAAATCGCGGATGAAAAACAACTTCTATAATTATGATATCTTTTATTACTTTTATATTACTTTTATTTTACTTTTTATATTACTTTTTATATTACTTTTATAATACTTTTATATTACTTATATTATTTTATATTACTTTTTATATTACTTTTATTTTACTATTATAATACCTTTAAAACAAGACATGAATCATTCGTCTAGCTTAGATATTAAAAAAGTTATAACCATTTATATGAAAGCGGTCTCAAGCAAATTTTGTAAATTTTTATACATTATATGCATCATAATTTGGGAACAACTGGATATATTCCTTTAACTTTTTTGGTGAAATGTTAGTTGTACAATACTTAACTGCCATAAAAAGTTTGGTTCGATTCGAAGAGGGTCGGGCCCAATCACTCGTTGGTCACTTATAAAATGAAAAATTTATAATTGTACCACTTCCGCCTGACGAGGGTTAAAAAAAAGCGAAAAATTAACAACAACAAAATTTTTGCTGGAGAAACACACAAATTTCTCAATATAAGTTGAAAATCTTATAAAGCTTTGGAAATATCACAGCGTTGCCTTTCTAAATCCGCTGAGAAACTTTAAATCGGATGATATGTAAGTAAGCTACAGGCTAATAAGTGCACCAAGGTACCAAAAACAGGTTTTTTACCCATAACTCCTGATTTTGAAGGTGTTTGGCAAATTTCAAAAACAGGTGCTTCCTGTACACGACCAGAAAAGAATATCACTTCCAAGGTATTTCAACTTCTTTCTTTTTTATATCACTGTGTAATCCAATCATTTGTAGAGCACAATTAGAGTTTGAAATTGTGCAACCTATATGCGTAATAAGCAAGCTATTTATACTCTAACTAATAAACACAAGCACAAAAGTTACTTGAGTGTGAGACAACCTGTGCGTATGGTGATTCTATAAATATAACACATATAGTTACTTACAATTTACATTATGCAAATACGAGTAAGTTATTATGCATCAGCATTTATAAGCCACAAAGAAGAATATCATATTTAAATCATCGCACAATGTCGTCATTTCATATAATGAGCGGCCATAAATAGAAGGAGTCTTTGTATAACAATAAATAATATTTTGCGGACTAATTTAAATTAATAAAAGATAAAAATACTAAAAATTAGCAGCATATCGGAGCAGCATATTTGAGACCTTCCCATATATCCTGAAATTAAAAAATGTTATAAAGGACAGAAAAACTGCACCAACTCTTTGAAATTTTGTACATGCAATCAATACGATGAACCTTACAGCCCTGCCAAATTTCGCCCAGCGTATCCTTACGCTAAGTTTAAAAATGGCATTTTGCAAAAAACTTAAATTATTGAAACATCTATTGCTTCTATCGAGTTCGATTTATATGAATAAAATAAATTTCGAATTCCTGGGCAGATTTATCTTTCCTCCTTCAGATAATACAGCGACTGTATCGATCGGATAAACATTTCTTTCCATTTAAAAAAGTCACTTTTTAGAAGTTTTTTTCTCATGTATTATAATTTTAGTTTGCTCATCAAGATGAAGAAGAAGATATATTATATTTTTTATGGCTTTAGGTTAAGAATAATTTTTTGATGGATATTTTAATCATGATGTCGCTGAACTGCAACGAAATATAAGACAGTTAAAAACAAAATCGGATTTTTTCACATAATATTAAAATTAATTTCTTATTTTTTATCCGATCTCCCCGATTTTTACCTTCGTATATACACGCATACTGTATGTGAGAGTGTACTGTTCGTATATACAATCGTAGAACATATTTTAAGGGTATCGCTAACGTTAGTGCTTCCAAGAAGCATTATAGTAAGTGAGAGAAATTAAATATTAAATACTTGTTGCTTTGCATATATTTTTTCCATTTTAAATTATCGTCAAAAGCTAATAAGTGTTCGTGTCTCTTTGGTCGTGCTCTTTGCAAACGTTAATGTATTAGTGGTAGCATTTTTGGAAGTATTTGCTATTAAATATGCAATGCATTGCTTCCACTAGCTTTAGTGTGCTTTTTTGCTGGGTAGTTAAAATTGCAAATATTTACTAAAATTAGGGCCACGCTGGGCTTTAAATCAATATCCAATACAAATAAAATCGATGGTAATGAATACTTCTAACGTCACTAACTTGCATCCTTTGCATGAGACTATCAATGATATCCGCTGCTTAGGAAGTGTAATATCTACGATTAAAGGAAGCAGTAAATATATCCAAAACTTAGCGGTTGATATTTCAAATACGTTTCGCAGATGACAGTGCATATCCAAACGAACAAAGCTCAAGGTATTTAATACAAAAGTAAATTATTTTCTATTAAGCTGCTGTGCAACATGGACGATAAGCATGCAAGCATTTATAAGCCGATCCTTAAACAAATTCTAAAGAATATCGATATTAGATCACACAAATAGAACTGGCTTGGTCAGACAATAAAAAACCAAGTATACGCAATAGCCAGGCAGGCTATAGAAAACAACTCCCAAGGTACTAGACGAACCGGAAGACCCGCAAGTAGCTGGAGGCGGCAAGTAGCTTCAACCGATTGGTGTATCCTGAAATGAGATGATGGGTCTTACCGATAGTAGATCCCGATGGAAAATATTTGTAATTAACGGAATAAAATATAAATTAATAGAAAGTTATATAGCACTTGCTCAGTCACTATAATTTTTTTTTGTATTTTTTTGTATATATTTTTTTTTTTTTTTGAAAGTGGCTGAGTGATTGACAACTTTTTATTTGCTATAAATAGCACAGTCAGCGAAAGGCTTTTTATAGTAAAATTTGCTGACAACTCTCCCATCATAAATGTTTATTTTCTGAGAAATTTTCTTCTGAAAAATGTATATATCTGCATATACTATGTTGTTATAAGCGAAAGCCTCCACGAGCAAATATTCTTTCTAATATTTTATACAGATTCTTGACAAAAGTTTATTGATTTATTTTATTGCTTGTCTTGAAGTTGTGATACTTCTATACTTTTTACATAGTATTCTACCAGGAAAAATTTATGGCAATCATGTATATAAAATGTGCTGCATTCAAACTCATGATATCTGCATAAAATTAAAGACTAAATAGAAAGATTGCCATATGTTTTAGTTTATGAATAAGTTTGTGTATGTGCTTTAATTTTTCATTTAATACCTACATAAATTTTGAAAGCAAAGAAAGTAAAACATTAGACATGCTGCAAACGTGAGTTACTTTGCTCTTCAATCTTTCTAAATGTTTTCTACATGCCACTTTCCTTTTATTCTGTGCTAACAGAACACACATACATATATGTATATGTATATAGGCATAGATACATACATATATACTCATTAGTGTTTTCAGTAATTTCCCGGGTAATTTTATTGCAATATTTCCCCTAATTATTTTACCTTAAAAAATTTATAAAATTAATAAATAATACCCATACCCTTAAATCCTAAATAATTTATAAAATTAATAAATAATACCCATACCCTTAAATGAATTTTGTTGTTTTTTATGAAAAACAATTAAAGAATTCACAAGGTGTACTAATGTCATAGGTACTAACATAGTACAACATTTCAAATAGGACATATGTTCAAATAGTAAAGAAAAAAAAAACTTCAAGAATTAAACATCAAAGTATTAAATAATAAATATTTATGTACATACAATAAAAACACAAAAATTAAAATTCAAAATAGAATCGGTTTTATGCGAAAAGTATTCAGCTGAACACATAGCAGATTATAAAAACATATATACATAAGTTGTAGTGTCATATTATATTTTTTATTGAGAATATCAACAACAAACGTACAACTATTGTATAACGTTAGTACCTATAACAGTTAGAACACTTAGGACTACCTTGTAAATTCCTTCAATATATAACCATCCTTTTGATGATGAAATCCTTAAAATAGAAAGAAATCAGAACACTGTCGAGAGTGATATTGTACACAAGAAAAATTTGGAGGAAATTTCTCATAAAAGATATTTTTCTTTCTGTTTAATAGATCTCATTAATGTAATTTTTTTTATAAAATCAATCAAAAGTACAAAAATATATATTACCCTGAATTGCAATTATTTCTCAATAATTTCTTATCAGCGGGAATACCATTAGGCACGGGAAGTTTCAATATAATTTCCGATTTCCCAGGAAACGAAAAATTGTGGGAAAGATAAACTCTAATACTCATATAGTAAGCTGTTTTCGCTGTAGAAATAACTTCAACAAACAGCTAGTCATATTTCGGACGTGAAGCTAGTCAGGCACTTGCATCGTTTTACTCATTTTGAAATTTATTGTTTAGAAATAATATATCAAAATGAATTGAAACACAAAAAATAAATGTGTATTTTATTTATTACTTTTCCCAAAGCCGTATCAGCAACATGTAATTGCCTTGTAACTTGAAATACATAAATCACTCATACGTTCTGGTGAACACCAACAAGCAAACAAAGAAACGTACAAAGAAACTATTTAAAACATTTGTATTGTTTGACAACATTATAAAAAGTTAAACGAAAATGCTTTACTTCTTTCATACACCACTATTTAAGTAGGACATGTCTGGGATGACGAGCATGACAAATAATTTTTAGATGGCACAATTAAAAAAAGTATTAATTATGCAAAGCGACTAATGAAATATTAGATTAGAGTGAAGAAATTTCGGTTTTATGCTAAGTAATAATATATTATCATATTCAAGGTTAAAAATGCACTTTAACTTATAAGGTTTCCAAAAATAAAAAAAATCTCAAACAAGGGCTGAATAAAAACTGAATCTGAGATTTAAGATAATTTAAGCTGATATTTATTAATTTTTTTTCGCGAAATGCAGCCTAATAAAGCAATTCAGTAAATCATTAAAAGCTTCATTTTATTGTATAACCTGTTATAACCTGCACAAATTTTTAATTAATTATAGTTCTCTGAAATACTTTATTAAAGAAAACTCTTTTTCAATTATCCAACATTTTTGATGATGTAATTATTTTATTAAATTAAGTATTTGTGTGTGCCAATGATTTCAAGATAGAGCAAAGTTTTTATATTATGTATTCAACTTATCTTTACAACGTTAGCTAATAACGCAAAGTCTTACGAAAGCTTCAATTTTAAAATTGATGTCAAGTTAAACTCTTGAATTTTTTTTATATATAAGCAACTAGCAAACACGTGTGTTTCGCTACACCATATCCTATTAACGGTGAAAAGAAAACTTTAACCCCCATATGCAAAAAAAATAAAGTGTGTTTGAAATGTATGTTAAAACAAAATTTCCATAGAAAAACCGGTTTTACAGTATATTTCAAACACACTTTATTTTTCTTGCATATGGGGGTTAGTTTTTAACTTTTTTATTTTGGTTTATTTAAAATTAATGATTTCATACTATTACGCCAATAGAATAAAATCTTATAGGTTTTGGTTTTCAAGATATATTATAATAAATGTTGTTCACATATGAGAAGTGCCATGCCTGCATGTGACATTAATTAAGAAATGAATAGCCCATTGATCCTTCCAGAACATCAGTATGCACGATCAATCAAGTGTTGGCGCCAGTGGTTTTGTCGTGTATGGGAATTTGGTCGTGTATGGTAGAAATTTGTGGTATTGTGTATGGTGAAATTAGCTCAGTTGAGAAAAGTTGTCAATGAGTAAACATCGGGATAAAACACATTTACTTGAATAAATTACTCATAAATAAAGAAAAAAATAACAGAATATATATTGTAAAGTATTTCTAAAATAAAACAAATCATTCCTAATAGTTTTTTAATACAAAAACAAGCGTTTTCCCTAATTTTTATTTTTTAAATAAATGCTGTGCGCATTAGGTACAACAACTCATCCGTACAGAATTGTTAAGGAAATGAATATTGCACAAGTATGCTTGTATGGTATGTGTTTCGAGCACGATTCAGCATCACTTGTTTGTGCCATTATACTGGAGTAATGTATCTTTTGTTTAACATGCTGTTAGCATTTCAGAAATATCGGGCGACTGGTATTAATTTTTAAGATATCTCAAAATAAATATTTGCTCTATATGAGAGGCGCTCCAGCTACTTGTTCAATTCAGAAACTTTTTCCAAAGACAACAGAGAACTGAATAGTAGTAGTAGGGAACAATTCGTTCTGCCCTACAGTAGGTCGACATTGCACAAAATTTACTCAAAATATTCCATTGAAGTTTTGCCGAAATTTTAAAATTTGGGTAATTAAAATTTGAAATTTTAAAATTTTAATTGTTAAATAAATAAATGTGTAATTTGGTACCCATGGGAAAAAAAATAAAAGTGCCCCGTAGGCAAAATGTGTATAGTGAAGATTGTGAAAAATTATAGTGTGGGTAGCTTTTTGGTGTTATAGACATTTAGGGTGTGGTTCTAATGGGGTGATATTGAGTCATTGGGTAATTAGTTTGGAGCTTGAAAGTATTGGCTTAGTATAGACAATGTGGTTCTAATGGGGTGATATTGAGACATTGGGTAGTGAGTTTGGCGCTTGAAAGTATTGGCTTAGTATAGACAATGTGGTTCTAATGGGGTGATATTGAGACAATGGGTAGTGAGTTTGGAGCTTGAAAGTATTGGCTTAGTATAGACTGTGTGGTTCTTATGGGGTGATATTGAGACATTGGGTAGTGAGTTTGGAGCATGAAAGTATTGGCTTAGTATAGACAATGTGGTTCTAATGGGGTGATATTAAGACATTGGGTAGTGAGTTTGGAACTTGGAAATATTGGCTTACTATAGACAATGTGGTTCTTATGGGGTCATATTGAGAGATTAGGTTTTAGATTATATGTGGAAATAAAGAGTGTAGACAAGTTTGGTGACAACGTCACCAAACTTGTAGATAAAAAAGTCGACTTGGGTTCCTACGGGGTTTATTGTGTGGCTATTATTATTTTTTTGTTCTTGCTAATTTTTTGTGGTGCTTGTGTTTACATATAAAATGTAGTTGTGTTTATTTAAGCATGTCCGTCCACCAATTGACTTTTGGAGGGTTTGTATATTTTCATAATGTGGTTATGGAAGTGTTAGAGGGGGGTGTTAAGAATGTGGTTATGGAAGTGTTAGAGGGGGGGTGTTAAGTTCAAATTAATATGTATGCATATACATACGTACATACAATAAGCGTTTGCTTTTTGTTTATAATATTTTTTTATGTAAAGTGGAGGTATTTGTGTTTTGCATGAAATAATCGCATGATCGTATGGATTTGTAGCTGTGTTGCTTAGTATGACAGATGGTCTGAAATGTTTGTTTACGTTAAATATGCATGCTTAATCTTGTTGGTTATTTGTTTATTCAAGTGGATGTGTTGGAGAATGATTCATATTCCTAATTTTTGTTTGTTGGTGGGGGTTGGTTAGAGGTTGTGTTTACATAGAAAGTCTGTACATGCGGGTTGATGTCTGTCCATATTAAAATCTTGCTTCAGCTAACTTGCACATTTTTGTTAATAAGTTGAACTCTTCTGCATAATCTTGATTTTACTTGTTTATTTTTTTTGACAATGGAATTTAAATTTCACAACATTATGAAATTGTAGTGTGTGTGTATATATGTGTGTGTGTGTGTGCATATAGTTGCGTATGGCTACATCTACATACATACATTTGTATGTATTGCCCTTGATTTTGTGCTGATCGTGCGAATTCTTGCTGTTGCTATGTATATAAATTTAATCATATTTCTACATCTGGATTGATGTCTGTCCGTGAGAATATATATTTATGTATGTGAGCTGTTAATAGCTTGATGTTTTTTCAATTTGTTAGTGTAAGTATGGGGGGGGGGGCGTGAGAATTTCTGTCTGTCTGCGGGAATTTCTATATGTCTGAATGTATGAATTTGAGTCTGTCCATGATTTGGAGTTATGTTGTTAAAATAGTTTGAATTGTTTTTGTAGGCGATATGTGATGTACATATGTAGTATAAAATGTTCTTATGTATGTGACCTTCCCTATTTTTTATATGTTTATGCTAAAATCCGTTTATTTACATTTGTGTTTTATAATACTGTGGACGATGAATTTTTTTTTTTATTTTGTCAAGCTTATCTTTGTTCTATGTATGTTAAATTCAATTTGTTTATATTTAAAGTTTTAACATGTTTTGTTTCTATTTATTTAAGCGTGTCCGTCCATTTTTCACTCAACGTCAGTCTGTTGGTGAACGGTTTGTATATTTTCATTATGTGGTTATGGAAGTGTGAGAGGGGAAGAGGAGCTGTGTTAAGTTCTACTAAATGTTCTGAGTACGCAATCGCATGGGTATGAAATTTGCCAATATGTGTACATACTTATGTACATATCTACAAACTTATTTGATGTATGCATGTAAATACATACAAATAAGTGTGTGCTCTATGTTGGTATTCCTTTTTTTCAAGTGAGAACTTTTTTTTTTGTTGCAAAATATTCGCATGATCATTTGGATTTGTAGTTGAGTGCAGCTAATAAATATGCTGATATATTTTATTTGAAATTTGAAATATGTATTTTGTTTGCAGAGGTTTTTTTATGTACAAGTGCATTTCAGTTGTTCAATATTTTGGGACCATAGTATTTTAACCAGAGTTTTTGAATAGGGTTAATGAACTTGTGATGGATATTTTGATTTCTTTATTTTAATGTAACAATTGTAGATAGATGTTAAGGTGACATTATTATTTTATGTGGTTTTGTCTGTCCGACTATTGCTTCGTTGGTGAGACGAAGGTGTCGTTATGGCACCTTCGTTTATTTATTTAAGAAACAGTGTTTCGTATTGCTAGACAAAGGAATTTGAATTTCACAATACATAGTATAAATTTTATTATATGTTATGTTTGTGTATGAGTATTACTTCATCACTTTTTTGTATGTGTGTTGGGTTGAGTGTGTGCATACGATATATGTCTGTTGTGATCGATCTAGTATCTATATAAATTTTGCTTTTTTGTAGGTTGTTGTTTATGTATGTATGTATGCATATAAATTTCTTTTTGAGGTTGTACATATTAATTTTTCTTTTAAAATTTTTTATGTACATATTCTTAATTCTGCTGACTTGGATGTTTTTGGTTATCATTTGAACTGTACAGATAAAGAATGTATAGTCTTGAGCTTGTAGTGGTAGTTGTTGTACATGTACATCACTATTTTTTATCACTTTGTGTGATTGTTTTACAATGAGCTCTACACAAGGACCAGAAGATTAATTTTTTTGGGAGGAAGTCATGGGAGGTTTTCATGACTCAGGAAATTTATTTTACTATTCGGCGGTTATATTTTTTAGGGCGAAAGGTCTATCAATATACTTATTACATGTTTGTTGTTCTTTAATTTGAATACTTATACCTATACATGGAAGACAGGAACATTAATTATTTCTATCACTTTTACATCCGATATTTTTAATAATTTTAATGAGTTTAATTGATATACAAAGATATTTCTTTACATTAAATATTTTATCAAGTAGGGATTTTATAAGTTAACTTTTCTCTTGACCACTGGAAAGGAGTAGATGATATTAGTATGCTGTGATCGATAGATAATCTTTGTATTGATGTGTTCTATTGTTTGAGTTTTGTTTTATTTTTCTGAAGCGTGTCATTGAACGTACATATGTATGTATATTACTTAATAATAGATACATTTTCTTATTCTGATTTGCTAAACAAGGTTAGTTTTTTATTTTTGATGTGCAGAGTAAAGCTGGTTGTTTTAAAACACCAGCGTTTAATAAAACATTATAAAAATATGAAAGAAGCAAGTGTTTATTATAGAGATTGTGATGATTACATGTTTGAAAAATTTTGATACAAATAAATGCAAAATCTAAGATGAAAGTAATTATTTAGGCTTTCTAGTTCAATTATTTGAACTAATGTAAATTCAAATTATTATTATGAATGAGATTCTGTAAAATCTGTTGACTAATTCCATACCAAAACTGAATATACAAATACGTACTATTTTTTATTCCATTTTATGGTCAGTTTAATCGACCTACTGAGGCTTCTATTCGGGCTGTTGTAAAAAAATTTCGCACCAAATTTACATTGTTGGACATTAAACCACCAACACGTTTACGTAGAGTGCGAACTGAAGAAAATATCGCAGCCGTATCGGCCAGTGTTGGTGATGACCGTGAATTATCGATTCGGCGCCGTTCGCAGCAATTGGGCCTCTGTTACTCCACTACGTGGAAAATTTTGCGGAAGGATTTGGGTGTGAAGCCTTATAAGATACAGCTGGTGCAAGAATTGAAGCCAAACGACCTACCACAACGCCAAATTTTTGGTGAATGGGCTCTTGAAAAGTTAGATGAAGATCCACTTTTTTATCGAAGAATTGTGTTCAGCGACGAGGCTCATTTCTGGTTGAATGGATACGTGAACAAGCAAAACTGCCGTATTTGGAGTGAAGAGCAGCCAGAAGCATTGCAAGAGCAACCAATGCATCCACAAAAAACAACCGTTTGGTGCGGATTATGGGCTGGCGGCATCATTGGGCCGTATTTCTTCAAAGATGATGCGAATCACAACGTTACTGTGAATGGTGAGCGCTACCGTGCGATGATAACAAACTTTTTTCTGCCCAAAATGGAAGAGCTTGACTTGCATGACATGTGGTTTCAACAAGACGGTGCCACATGCCACACAGCACGCGAAACAATGGACCAATTGAGAGGCGAGTTCGGTGAACAGTTTATTTCACGCTTGGGACCAGTCAATTGGCCGCCCAGATCGTGCGATTTAACGCCTCTAGACTATTTTTTGTGGGGCTATGTTAAGGCTAATGTCTACAGCGACAAGCCCGCTTCGATTGACGCACTGGAAGCCAACATTGCCAACATTATTCGTGAGATACCGGCCGAAATGTTGGAAAGAGTATGCCAAAATTGGACTAAGCGGATGGACCATTTGAGGCGCAGCCGCGGCCAACATTTGCATGAAATAATCTTCAAACATTAAATTATATCGACCCAACTGTCGATCCAAATAAATATTTCATGCATTTTTCTGAATTTTATGTGTTTTTTTTTTTTTTACTTTCCGATAGTTCTTATAAAATCACCCATTACATGCATATTTAGAATATTTATAAGAGAATTTTTAAATAATTATGTATCTATGCACATTCGAATTAAAGAAAGTTATAGTGAACGATAAAAACGCATTACTAAACTATATTTTATTGACTAATTTCGATTTATATTATCAAGTCATCAAGTTCGAACACACTAAAAGGTTTTTTATACGATGATGGTTGATATGATGACGTTGCTAACAAAATAACTGAATTGTCAATGAATTCTACTTAATTATATGTACCGGTATCTCCTCGTGTAATCATCTGAATTAGTTTCGAAGAAATGATTACTAATTGGTCATATAGTAAGGATGATTATGAATATGTTGGAAAAGTATGTACTACATACATTCAAATGTAGTACTATGATGTAACACAGAACTTTACAAATAAATCAAATTATCTAAATTATTTAGTAGTAAACAACTTGTATGACTATGGTATATGTTATTACCTACCATATTCCATTCTTCATTGGTTGAAGATTCATAAAATTTTAATTTAGATGATGTAAGGGAAGCTTACATCATTTACAAACATTTGGATACATATTAGATTAGACCCATATAAGTTTAATAACTTAATTGTTATTAGATTAGACTTAAAATACCATCAAGATAACATAATTGTCAAAATGCTTTATCATTTTGTGTAGAAAACAAGAAAATTCAAAGCATGAAACAAATTAAATTAATAACTCATTTAAGTAATAAAACAAATACTAGGATCGCCGGGTGACTGAAATTCAAACGGAGATATTTCTGGGGAACATCTGGAATTTTGAGGATTTTCGGTAAAAAATTATATTACGCACATCTAGACACAAATAACTTTTTAAACGGATATGTATGTTTCATTAATATTGGTGGACAATAAGATACTTAAAAGTGTACGACAAAATTGTGTAGTCTATTTATATATAAGATGTAGCTCACTAACTTTAGAAATATCTGATAATGTATTCAACAAGGATTCATTTCAAATAAAACACATAGAACTCTTAGGTTTAACTGCTCTGATGGAAATGTTATACCAATTGTTTTGAATGTTCTTTTTGTATGACTAGTGAAAATGAGAATGGTACAAAATCTTCCTGAGTTGTAACCGGTGAAAATAATCACATCACAAAACTAGAACAAAAACGATAGGAAAATTCCTTCATTATACAGCAGATTTTGTTCCAAATTAAACTCATTTGTTTATAGTACAGTAATTTAACTAGTATTAAGACCCCATCACATGACAAGTAGCTTAAGTTTGGATCTACAACCTATCACTGGGTATCTTAATTATGTCAATTGACCCCTTGGCGAACCAGTCACGTGATCTGTTTTGTGACAGGCTCTTTTCTCTCTCTAGGGTAATTGAATAGGTTAGGGAAGAATATTAGTTTCAATATCCACCATCGATTATTAGATAAAAATTCATTTTAGCAAACATTTTTTATTAAAGAATGCCGTCGGAAAAAAGATTTTGAAATAGTGTGTATGAATGAAAGAATATAGCTTACAGATCGTTTTTATTGTTTTGAAGCATATCAGGATTATTATGTATGCAGTACTCGATCTATGTTTGCTGGTTAAATTATTAGATTGATACCTGCTCTCGTGCCAACTACATTTACAGAGTTTTAATAATTGGTTTTGTTGTTCACCTTTTTAATAATAATATCCGTTAAACTTTCATTTTATTGACAATTTCAAGTAAATATATTATAAGGTGAAGAAGTCGCATTGGCTTAAAAGTGATAGAAAGAAACATAATTAGCTTACATCTGTTATTTTGAAAGCGTGTATTATTATAATATTCTGATAAAGTTAATATATATATATATATATATATATATATATATATATATATATATATATATATATATATATATATATATATATATATATATATATATATATATATATATATATATATATATATATATATATATATATATATATATATATATATATATATATATATATATATATATATATATATATATATATATATATATATATATATATATATATATATATATATATATATATATATATATATATATATATATATATATATACATATATATATATATATATATATATATATATATATATATATATATCGAATTTCATTAGAATCGGAATAGGTGAATAAAAATGCAGACCGTGACGAATTTTTTTGAACAAATTCATATAAACTTGCTGAAATATTTATAGTAAAGTCGTAGTTGTATTTTTATTTTTCATAAATTTAAAAAAAAGAACAATTTTTTAATTATTTATAAATTTTTCATTTTTGGCACAAATTTTGTAATACATCTGTAGCTGCTATGCAGATTAAAAAAATTGTTTGAACGGCATAAAGATAATTTTGTTGTCGAATTAAAAAATGTTGTTGTTCTAGTTGTTCTAATAAACATATGTCGTGCAAGTGCATGTATTTTTGACATAAGGGTATATCCCGAAAACTAGAGGTGATAAAAAATTATAATTATATATATGAAATCTGCATAACGTATCTGTTTAGCAACAGCTCGCTGAACCCTTACGAACTTTTCTGCCTGCACGTGGATCCCCTATTTTTTTATTGTTTAATGCGTTTAAATTTATGTTAAAATATGATATCAAAATCTATGTTTTTATTTTTAGAGGCTATTTTGGTAAAGGTTAAAATACTTAACACAATCAAGGCAGACTGAGATAACAATAATTTTCAACACAGCCACGGATATAAATGAAGCACATGTCATTTTTCGGGTAACACCATTTCTCCTCCTTTGAGTTCACGTGCGTAGTAGTTCAGTTGTACCTGTCTTGCAGAATTTGCTAGCTAGAGTTCGAAAAAATTGCGTGTACTAGTTAAATTAATTTCTTTTACGTTTCTTTCTTCGTAAAATACTTTTTTGTTTGACGAATTAAATACACACTAGGAAATCTTTAATTAAATTGTTGTGTGAAAGCTGTTTTTATTTGCCAATAGGGTGGGCAGGGAAGCAAGTTATGTGAAAAAGTGGTATGAAATGATATTACAGATAATTTTTGTCAGGTTTCTTTATCACAGTTGCTTCTCCACACCTACACTAAGCAAATACAATAATTTATTGACGAAAATTTCATGAAATATTTCATTGTGTAACTTTAGTCCTTAATAAAAATAAAATTAACGAACTTGTGCTTGACTTCTAAAAATTTTTTGAACAAAACAAATGCAGTTCGAAAAAAATCATCACGAAACTGAATCGTAAAACAATAACGTCCATATGCATGACAAAAACTTGGCATGAAGTCATCATAAGTAACGAAATTAAAAGCTGGGTGGGTCTTAACGAGGTTTTCCGTTCAATTTGACATGAAAAATTACTGCAGATTGCAGTCGTGACTCAGGACTATATTCTACGGTGAATTTTGGTGCCAAATTATATGGAAAAAATCTTTAAAGCCTATTTCAATTTCGCCACTTATACTAACTTAATGTCAAGTTTTTATTAGGAATTTCGGGACTTGGGTGCACCACTGTTTTTCATATATCTTGCCAAATATTTTGAAAACGAAGTCTTAACCATGGGAACATCTAGATCTTTATGAATGCGTTGGTTTCTGACATACCCGGAAGTTATTGCAATTGTACGGAGAATTTTATTTTGTCGCCTTTGAGTTTTTTTCTATATTTGATGCCCCATAACTGGATGCCGTAGGATCATATTGGTTTTAGAATAGAGTTGTATAACAGAAGTCTATAGTCCAGGCTTAGCGTTCCTTCCAATAAGCCAAAGCATTTGAGCCGCTTTTAATTAAATTTGGGCCACGTTTGTATTTATGTGAGGTTTCCATGTTAGACGACGATCAAAATGATCACCGAGGTATTTTAGTTCAGTGTGTTGAGGAAAGGAAACGTTTCGTAATGGGAGTAAAACCACTACGTTAACCTCTTATATTAATACAATAATAAATGTCATTAATGGCATGAAACATTGCCTAGCAGCAATGAAAAGTTACATAAACGGCATAAAACTTTTTTCAGGCACATTTTATACATTTTGTGTTGTCATTAATAATATGAAATTTTTTTCATTCGGAAAATGAAAAAATGAAAAATATAAATATGACTCAAGTTCAAATACAGATATCGGAAATGAACCTTTTTTATCGTATAATTTTCTTTTTCTTTTATATTGATTTTGTACTATTGATTTTAACTGGTGACATGGCTGAAGCAGTAAAGGTGTTGGCTTACAAACATGATATCAAGAGCTCAAAAGTAACATTTACAAAATTTATTTATAGAAAGTAAAATTAAAGCTAGTAATTTTCAAGCGTTAAAAATATTAAATTAAGTCTCTGACAGGAATAAATTAATATAAAAACCCGACTGGTGGCGCTTGGTTATATACATATGTGAACGAAAAATTCGAATTTTAATTATGAAATTTTTATAATTAATAAAGCTATTTTCATACCAAAAATGAAACGTTACGTTGGTTGAAAAACAATGCCAAAATCATTGCTGTATCGTAAAAACTCATAACATATATAAAGGTTTTCCTTTCAGTGTATATTTTGGTTATTGATTTGTATAGGCGGCAATTTTTCTCTGCACAATATAAAACTAATATGTAGATATTTTTTCATTAGTTTTTATACGTCATTATTTTAGTCATTTTTCCAACTGGGGTATATACTCTTGCAGTTTGCGGGAAGGTTCTTGATTGTTTTTGAGAACACTTAGAAAAGCTGTATAATAAGCGAATGTTAATATATGTATGTTACTGTTAACCGGCAAGTCAGAGGCATATATCAGATATAATACAGGACCGAGGATGCTGCCTTGAGGAAGTCCGACTTCAATCGACTTCCTTAACAAACAATTTTCGCTCAGTTATGTAGCTTTCTAATAGCTTAAGGGTGTTTGCGGGTAGGTTTTGCTTAGTTTATGTATTAAACCTTCATGCCATATTTTATCAAATGCCTGAGAAACATCGATGAAGAGCGCAGAACAATATTTTTTTCCTCGTAGGTTTTTCTACCCACATTCACGAGTCTATGTGTTTGTTCAATCGTGCTATATTGTCTCCTAAAACCAAATTGGTGGTGTTGAATGCATCCAGTACAATTCAGTTTGTGGTGTTAGCTTACTCATAAGTAGCTTTTCAAATAGTTTTTACATGTTAGAAGCTTTGTCGTAGGTCTTTTTTTGCTCCCAATAAAATTAGCACAATTTTTTTTAGGTTTTTGTTAAATGTATTTAATTATTTAATTTATAAAAAAAATTTTTGAAGGATACGTTTAGGTCCTTTTTTATTATATTTATATCCTTTTTAATTAATTTTTGTACTTAACTAACCTTGCTTCCTCAACCGCTTCAAAGCTAAGAACCCTTTTTATTATAATCGTTCACGATTTACAACTAAGAAATAAGAACAGTCATATATGTACTAAGTATATACATACATACATATATACATACATACATATAACTATTAGACAAAAGGATTATAGGCCTATAGGATTTCACCTTCGTATGATCTTTGCCTGGCTTAGGTATCATGGTAATCAGCGATTCCTTCCTCTCTGCGGGATAACATTTGAGGCGCAAAATACCGTTGAAAATAAGTAGAATTATCCTTTTTGCAGTATAGGGTAGCTCTAAGAACATTTTATTGCTTATTTTACAGCGCCTGGAGCTTTTTTTCGAATTAAAGCCCGCAATACAGTGTTCAATCTCACGAATATTAAACCTCAAAGTAACATCTGGTATATCAAGGACCGGTGACTATAGAATCAGACGTATTTGAACTAAATACTTTCTGCAGGTCGCTCACAAACATAGTTCCTTTTTCAGCATCAGTTCTTGCCCAGTCTGCATTCGAAGCTGGCAATGGAGGTGTTGCATCGAGCCCATTCAGAAATTTTTTAAGAAAAGCGGTTTTTTGATATTCTAGTAGATTTTTCAACTGTTTAGGACATTCCTTCAGCCTATATTTTAGCTGAGGGGATCTGTAGTGTTGCCATTCCCCACTAACTCTTCTTTTTTGAGATTAAAGCTGTTCTAAATCTGCTGAGTAGATTTGATTATATCGCACCTGTAGATTTGTAGTAGTAGCATTTAGATCAGCTTGCTTAAGGTTTGCCTCAAACAATCTGATAGAGCCATCCATGTCAGCAGGCGTTTTCAATGGATTATTTTTTGATCAATGAGTACTCAAATATTTTTTGTTTGTATTTTAACCAATTTATACGTGTGTCTGTTGTTGTTATATCACAAGAGGGTTATTAAATTTGATGTGAATATTTAGTGACAATAATAGGTGAGTATTCTAAAGGCAAATCTAAAGATATTTCAACGTGGGTCACTTCGCTGAACACATTTTCTACCACTCCAAAATCAATAACAGCAGGTATTTTTCGGTGATCTATTGGACAGTAAGTTGGGTGTCCACTTGAAACAACATTCAAATGAGTTCTAGGAATTGTGTCAAACAAAACGCAACCAGTTTGTGTGATGAGACGAGAACGTGTGCTTAGCGTTGTATTCACCGGCGGTCAAAACGTGTAGGCCTAGTGAACTAAAAATGTATCATATTGATTTTCTGTAATAGAATGATGAACAGTTTCAATTCAGATGTTAGTTGCTTGAAGACAGTCTTCACAATCATCACCCATTAAGTAGTGGTTTAATCGAAATTTTATTAGTATAACCAAGCCACCACAAGCCCTACCTTGGGGGCCTTTGTATCGTAGAAAGTATATCCCTTGATTTTAATAAGCTTCTAGTCATCAAATACATCTCAGAGACACCATACATCCAAAAAATAATATTTGAAGCAATGTTTTCCAGACCTCTTGTGTACTAGAACATTGCTGAGGACCACCATTTGAGAATGCTTGCTGTAAACCACTGGGTCTTATCTCTTAATATTTTTATATAGTTTTTACTGCAACACCAATATTTTTACCATTTGGACGTGGCCGCGTCAAATTAGTTTGTTGATTCTTTATGGATTAAGTTCATATTGATTTTATTTATAGCCAGTGTCAACCGCGATTTTATAAGGATTATAATGTCACCCTACATGTACAAATCTGTTTATGTGTTTAGGAGTTATTATGGAATAAAAAAATTGACATAGATGAACTCTAAAAACTCCTTTTTTGTTAAGCCGTGTAAAAAAAATAGAAGATGCAGTTTTCTTAAAATAATTTTATTGTAGCTTTAATGTTCTATTAAGAAGAATAGAAAGCATTGATATTATTTTGACTTTTGCTGCAAGTTTTTTCAGCGCTCCTCTACATAAATAGTATATACCAATATTATTTAAGTTTTTAACTGTACGAACAGAAATCTTGCTTAATGGTAGATATTTGAGGATTTAAGTCGTACCTACACAGAAAAAATTGTTTTGTTTTTTATAACAAAAATCCTGGTATCCAAAAATTTTTTTTTTTTAAATTTCCTGTGATAAAGAATTCCGCTATATTAATAACAAAATTATTTCAAAAGAAAAATAAAAAATATCAATTAACAAATATGTTGACATGGCTGGGATACGAACCCGTGCTTCTCGGACGTAAGGCTTGCTATCTACAGCCGAGCCATATCCCATTTATTTTTTGTGAGATAAAACTTGTTTTAAGTACTTATGTATGAAAAGAAAAGAAATAACCTGCACGGAAAAGAAATATATACAACGAAATATTGTATTAAGTTAACCCTAGAAGGTCATACTTCTTCGAATCGACGACGCATGCTAGAATTTTTTAGTTTTTTTCTGGTAAATGAACTTATTTTATGTCCATTTTTCGTATAGGACTTCAGGTTGTCGTGCTTTAGGTGTATGCCAATTTTTAGCTTGCTCTGCGTTGAGAAAGCTAATTTTTTTTCAATTTGCGTCGTCGAAACGACGAAGTATGACGTTTGTGTAACTTTTCGAACTTTTGGATGTGTATTTCTAGTGCTTCATTGTTTGTTGTTTGAGTAGTTAGCTCTTAATTTTTAAGTCTATAATAAAAAAAGAGAAGTAGGCTTGATCGATAAAGAGGTTGAATTTTTTTTTCGATGTATGACGGCAAGTGTGAGTTGGATCTTGATGATAACGACATATATGACATATAGTAAGAAGAATACAAAAGATGATCAGAAATTGGATGTTAAGTAAAATATATCACCAGAGTAGTTCAGGACGATATATTTTTAAACATTTTAAAAGAGAAACAAACTTGAAAATATCTTAAAACTAATTAACCAATGTTGTATTGTAATTGATATTCCAGGATAGCCATCAGATGGGCAATCTATCACTTTTATAGTATACTTAATGTGACTAATGACTACATATTTATACTATTTACGCCTACAACTTATTCCAAATAAAGGCAAAGATTCCAAGTCAACACAAATTCACCAAAATTGACATTTTGTCAACATTTAAAGTTAGGTGATTGATAGCCTTGAGGTATCAACATTGAAACGCGAGAATATTAAAAATAAATCGCCGGATAAGGAAGAAAATAATAAAATGATGCCACTAGGGCTAATATACCAGAAGCGGCAGTAATTTGCTGTTTCACCTTCTTGTAAACTGCGGTTGGCAATCAAAAAATGTGATAAAAGCCGGTATGGGGGTATGTAAATTAGACCGCAGAAACCACACATGTTTTCAACTTTTTTGCGGGTGCCGTCGCAAATTTTATCGTAGGCGGCGCTTACGTACAAGCAAAAACCAATAAAAATAAGAGTTGGAAATTGGAATAAAGAATCAGAAGGTGAAATTTGTTCGGCTCACCATATTAATAAAAGGAATAGGACTCGTATTCTATTTCCTCATAAAATTTGGCTAAATAGCTGATGTTTCACGATCAAACGTGGTAAAAGCGAACAAAGGACGCTGATGATGACAGTGTAGCGGCTATCGAAATTAGTAGTACTAATCCGTTCTGCTAGTCTGATTAGATATTCTTATATTCCACTCTTAAAAATAATTTGAATTTACATTAATTCAATTATTGTGAACTTAAGCCAAATAATAATAACTTCCGACTTATTTTATTTATTTTTTTAGATAAATGGGAAGCATCGGACAAAGAAAAATTTTGACTACACTTTGGGTTATACTGACATGTTTCAATAGCTCCCGCTAATCTAGACAGAGTTCTTTTCCGCGTAGACCACTTGACCAAAGTCGGTGGTTTGCAGTCAAGAGTTGAATATTTTCTACCTTCTTTGACACATTATTCACATTTATCTCTAAATAAATCTATAATTTAAATGAAATTGAACTCTAGCTAAAATAACTAAATTCTTTTGGTTAAAAAAATATTTATTCATACTATATTTATTTATATATTTTCACACCTTGTGTGCATTTTTTACCCAGCTGGGATACGAACCTGTGCTTTCAGATTTGAAGATAAACACTTTACTTACTCAGCTATTGTTGACGTATAAGTTTAAGTGCCAAAAATTTACTTAGTTATACAAGCAAATGTTAAATTAAAAATTGTTTATTTACTTATTTTATTAATACATAATAACAAATTATATCTTCTTTAGATAATGGTATAATTTCAAACTTATTTTGTTAATTACTAAGTAGTACACTCTAAAACACTTTTGTTGAAAATTAGGTCAATAATAGTCGGCAACAATTTACTGATTACCGACCTAAAATTAGACAAGCATTCTCTTTGTTGATTTTTGAACAAAATATGTTTAATAAAAAAAATAATAAGAACGCCTGCGATGCGATTAGCTGTGTGCAGCTTCGAATCGTGGCCTCCTGACCGATAGTCTATCGCAGCTACCATTTAGCCATAGGCGTATAATACTTTTGTTAAATTTTTTCACTTGGGCTAAATATGTTTAATTTTAAAAGTTTTTTCTTTAATAAAAATGTATGAAGTACATTTTTTTAATTCATAATATTTATTAAAACAAGAAAAATCCTTAGAATTCTTAACAATATTTACTTACTAATACTTACAAAATGTATATCTAAAAACCTTTAAATACCAGAAACTAAACGTTGATGACCGAAGAAAAATATGGTGTGATTCTATTGTTTAAACCTTTTTCTTCTTTTTTTAGACAGATTGCTTAATATTCAAAATTTTAATGTTATTTAGACTTTGCTCCAAAATAAATACTTCTAACAGCAGATTTGTATTTTTGCCAAAAATTAGGCATTTTTTTCTGTAACAAATAAGTACAAACTCGATGCTATTTTAGACAACAAGAACTTTTTAACACAAATTTAGACGATATATGATACAAAATTTCAAGTAATGTTTTAGAGTGTAGTATTAATTTGGATTACAATCATAAGATAAATAAGTAGCACTCATTATTCTGTAACCCATTAAAAGAGTATTACCGATAAGAACAGGAACACACTAAATAATATTCCGGCGCATAAAAACGCGGGTATTTCTTTTGTGCATAGAATAGACTGTGAAACTCTTAAAACTCTGTCGCAAAAAGATAAAACAAGTAAGTTTATAGTATTTTTTATTATTATATATATTTTTTTTGTCGCATCAAATTACCAAATTCACTTTTTGCAGGCATTCTTTTCACAGAAGAAATTAAGCCAAATAAAAAAAAATAAAATAAGCGCAGTGTGGGTGCTGTGAAGCAAAGAAAACTTGTTCAAATCAATGAAACTTTTCTTTTATTCCTCAGCTGAATCTTTTTGATATCCTTACATACATACATATCGTTAAATAAAATGCAAAATTCCATATGTAATAAGAAATTCTAATCGGATTTTTAGCAAATTACGATATATTTTACCAACATACATAGCTACTATAAAAAATAGACTTACCCGAACAAAACTAGCGATAATATTAAGAAAATATAAAAGGAAAAATAACTGCCCAATTAAATAATTTTGTGTATTTAATGATTCTCCTGTAAAATGATGAAAATGTTAGTTAGAGTGTTATGCGTTTCATATGGCCATATATTTATATGCATGTTCACTTCTGGTTAGACATATGTTATTGATTCTCATAAATAAACATCTTTGTTAACAGTTACATACATATGTACGAGTACATACGTATGTACGAAAAATCGTTGTCTGTTTGCAGAAACATTAACATTTTGCTGCAAGCGTTAAACCATCAAAATGTAACATTAACGGTCGTGTAAATTTTCTCCTGTTCACAAATATTACAGCAAAGAGGGGCTATAATTTATTTTCTCCTCTTTGGGAAGTGGAGAAAAATAAAAAAGAGGGAAAATTTTGTGTTATAGAATATCACAATACATATACATTAATATTATGAGCTTAACATATGAGCTTAAACATATTTCTTCGTCAAACATATGAAAATAAAACACACTTATTGATATGATTATTTCGAACGTATTTGCTTTGTGCATCCATATTGATTGTTAGGCTAAAGTTCGTAACGTTATATTCCGAAAGAATTGGGCATGATTAATATTCCAAGGAACAATGGAAACATTATCATCAACTTACTTTTTCAACGTACACAGCAGAACAGATTAGCGCCACTTTCGGCAGCTGCTACTCTTCGATCGTTAGTGCTCACGTGTATTTTGCTTATCACCACTTATCAGGTGGCTCTGTTGAATATGATTTTAGTTCTTATATTTACAACTTTTTCGTGAAAATTTAATACGAGAATTAAATCACTCTCAAGCTGATACTAACTGCACTTTCCCAGCGTTGCCATCAGTTTCTTTTTCTTCATTTCCATTTTGCGGATTTATGTTCTACTCAAGACAAACTTTTTTGGTTTGATTTTATACTTAAGTATAACATGTAAGCGTGTGCAAAGCTCAATCCAGTAGCTAATTATATATTGGTAAGATTATTTCGAACGTATTTTCAATTTTCACGAAAAAGTTGTAAATACATATAAGAATTAAAATCACATTCACAGAGCCACCTGATAAGTGGTTCATAAAATATACTTATTTGTTGACTGTAAAAATTTAATTCATGTAAACTTTATTTTAAATTTTATAAAAATCCTTAAATTGGTAAAATCGTCATAAAATTATACATTTATTTGTAATAAATTTCAGTGTATTTTGAATAAAAAAGCTGAAAAATTTACGAAATAACAATTTTCTTACATAAGATACCTGCATAAGTTGCTAATATAAGTTCTTAGCCCTTAAGTGGACACCACGTCCTAGCTAGAAATTTCTGATTTTTGGTTTTTTAAATTTTTTCTTATAGCAAGTTCAAACAAATGCCTTAATTACGCAATTTAGGAAGTTTACGCAATTAAGGCCCTAATTGAGCTCAATTTACCATACAAGGCTTCAATTAATAAATTGAGTAATTAGTACTTAGTTGTTTCATAAATTGAGTAAAGTTCGCAAGGCAAACCTTTATGACAATTATGTTTACTGCAAAATATGTTCAGTGAAAAGCAATAATTGTATACAGTGGTAAGCCCATGGTATAATAAGTATACAGATGGCAGTATAACGGCTCTGGTAATTTTGTGTATAAGTTACGTCAAACACGTGTATTTTTTTTACAACCATTATCGAGTGTTTGTTTTATTGTTGTATTCGTTGCCCTTATGCGGCCACCTGTATACTTATTACACCATTGGCATGTCAAATGCTAATCGAGTAAGCTTAATTTACTATGTGTGAATACTAATTTTAATTCCTCAATTAAAATTAAAGTGTCTCAATTAAAAATCTATGTCTGAATTTGGTATTAGATAGCATCGGCAGACCCTCGTAATTTTTATGAATTCCTCAATAAAGGTGTTTTCTGTGGAAAAAGTGAGTGAAATTAAAATTTGTATATCTGTGGAAGTGGCAATCATTCCCAAGAAAAGTTTATTCATGTCTATACACGCAAAGAAAATACATGGTTGAGGCAACCATAATCGAAGAGCAACATACTATGATTGAATATATGGTTGAAAACAGCCATACATATAGTTCAAAATAACCATATACATTGTTCAAGCAACCATATGCATGTTTCAAAACAACGATATATATGGTTGAAATTACAATAAATGGTTTGAAATAACCATATATATGGTTAAAACAACCATATGCATGGTATAAACAAATATGTATATGGTTCAAAACAATAATATATATTGTTCAAAAATACAAAATATGATCTGAAACAACCATATATGTGGTTAAAATTAACCATATAAATGGCTCTAAATAACCATATATATTGTTCTATATAATCATATATTTATTGTTATGTTAACCATAAGTTGATTACAAAATTGATAGGAGCTAAAAAATTTTATTATTACAATTTAAATAAAAAACAAAATTTTTCAACTGGTCAGTGTGTTGAATCTGAAATAAAAATTATTATCTATTTTCACATATATACATACATATTTGTTGACACATGTTATATTTACAATCGGGCATGTTCTGAAAAACATTTCGTTGTGAAATCGGCAACTTTCAGGATAGAATCCAACTAAAATGCTCACTTATTGTAGGTTTTCAGTTGATTTTTGTGTTTCAGATATTTCACATATTTTATTAGAAAAAAGCTACGAATGCACTAAATTGTCCCATTAAAGAAAATTTTTCTTCGCTTTTGAAATTTTGGTATTTAAAAAATAAATGGTCTTCATAACATGACCGAACGTTAATTGCCGGAATATATCACTTTTTGTTATTTTCATTTTTATTTTTTATTTAGTCACACCAACCGCTTCCAAAAATAAACCAAACGCTGTCAAGTAAAATACAAAACTAACAAAAAGCATTCAACAAAGGGATAGAACAAAAAGTTTTTTGGGTGCAGTGAGCCATGATTGTAGTCAGAATTTTTTCAACAATAGCGTACCGACTACAATTATTGGCACCCATAAGGAATTTTTGAGTTTGAACATGTATCATTTACTTAGGTTTGTAGAGAAATTTTTTGGCGGATTTTTTTTATATTTTTGAATAGCTATATATTGTTCAAGCCAACCATGTGTCAATTTTCATGAAATCTAATAATTACACGATTAAATGTAAACGCTATTTTTTTTCCTTAAACTAATTAAGGTTCACAGGCATTTAATACAATAATAAGTTATTTGCCACATTCAGAAACTGTGTCGGGAAACATGCCATTGCTGACGCAACTATGACACAACCATATCTTTTCTTTGCGTGTACCACCAGGGTCTAGCCAGTAGTACATAAAACCAAAACAAACGGTATAAAAGAGCTTACGCTTAATTATAACTGAACATATTCTTGAGCTAGAAATATTCAAAAGATTTTTTTCAAATGACATTAAGAAAATTATAGTGTGTGCAATAAATAAACATGCTAAAAATTTATGAAATTATGAAAAAAAGTAATACAGATAAACAGCAAGTTTTGAGTCCAATTGCTATGGAAGAGTTAGGTGCTTTGTAGAAAGCTTGATTTATGGTGGAGTAGCGCACAACAATATACAGGTTAACTCAGAATAGATTTCAAAATATCTTGCGGCTTGTACGATTTGATGATAGCCATACTAGGTCATTCCGGTCTAAGTGTGACAAAACAGCCCAAACCCGAGATACATATTTGAAACTTACTAAATATAAACTTGAAAAATTATAATGGAGCGCATGATAATATGAAGGTAGAATACGTAAAAAACAACAAACGCAACTAGATTCGAATGAAAACAATCGACATAGAGGAATTCAAATTAATTCGAAGTCGAGTGACTAGCTTTCGATCATTTAGATTTTCTATCGACATTGTGAAACAGGTTATAAATAGATTTTTTTCTGTACTTATTTTTTATATACGTTTGTTTTTAAAATCTGTCGTTGTTTTTCTTGCACAAGCATATAATTCTTGTAATTATTAATAAATAATAATTCTTCAAAAAAAAACTGACTTCAAAATAGGCGCGGCACTGCCCATAATTTGTATCATAATGATGTACTTTCACGAGCACTAATTGTGTGCTAAGTTTCATAAGAAGCGGTTAAGTAGAAGTAGTTTAAATTAATATTTACTCTTCATGGGCATGTGACTGCCCACTTTTCTAAACATACTATTAAATTGTAACAACAACTGAATGTGTATGCAAAGTTTCATAGGAATCGGATTAGTAGCAGTTGTTGATAAAGAATATTTATTTTGCATGGGCGTAGCACTGCCCACTTTTTTAATCATGATGTAGTATTAAAACAGAACTTAAGGTGTGTGCAAGGTTTCATAGGAATCGGTTGAGTAGAAGAAGACGAAAAGGCATGTGTATTTACTTCAACGGGACCAATCTGGAAGTGCATCATTTTAAATAAAGAAAAAAGTCTGAAACCGGTTTATAAATGGCGGAATTTTTAGAGAACATCCTTCCAAAAAATACAACGAATTAATAACCTTTCTCCTTTTTTTAAGTCGGTTAAAAATAGTTTAAGTCAAAAACTTAGGGTATATTTTATTGATTTTCTTGCGTTAGCCATTAAATTCTATACAAAATTAAATCTGTCCCCGTTGGGCTCTGGAGCTCGTTTGGGGTGTTTGCTTCAGCGTTAATTAATTAGCTGGGAAACCGCAATTGCATGTTGTTTCCTGTGCGATATATGAAAGCACAAATAAGTTATGCATAGTTTTCACAATTTTTAAGAATTTTGGCATCGAGTCGTTAGTGCATATTTTTACATATTTTACCCTTTACAGCATGTTTTTGCATATATCAGTCTAAAGCGCATATTTAGAGGCCTTTTCTTATTGCGTAGCATATTTGACTTTTTTCATGCATATTTGGTTTTATTTTTAATTTTGATATAAAGCCTTTAAAGGCTCCGTTAGCCGACCGGAACGGGATGTAGATGCCATGCAACATTAATGTAGCAGTAACGTAAGACGTAAGGACGATTATTGAATGTAAAACCGTATCAAATATTTTTAACATAAGCTAAATAAAAAGAACATATTTATAATATTTTAATTATAACATTAGACCTAAGCAACAAAAACGTTTAAAAGACAGTGAAATTTCCACAATTTTAGCAGTTTCTTGCGAATTTTCGCTATTTTCACAAATCCCTGTAATCTTTTTAGATTTGTTTAACCTTTGGTTGCGAGTTTTCACGTTCTCTTCGAGTTATTTTGATATTGTAATACATTTTTGGGCTTATTTCCGATTTTTTTACTTTTTGCGAATTTCATCAATGTTCGCGATAAAAGCTATTTTTTGCAAGTCTTCAGCTTCTTTACAATTTTTCCGATTTTTAAACAATATTAGACTTTGTTATTATATCGCTGTTAGCAAATTTTTTTGTGAATTTACTCCATTTTAGCGATTTTTATAGAATTTTTGGCATTCCGTCTAGTTTTAGTGATTTTTAATTATTATTTCCGGTTTTTTAATATATTGCAAATTTTCGCAAATATCCTCTATTTTCGCGATATCGGCAATTTTTTCAAAGTTTTTGGCTTTCTTACATTTTTATCGAATTTTTATCATCTTTATCATTTTTATTTTCGCGATGGGTGTGAGTTGTTCCTAGCTTGGCTTATGAATATGAAACATTTTCTTTTCTTATAATAAATTTTGTATACTCTATTCGATTCAAATGATGTTACGTTAAAATGTAAGAAAATATAATTTTTTACATGATCGTACATTCCTGTTAAGTTGAATATAACCGTTTGAACTTCTTTACACATAACAATATCGTTCAGCTGTTTCGATCCGTTACAGTTACATTCCGTTCCAGTCGGCTAAATCCACCTTGAGGCGCTCGAGGATCAGTTTATAAATTCGTAAACTTAGCAATGAATTAAGAAAATATACATTAAAAAAAATAAATGCAAATAAATGGTTCTACATATTTTCCACAAAAAATGTTTGATAAAAATCTTTTTTGGAATTTTTCTCTAAGTTTTTCGAATCCATATTTTTTAAATATAAGTTAAAATTTTTTTAGCAACTTTTACTCTAATGTTTTTTCGCATCATTTTACACATGTTTTATTCGACAGATTTCCGTTATTTTTGCGACTTTATTCACAGCTTCAACGATTTTAGTGAATTTTTAGAACCTTTTGAGCAATAACAATTGTTTGTCTAGATTGATCGCTCATTTGCACTTTATAGAAAAATAACAATAAAAGAATAATAGCGTTGTAAGAATATCTAAGCTATTTATGATACCAATTTGCTAATTTATAGCAAAAATATGTAAAACATGTGCGATTTATAATTAAAATTTAGGCCAATAAGCTGTTTTGTGTGTAGCGACTAAAGATTTTATTACAAAAATTGTTAAATTAACTCCAATAAGGATCCCGAAAATATATACTTCATAGTATCAAATATGATAAAGTTACACGAAGAAAAAAGATAGAACATAATTTATAGTTGTACCAAATGCATTAATATTGTTTTAAATTATTGTGAGCGTTACATTTAATCATGACATTATCAGCATTCAGAAAAAATACAACATGGTTGCATTTCACAATATATATTGTTAAAAATGCTGAATGCGATCATAATATATTTAAAAGTTCAGCATTTGTATGATTTTACAACAATAAAACATAACAAGAACAAAACCAATATAAAGCAGTTTGTTTTTAATCAAGCTTTGGTTATAAAACACACATGCCTGCCTGCTTCTAAACAAATTTTTGTTTTTCACCCTCGGTTGAATGCTTTTCTATAAGTTGTGGGTCTTACTTCCAAGCTGTCGCACAGTTGACCAAATCTGAAAAAAAAAAGAATTTACGATTTTTTTTATCGAAATGTTGAATTTGTATTTTGCCAATCGAAAGAACCAATCAATACAAATAACATTTACTATTTTAAATTTTTGACAATGTAGTATATAACGAAATATAATTACAAATGTGTTTTATACTATAGAACGAAAACTGAGTTGCTCTGGTACCACAAGTCCGTCACTGATTTAGTCTTCTCGTCTTAAAAGTCCTATTCTATGGCTATTTAGCTAGCATACAGATTAAAAACTGCATCGATGTAGCTGCAGGCTTTTCTGTTATGAGAGCTTAGATTAAGTCATTTTTTTGTATATTTTCAAGTATTATTGATTATTATTATTATCGGGATTATTATTACTGGGATTGGTACTGGGTCGTATGATTAATAAATAATCAACTATAAAACATACGGAGCTGTGATTCTAAAGCGGTGTTAGTTTAAATTGTTTGAAAAGTGCCTATCTTCAGGCTGTTATTAAGAATCTAAAAAATAAAAATAATTTAGGGAAAATAATTTAATAATTTAAGGATTAAATTAATAACGAACTTATTCCATATTAATAAAATAACTTTGGATAAAACCATACTCCTTCCTCATTCCTAGTTTAATTCTTATTATTATTTTTTAATCAAAAGGAAGTTTTTTGGGGCGTCCGAAAAAATTATATTTTTAACAATTACGCGAATGTGAAGTCCCAAAAAAAATATTTTTTTATTTTCATGGGTGCTCAACAGTGTTGCCAAGAGCTGATGAGAAAAAAATGCTGGAATTTGACCTAAAAAATTCTAAAATATGCTAAAATTATGCTGAAAAAAATGCTAACAAAATTTCATCAAAATTGCAAAGAAAAATCCTTTAAATCTGTCAGAACAGTCTTATTAGCTTGGTATAAGATTACATCGTGAATACTTAGTTAGTATTTTATTATATTTTACAATTGCATTTAAAATAAAATAAAATTTATTTCGTTTTTAACATAAAAAAGTAGACAAAACATTGCAAAAAGGTTTTAAAATTCAATTTAAAAAACCGGTTGCTTAGGGCCAGGCCCTAATTGGTTCAAAAAAGCAAAAACGTGCGTGTTAAAACGCCAGTTTGGCCTGGCCCTTAGTTAATAAAAAATAACGCATTTTCTTTAAAATATTTCTTAAGGTTCTGTGAATGTTTGTACAATGACCAGGGTTTTCATGTTTACAATTTTCATCTAAAATACAAGAAATAACGAAATTCTAGACATATCAAAATATCCACTCATCTTCAACTTCATTTTTAGTATTATTTTTTTAAGTGGTACCATTTCTACCAAAGTTGATACAAGACACTGTTACATTTTTTGGAAATATATACAATGTTGTTCTTTCACTTTTTTGTATCGAAAATGAAACATTTGCTCAATTCACAACCTGTTGTAAGTGTTGTAGATCGTAAAAATGTTGTTGGTAGTTTTCACATAAACATGTTTCTAAACAAATGTTTATTTGAAAATTACCAACAACAATTATACGATCTACAATATATACAGCAGATTGTGAATTGGCCAATTATATATGGTGTTGTAAAGAAAACGGGCCCCTATGTTCCCAGACCAAATTTTACAGATATACTAAAAACAGACGTTTAGGTAAATTTAAGGTTGAAGTTGATAACACTATTAACTCCCATTAACATAAAGATCAGTTATTTTAATTTTAGCTTTAAGTTTATTAACTTTCAGTTTGCCTAAACTCAAATTTTAACTGAAAGTTAAACATTTTCGTTAACAATAAAAAAATATTGACTTTTGTGATTGCCTGCTGAGTACGATTGCTGCACAAAGTAGTGCTGCATTCACCTAGGAAGCTTTGAATTTGTTGTTATTCTTGAAAATTTATGTTAAATATTTAAAAAATAGCAAAAAATTAATTTATTTTCAAATGTCAATAATTTCTTCAGTTAATCACTTAAACGCAAGTTAAATTTAATTGAAATTTAATATGTAAATCAACTTTGTGTTAATGAAATTTTATTAGTCAAGATTTAAATTTTGAGTTTAGTGTTAACTGCAACTTAATATTTTTATTGATAACGGAGCTAAGAGGTATACTGAACATTCTACACTCGATTTAAACTTGATTGATAAATGGGATTTATAAAAAATACGGAAAACTGTGAATCAGATTTTAGGAAAAGTTTGAAAAATGTATAAACTTTGAAACTCAATATTCCAAAGCTTGAGATTTCCATACTAGAACTTCAAAATGCTATAACTAAAGAATATTTTGGAAATTTCTGGTTATTTACATACATTTTTGTTATGAATAATGTGTACATTTAGGATATACCAAAAACGGATTTAGATTTTGGAAAGATAAGGTCACTTTTTATGTGGAAGATCACATTTAGATATTTGTACATCCGGTAATAAGGTACAAATTAAGGTAAAACATAAAAATTCAAACGCAAAAATATGCTAAAAAATTTTAAATAATTTTTGGAAAAATGCTGAATAATATACTATATGCTAAAAGCATTTTTTTCATGCTAGATGAGTTAAAAAAATGCTAGATCTAGCATTATATATGCTAAATAGGCAACGCTGGTGCTCAAGCATAATTTGAAAGCTCATAGGGTGAAGTATTTATGAATTTTTTCAGATTTTTCGGTAAAGGTTTAAAGGTCGCACAAGTCGAATTTTTGTCAAAAAATCGGGATTGCCTGCCATTTTTGAGTTTTCTTTATAACTTTGTCAAAAAGCATGATTTTCTTCACTTTTGAGGAAACTAGTTAAAAGAAACTGGTCCAAGCTTTATTTTTGTGTGCAAAAACAATAAGTTTTGGCAATGAATTTGCTCATTTAGGTACCCTATATTACTATTTTTGATAATTTTTCAATAAATATTGTAAAAAACGCTTTATAACTTCTAAAACTTCTATTAAAATGAAAAAAAAAACTAATTATGCAGTTTGAAAGAAAAAAATTAATTCTTAATAATTTGAAATAAATAATTTTTCAATTTGCTTATAGCGTTCCTGAGTTATGCACGTTTTTAACTTTGTACGCATTTTATGATATTATTATAAGTTGTTTGTCAGTTTACAACGTATACCCAAAAAACGAACAAAAATCACACGTTGTCTTTATATTTGCCTAAAAGTCATTTATTTGGATCCTCACGATGCGATGTTCTGACCGGGATCTGAGAATTCACTATAAGTGAAGCTTTGCGGCAACTAATTCCGGTTATGTCAAGACTTACACAAAGCTGGTGTTTTTTGAGGAACTTCTGTATCTTACTTCAAACTACCAACTTTGAGTGCAGTTTTAAGATTGCACGAGAAATTTTACGGATCTCTTGGTTTGTTTTCCACAAATCTTTTAAATTGTTCGCTATTGTTCTGGCGCTCTATGTGACAATATATTTTTGCAAGGGCATCAATCAGTTTTCTCACAGGGCACACTTCTTGTTTTCAACGAATGCATTGCTATTTTTAAATAAAATTAAAAATTTTTTTATTACTCCATAATAAGTAAGACTTACCGGTGCAATAAAATAACAGTTTTACAAGATATTTGCAAATAAATTCGCGATTTGCTGTAATTGTCAGTATTCAAAGAAAACGAAAACTTTTATATACACAAAACGATTTATTTGATTTATCTATCGACCAGCTGATTGCAAAAAAAATATTTGATATACATATGAAAATGTTAGTTCATCGGGTACAAACCAGAGTCTGACAACAAGTACTCAAAAAATAATATACTTAAGTATTTACTCTTAATTTTATTAACTGCGTATAGTCATAATTGTTGCACAAATAATCCGTACGCACATATATTTGCTTTCACACAAGTATAATTATATCCGATTACAACATACAAACGCATCTGTACTTCATTTTTTCCGAAAAACTTAAATACTCAACAACTATAAATAGGAACGCACATGACTATTGGAAGTATTAAGTATCTGCCATAATTATACTTAGAGTATTTGTATACTTAGAGTATGTATATTTATTCGGATAAAATAAAAATACTTGAGAGTATTTATTCAACATACGCCCCCGTATGCGTTTGTGTGTATGAAATGGATGTAGCACATGATTTGGCTGTTTGAAAACATTAACCAGGTATGGGACTATTTCCAATTAAAAAACCTTTTATATTTAAATTACAAATTTATACATAAATAAAACCATTTAAAAAAATTATTTCAATTCAAATATTTTTAGGCAATACGGAAATATTAGAATTATATATATTTGTTTTCCATTAACTAAAGCGGATTTTTCTTGTTGGAAGCTAAAATTCCCCAACAAATTGTTTGTAACTCATTCTAAGATTATTTTTACAAAAATTACAACAAAAGAAAATGAAGTAAAAATACATACATACTTCTACGAGTAATAATGTTAAATTCATACTTACACAAAATGGCAAGAAAACAATTAAGTTTTGACCCGTTTGTTCTTGTAAAAATGCTCAATGACTTGATTTGTACAAAAATTGCTCTTGCCAATGATAAACTTCCAACAAAATACATAAAGGAACACTGTTTGCATGTGCACTTCTTATACGATTTGGTTTTCATTTTAAAACAAACATTCCCAAAAAAGCCGCCGCCTGCTAAAATTTATCACAATAAGCCGCCGCCGATGTGTTCGGCTCGCATCGGCTAAAAATCCACCACCGATATCTCCGGCTCGCATCGGCTAAAAATATGAGCCGACTGTACCGGCTAAGCTAACTAGCGCGGTTCAGACAAAATTTTTTTAAATTCAAAGTTTTTTCATTAGTTTGGCTTAAGTTCATTTTTAATTTAATCTTTCGTCAAATTATTAAGACTGAAATGAAAAAAGCTTAGAATAGTTGAACATTCTAAGAAAAGGCAGTTAGTGAAGTTCCGAACATTTAGAAAAAGTTAATTAATAGGTGCGACTCGCCACAAGATGGCGACAGTCTGTTAATTGAGCTTACAAGAATTAGTAGGACTTTCGCTGCAGTGTTGTTGTCACTGTCAGTGGTGGTATAGGTAAAGGACTCTGACGAGTAGACTTGGTGGTCACGAAACAGCTGTCAGTTCAACCCTCCGTACATCCAAATTTTTCTTTGAATGTTCAATATTCACATGCTTTAGAATTTCTTTCAGGGACCGTAACTGTTATGACTTTTTTCGAAAAAGTCAAATAATAATAGTTATTTTTTGACCAATATGTTTTCGGTCAAAAAATAATGGTTATTTTTTTACTACTATTTTTTAGGTCAAAAATAAAAGTTAAAATAAGACTGATATTTTTTTTAGTCGAAAATAAAAGTTAAAATTTGACTGTTATTTTTTTGGTCAAAAATAAGAGTTAAAATGTTATCGGTATTTTTTCGAATATAGCATATTAAACGAGATTACCAAAATCGTTTGAAATTTACCGCAACATTTCAATACGTCCTACAATCGATCAGATTTTATCACACCCCGGAGAGTTTCTTATGCACATGATATTTCAAAAAGTATTGGCAATTTTCCGCAACAATTCAAGGTGTGTTGTAATGATTTTGAGATCCACCAATTTCGCTCACAAAAATAAACACTGTGCGAAGCAATTTCGTTACGTTTTCATGAATCGGTTCACAATTGCATTGGAATTATGCTTCCAATATAATTTCGCATCGGATTTCATGAACGGCTTAATTTTCTTATGCACTATGATTTAGGTTATGTTCGTAAATTCAGGAATTGTGGAATAATCAAAGTTCTGCGATCGAAAACAAACACTTGGGAATACTTTTTTCGTCAAAACTTTCATTACACAAACACTTTAAGTGCCAAATAAACTACGCAAGCGGCTTCGCAAATAAAAAAATTTTTTTCAGCTTGCCAAACGTAAAAACACCGCCATATATTACACGACAGGCTTGTACAAACGCAAATTTCTGTCATGTTTGGCAAGCCGCTTGCGTAGTTTATTTGTCCCTCTATAGTGCTGCCGTATAATATTGGAAACAACAGTTGACTTGAGTCGACTTCAAGCCGCCGCCGACTTTTTTTAAGCCGCCGCCGCCGAGATTTCTTCGACTTCAGTCGACTTTGAGCCGCCGCTGTCAATATTACGTTAAGCCGCCGCCACCGACAAAACAGCGTCGGCTTCGTTCTCTGTACCCAAGCAATAATAACACTCTTAAAATATGTTGTGTGTACTTTACTGAAAATCACCCTTTTCAGCAGGTAGGACCTGCATTAAATGCTTTTGTTGTTGTGAAATTAGCAAACAAAATTATTGATAAATAATAAGACCATCACTTTATAATTTCTATGCAGCTGTTTGTGACTTTGTTTTGACCTGCTTTGCACAAAAAATGGGAAAAGAATAAATTCCATTTACAAAAACGAAATAAAACATGCACACTTGCTGGACAAAAGAATTAATGAATATGACGCGATGGATTTTCCCGCAATTAGTGTGTTTGAAATTAAAAGAAAAAAATATTAGCTCACATTTATGAATGTTGTGATCAATGTATTTCAAGCTTTGGTGCTAAATAGATCAGTTTCAGTGTGACTTAATAAGAATCCTTAAAACTATTTTTGTTAGAATATTTAATTCAATGGAGGAGTTCACGCAATATTCGGTAACTGTTTACTCGGTAAATTGGTAATATCTCCCGTATATTTTGCTGTCAAACTTTTTTTTTCAAATAAATTTTATAGCAATAAAATATATCGAAAATGTTACCAATTTAACGAGCAATAATAATTTGTGTAATTATAGTTACTGCATAACTAATATTTTGTAATTTGTAAAGTGATAAAATAGTTCGAGTAAATATATGTATATGTAGTTACAAAAGTTTTTAGCAGTCAAGCATTATTAAATCGCACTTGCCATCCCTGTCATGCAATCTGTTGAACAGCAAATAAATACTTATGTGTGTATCATTCAGCGTTGCCACTTTCTGTACTATAGTACAAAAACTGTACTATTTAAAAATGTTTGTACTATTTTTGTACCATGAAATTTTTGTACTATTATTGTACTATTTAACTAATTGCTGAAAAATAAAAAATATATATATCTTGCAGCAATTTTTTCTGAACTTTTGTTTGAAAATGTACTTTTTTAAAGCCTACTTTATTATTTACATTTGGCAGTACTGCTGCTAATAACCTTCTATTTCTCTGTATGGAGAGCATGTTGCCCAATTTAAAACAGCTATTAGAGATTCGGAAATATTAAAAAACATGAATATGCATATAACTAAGGCGACAGCGATTATTAGTAACAACAACCAAAGTTCTCATTACTTTTATTAAAATTTTGCCTTTTCCTTTTATTTTTCTTTACTCAACTGAAATGTCAATTTGTATGGAAAAACACGTTGCGCCGTAGTTCTTTTTTATAATATATATGAAAAATTAAAAGTGTAAGAAAACATCGCATTTCTTGTCATTTATTTTGGTGACAGCTACTCTAAATTACAACATGCGTTTTTCTATTTGGAAGAATATAAAGCTTCAACCGCAACGGAAATATACACGCTATTGAAGCAAACTATTTGGAAAAGGCAATCCCATTCAAAAACATTGATGGTTTCGCAGGAGACACACCAAATGTCATATTCGATAATTATAATTCTATTAGTACTAATTCAAAAGACCGAACATCTTTTGTTGTGTTGGCAAAGTGCTTTTGTCACTAAGTACATCTAGTAGCTTTCAAATATACTCAAGATTATTTAGAAGATTTGTTGAGAATGCTGGATATTACTTTAGTTGTCTACGAAAATGTAAGCCCCAACAATATTTTTAGTTGATAAAATTTTATCAGCTGTCATAACTAGATGGTTGTCATTAAAGGGTTGCATTGATCGTGTTATCGAACAACATGAACTTTTGAAGAACAACAGCTACATATTGTTCTCGCAAACAATAATGAGTACCGAAGTCAACATGTATTTTTAGGAGGGCACTCGCATATACAATTAAAAGGAGTTTTGTGAATTCAAATTGATTATTAGGCTATGGTTCGTAACGTTCGATTCAGAAAGAATTGGGCATGATTAATATTCCAAGGAATAAAGGAAAACTAACATCAACTTAATTTTTCAACGTACACAGCAGAACCGAAAAGCACCATTTTCGGAAAGTTTTTTTTTGAGAATTCTTATAAACATTGAAATTGATTATGGAGGGCATAAGCTAGTTCCTTTCATCGAAAAAATTTTTTGTACTATTTCATTTCGTTTTGTACTATTTTTGCTTAACTTCTGTACTATTTACAGTTTCTTTGGTGGCAACACTGGTATGATTGTAGCTGATACAGAGTATAATTTTACTTATAGTCGTTTGTGCTGCGTAATTTAAGTAATCTGTATGCACATAATCGTTGGTTGTTTGTATTTATACGTATGCGGCTTAAACTTGAAGAGTATTTTTGCGTATGCGGATGATTTTTATTTTTAATTGTACGCATTTATAGTTGTTTGACAGCCAATACTCAAAGAGTACTTAAAACGATAATTATGTAGTTCTCTGATTCATACCTAAAGTTTTAGGCATGACTTCTAATAAAAGTTAAAAAAAAACTTAATTTTGAAAAATGATTTTCCTTCTGCATACAAAGTATGAAAACAACTGCTTACTCTAAATTGAATGTTTCAGATCTGACGCAGTAGGCTCTAGTTCTAGCAGTTGAAGATATTTTTCTTCTTTAATATATCATGCCAAACAACTTATAGAAACGAATTAGTATTATATATTGTAATGATGCAATCGTTTTTTTTACAAAAATTAAATCTTCTTTCAAAATTCTAGCTCTAGATACGAGTACGTAGATCTTTTGATAGAATTTTCGGTTATCAAAAAAAACCAACAAGTACTAACTGCCATATTCATAAAACAATTTTATTTCAAAGCAAATTTTTCATGTAAATTTTTCTTAAGATACGTTTTAAATCCAAAGTATTTTTTATGAATACGGCATTTATAGTTTTGCCTTGGAATATTAATCATGCCCAATTCTTTTTCAATATAACGTAACGAACCTTAGCCTAATAATCAATTTGGATTCACAAAGCAAATACGTTCGAAATAATCATACTAATAAACTAATTCTTAAAATCGAATATCTCCTAAGCTATAACTAAGATATTTCACGTGTAGTAAATATTTTTAGATCAAATTTAAAATAAAACAATTAATTCTTCTCGTTTTTAATTACTCAGAAGGTGCCCCACAGCTTGCGCACTTAGTTCAAATTATACACTAAGACTCGCCAACAATTATTTTACTCGGCTGGTTAGATCTCTTCGGTAAGAACAGTTTTATTACCAGTTTTCTTTGCATATTTTCCTCACTACGCACACTGTGGTAAATCACAAATCTAGCTGGAAAAAATATAAATAATAATGTCGGTCAACATTGCTTCTGACCGTTTAATGAACTTCTAATTACAATAGTTAACTGTAATTCATGTTTTGTTTTTTTTATTTTTAGCTGTGATTAGGAAAAAGTAAGCTTTAAAGCAGCATTGCCCAAGCCCTATGCGATTAGTGCTCATTTGGTTTTCTAAAAGCACTTAGCTATATGCTGTGTGTTTTAATATACACATACAGCACTCAGCACTAGCAACACGAAATGCAGAAACAACTTTGTCTTATTAGTTTTTTTGTCGTTCTTCACTGTATACACGCAAGTGCAAACTTATATGTATACGGTTCACTTAGTGCCCAATTTTATATGATTCGATAATTTTAAGAACAACTTATATAGTCCATAATTGATTTCGTAATATGTACGAAATTTTAGTATATTTTACGAAAAAACATACTAGTAAATGTTTTCGTTTCTTTCTTAAAACTATAAAATTCTGGTGTAAAAATTTATTCCGTAATATGTACGAAAGTTTCGTATATTTTACAAAAAAAAAAAAAAAAAATAACTACGAAAAGTTTTCGTTACTTTCGTCAAATAATAAAATTCTTGACTCAACCTAATTCGTAATATGTACGAAGGTTTCGTACATTCTTCGAAAAAAGTAAATACGAATGGTTTTCGTAACTTTCGTAAAATAATAAAATTCTAGACTAAAACTTTTTTTTTTCGTAAAATGTTTCATGGATTATTTTCAGTGTACAAACAGTCCTTTTTATAAACTCGCTTGCCTTGGGCTATCATAAAAGTCAAGAAGAATTTCACAATGTGCATATCACAATAATGAAAAATGCACATAGAATGAAAATTCACACTCTGATATATTTGCTGTTGTACAAGTTTGTATTCTCAGTCCAATAATGTTCTTATTTTGTGTATATGACTTACCAGACGTCTTGCCCGGAAGTATTAACGTGGCGAATACAAAATTAAAGTGCTACTTTGCAAAATATGACCAACGCTTTTCACATATACTGTCTTACTTAGTGCTTAACCTAAATCCCAATAAGCCACTGAAATCAGCGTACTCAAATTCAATATACCCGTCGGGATATCTGCTTGATCTTTCAAGAATGTTGAAATTACGCTAGTTCATTTTATCTTTAATAAGATTGTGAATATAAATACAATAAAAGAACTCCAGCATTTGCAGTTTTGAAAATATCGCGAATTTTATATTTACGTGATATAATTTGATAATATTGAATATTAGGAAAATTTTCAATATTAGTAAAAAGATTTTCCTAATGTGTAAACGAAGTAAAAATGAAGAACCAAACATTCATGCATATGACTAGGTGAGTTCCAAAACTCGTTCGCTACAAAAATTAAAAAATCGAAATAACAATTGTTTTTGACAGATCTTTTAGTGCTTTAAGAGAATAAATATACAGATTGTATCGAGTCATGTCCATTTCTATGTTTTTATGTGCAGTTATTAACAAAACTGGTTCGTTCCACTCACCAGATATTTTCAAAATTATCACCTTTCATATTTTGTAGCAAAACTCGCTGGTTCACTGTTTTACCCTCTCTGTTCTGCGATGGTTGCCCAATGCAAAATAAAAATATGACTGCTTTAGGAATGCTGTGCAAGTTGCGAAAAATTGCTAAAATTTATCCTGTTCTTGGACACACATTCGTTCCTCCCGATAGGGTGTTCGGGAGAACTAAATGTTTTAAAGATACTATAATAAATCCAACCAAATATTGGGATTAGTTTACTGAATACTGTTCTGTACGGGAAGTTTGGGGAGGTTTACCCATATATGATTGGAAAACTCTTGTAGCCCCTGTGGGGAAAGTACACACAGAAAGAAATTTTGGCTTTGCAATGAGAGATTAACAACTGGATCAATCTTTTAAACATAAAAACAAATTCATGCCTTTATTCAAGGATTATTTATTATCAATGTGGAGATTCAACATTAAAAGCAAAAATATGTTGGAATCCTTTAATAGAAATACTTTGGGGAAAGTTGGCGAGATAATAACGACTTGCAATTCTATGTTTTGGTCTTGGACAATGATATTATTGGTCATGGCGGGGAAGAAAATAATGAGGAGTACACTAAAGATGAAGATTTAATTTTATCTGTTGAAAAATTCATAAATTTTTCCAAAACTTAGAAAAAAGTAAGTTGTTTATCTTTAATGCACATAAGCCCGCAGGTAATCCCTAACACACTATTAATTAAAAATAAGTATTATTACCAAAAAAATATAGTGAAGTTAAATAATTAATTATCTGGTGGGCTATAGTGTGTTGCAAAACTAGTTCAATCCCATATGGTTTGTAGCAAAAATCGATTTATTCAATATTTTGTTTTTGTGGTTTAACAAGTTATTGCACTAAGCCTCTCAATTCAACTTTGGAATTTTCCTAACACATATTCAAGCTATTTTTTGATTTCTCTAAACATATAAAATCTTCTATTATGTCATTAGAGTCCTATTTTAATTTTTTTTCAAATTCTTAATTAATTTAAAAAAATCTTAATTATAAATTCTTAATTAGAAGTAATTGTTTCGGTTAATTCTGTTAAAACATTCTTGTATTACTATCGATAGTTTCTTCTGTTGTCAGGTCATCATCTGACTCATACTGGCAGAGCTCAGCGACGAACATTCTGCAAAAAAGTTTATTTCCGAATTCCTTAGTTTCCGTTTTTGTACTGTATTTTAAAACACTGTTCCTAGAAGGAAATATTCCTAATGGAGGTATAAAATAATTGAATTCGTCTCTCATTAAATCTAATCGTTAGATTTTTAATTAAATCGATGGCAACAGTATTAGTGGCTTTTATTAAATTATTAAAAAAGGATTCATTAAATTATTAAATTATTAAAAAAAGGAAAGGCTCCGCTATAGTACAGCCTAATTACTCCCGGCTGCAACTTATTCAATAGGCGCGGGTCGCATAACACCCTGGATTCAGAGGTAGTAGTTCTTAGTTAATTGCTCCCCTGCAGCCCGTCTGGTGTGGTTAGACCTTCCAGGGAGAAATTCCCAGCCAGCATGGCCTGTTAGGTCCTTGCAACCATAAGCCTCAGCACCAATACAAGGTGCCTACTCCGCGAAGTGACCCTTTCTTAAAAAATGGGCAAAATACTTTCCTTCCACGATAAGATAGAGGGCTTAAATATCCTACAAAAAAAAAATCCTCATAAAATTTTATTATGAGTATTTAAATACAATAAATTTCTAAACTCAACTGGAACGCCAGAAATAATCAAAAACTAATTGTGAATAAATACGAAATTAGCAATCAAGCATATTTTAAGTTTTTACTGATTTCTGGCGTTCTAGTTGAGTTCAAAAATTTATTGTCTTTAGAAACTTATAAAAAAAGTTTATGAGAAATTTTTTTGTAGGATATTTCAGAATGCTATCTTGCCGTCAACGGGGAGTCTTTGTCCCATTTCGTGGAATTGGTATAAGATACCGTTTATTTTATACCGATTCTCTATAACAATGATCAAAAGGTGGGGCTCATGTAAAGAAATTTTGCATAACTTTTAAAATTATGGAGGACACTTTATCAAACAGTATAATAAGGACATCATAGGCTAATTTTGTTATAAAAAATTCAAAAAATTAAATGGGTCGAAGTTAGAAAAATTTTAGTTTCAATTGGTCATTTCCGGTTTTGATCATGAAAATTTTTTTTTATGAAATATAGCTTTTTGAACAGATCAGACGATTTCCTATAAGAATCACTTATTTTAATTTTTTGTTTTATATTTTCTAGTTCGAAAAAGTAATTTAAATTTTATTTCAAAAACGGCATTTGGCACCCCATAACTCAATAAAAGGAATTTCGGCAAAAAATATTTTGGGTTGTCCGCTTCAAAAATAATGACCCAAGTAAATTTTTCAAAGCATATTGCAATTAAACTGCTTATAGTATAAGAACTCACCTAAGAAACCACGTAAAACATCTTTTATAGCACTCATAAAGCCACATAATAAATTAAAATCGGGCTGTCCTTATTTGAAGCTCTTGTAGTCAAGTTATTTTCTCTTTGCACTCGTCTGATAACCAAACAAAATAATAACATCTTAAGGAACGAAAATAGCGTTGGTTTGCCTATCTTTTTCCGGTCACTTCTAAGGGATTCCCACATTTTAAGTAGGTGGGTTGATACTATAAACTTTAGCTCATCTATTTTTCATATACATTTATAAAAATACATCCAAATACACATACAATTTTCATCAATGAGATATAATTGGGCTGCCTACGAAAAATTTAACCAGACTCACAGTTGCCACGAACATTTAAACTTAACCGATTTTCATTTTTACGTAATTTTTATTTTGAACTGAATAGGTATAAGTCTGAAAATTTTCTATTATTTCGGCTGTTTAGTTCAATATTTGAATTAATGTAAATGCAAATTATTGTATTAAGAGTAGAGTGTTGGAATATTTAAATCAGATTAGCAGAACGTATCAGTACTACTGATTTCGAAGAGGCCGCTACACCGTCTCATCAACGTTCTTGTTCACTTTTACCACTTATGAAGGTGGATGCTTTTTTCGTTGTAGTACTACGATTTATAAAAAAAAATTCGTCTGATTGGCAGATATATGCAGTTTTTCTTATCTTACAAGCCCGTACTATTACCAACAAGTAATATTTAAAAAAATTTAGATAATGAGCTCGATAAAAATAGAAATCCGAAGAAAAAATGAAAATTCTTAATTATGAAGGCATAAATAACACTGATCTCTTTGGCAGAACATATCCTAATTCAGTTCACGGCGAAGTAAAAGAACTTATAAAAGGCTACACAGCTTAAACAAATTAATGCATCTACTTGAGACCAGAGGGGCTGCAACAACTCTACACAAAACACGCAATAACAGAGTTTTAAACGATTGTGTTACTTCTCTTAGAAAAAGAAAAAGTATTGTTTAAGATACTCCTACATATGAAATTTATTTTTGTTTTAATAAAAGATTATTATAGTATATTTTCTTGCTTGATCGCGATTAACCGATGATCGATATTAATCGCATATGTTTTAATCGTAATTGCGATTATGAAAATCTTCGATTATTTGCCAACCCTATTCATGGAACAAGAGCCTGTAGTTAAGCAACAAGGCTATTGCAATTAGTATACGCAATCGTTAAAACACTAACAATTTAGTGCTCCATTAATTAGCAACATACATTAGTTTTGAGAGTACTCCAATATAATGCAAATCTGTGCTATATGGTCCAGCCGTAGGATATCGTAATGCTAAATCAACTATGTTTTCTCCACACATTTGGGTTAACATTGGCCTACTCCTATGTCGTTTATAGAATATAATATACACTGCTGCTATATCAATTAGAGGATAAATAAATGGCTTGTTTATCCCTTCGCTACTAACATGCTGTCTCACAGATCCAACACAAGCTTTCTGTACGCGTGTACAAATGGCTACACAGCTTAAACAAATTAATGCCTCTACTTAACACCAGAGGGCTGACATACTGCTCTACAAAAAAAGAGCAATAGCAGAGTTTTAAAAGACTTAAGCTTTCTACCACTTTCCTGTTTTCTCTACATTATCCCTTTCCAAACGAATATAATACAATAACGAATTAACTAATAGGTATTAATTGCCCGATTGTGTTACTTACAGAAAAAAGTATTTTTTAAGATACTCTTACGTTATGACTCATTTCTAAAGATTTATCAAATTTATTTTGTTTTAATAAAAGATTATTATTGTATATTTTCTTGATTAATCGCGATTAGCCGATGTTCGATATTAATCGCATATTTTTTTCGTAATCGCGATTATGAAAAACTTCGATAATTTGCCAACCCTAGTAATGGACCATATCATTTGCAAACAAGAGCTTATAGTTAAGCAACAAGGGTTTAGGTTTTAACGATTGGAAGTAGTATACGCAATCGTTAAAACACGAACAATTTCCATTAATTGGCAACATAGATTAGTTTTGAGGCTACTCAGATAAAATGCAAATCTGTTAAATCGAACATGTTTTTCCACAAATTTGGGCTACCATTGGCCCAAACTTCACCTGCGTGTATGAATTGTTCGACCTATATGCTGGGAAGCGCACACACTATTGCTATTTACTACTAAGTAATTGATTTAACTCTTGTAAAGTAAATCAGACGGTATGTAGTTTGTGTTGAAGAGTATGTTGTTTGCTGATTGCAACACATGACCAAGTGTTTGCTGGGTAATTAATAAAATAGGAATTTTATTTAAAATTATTTCAAAATAATGACTTAATTTCATTAAAACAATGAAACAATTTTATTTAGCTAATTAAATAAATTCCTTCAAATAATTTAATAATTTCGTCAAAACAATTAAATAATTTCGTCAAAATATTGATATAATCTCCACAAAATAAATATATGTTATAACAGTTGATCAATGAAATTATATCACATATTTTGTGAAGTTTTCATTAAAATAATTTTAATGAAGCTTGCGCAATTAATCAAATGAACCGAGACGTTGGTTGAGTTTTAATCACGTTTTTGTCGAAATTCATAAAATTTATAAAGAAAAATCTCTTCGTGCAGCCTTAGAGAATTACAGAGCACGGTTGCTGGATTGATTTTTTTGTTATTCATACCACGCAGAAAAAATTATCATAGGTTTTTACTTTAACACTCATGTGTTTGAACTTGTTTTTAAATTTTATTATTTTTTCTTTGGTTTTTAAATATTCCAATAGAAAATTTTTATAGAAAAAAAAATAGATTTTTTTCTTATTAAATATTTACGAATTTTAGTGTTTAATTTTACGAATTTTGTGATAGGTCCCATTTTCGTAAAATAAATATTTGAATTTAGTAATAGAATACGAATTATAGTTTTTTCTGTGCAGAGTCTGACAACAAGTACTCAAAAAATAACATACTTAAGTATTTACTCTAAATTTTATTAACTGCATATAGCCATAATTGTTGGACAAATAATCCGTACGCACATATATATGCTTTCAAACAAGTACAATTATATCCGATTCCAACACACAAACGCATCTGTACTTCATTTATTTGAAAAACTTAAATACTCAGCAACTATAAATAGAAACGCACATGAGCATTGGAAGTATTAAGTATATGCCTTAATTATACTTAGAGTATTTTTATACTTAGAGTGTGTGTATTTATTCTGATAAAATAAAAATACTTGAGAGTATTTACTCAACATACGCCCCCGTATGCGTTTGTGCGTTTGAAATGGATGTAGCACATGATTTGGCTGTTTGAAAACATTAATCAGGTATCGGACTATTTCTTCATTTGCAATTAAAATAACTTTTATATTTAAATTACAAATTTATGCATAAATAAAACCATTTAAAAATAGTATTAAAATTAAAATATTTTTAGGCAATACGGAAATATTAGAATTATATATTTGTTTTCCATTAACTAAAGCGCTTTTTCTTGTTGGAAGCTAAAATTCCCCAAAAAATTATTGGTAACTCATTCTAAGATTATTTTTACAAAAATTACAACAAAAGAAAATGAAGCAAAAATAAGTACTTCTAAGAGTAATAATTTTAAATTCAAACATACACAAAACGGCAATAAAACAATTAAGTTTTGACCCGTTTTGTAAAAAATGCTCAATGACTTGATTTGTACAAAAATAGGTAGAAGCAAAAATAAAACCACAATAAAATTGCTCTTGTCAATGATAAACTTCCAACAAAATACATAAAGGAACACTGTTTGCATTTCCACTTCTTATACGATTTGGTTTTCATTTCAAAACAAACATTCCCAAAAAATGGTTACTATAAAAATTAAACAACATATGCATACATCCTGTTAATAGCGAAACTCAAAAATATACCCAAGCAACAATAACACTCTTAAAATTTTTTGTGCGTACTTTTGTTGTTGTGAAATTAGCAAACAAAATTATTGATAAATAGTAAGACCATCACTTTATAATTTCTATGCAGCTGTTTTTGACTTTGTTTTGACCTGCTTTGCACAAAAAATGGGAAAAAATAAATTCCATTTACAAAAACGAAATAAAACATGCACACTTGCTGTACAAAAGGATTAATGAATATGACGCGATGGATTTTCCCGCAATTAGTATTTTTGAAATTAAAAGAAAAAATATTAGGTCACATTTATTAATGTTGTGATCAATGTATTTCAAGCTTTGGTGCTAAATAGATCAGTTTCAGTGTGACTTAATAAGAATCCTTAAAACTATTTTTGTTAGAAATTGAATTCAAAAATTCAATGGAGGAGTTCACGCAATATTCGGTAACTGTTTACTCGTTAAATTGGTAATATCTCCCGTATATTTTGCTGTCAAACATTTTTTTCAAATAAATTTTATAGCAATAAAATATATCGAAAATGTTACCAATTTAACGAGTAAAGAGTTACCGAATGTTGCGTGAACTCCACCAATATTAATTTGTGTAATTATAGTTACTACATAACTAATATTTTGTAATTTGTAAAGTGATAAAATAGTTCGAGTAAATATATGTATATGTAGTTACAAATGTTTTTAGCAGTCATGCATTATTAAATCGCACTTGCCATCCCTGTCATGCAATCTGTTGAACAGCAAATAAAATACTCCTGTAAATACTTATGTGTATCCGGATAAATACTTGAGAGTATTTTTATACTTGTGTGTATGATTGTAGCTGATACAGAGTATAATTTTACTTATAGTCGTTTGTGCTGCTTAATTTAAATAATCTGTATGCACATAATTCGGCTTAAGCTTGAAGAGTATTTTTGCGTATGCGGATGATTTTTATTTTTAATTGTACGCATTTATAGTTGTTTGACAGCCAATACTCAAAGAGTACTTAAAACCATAATCATGTAATTTTCTGGTACAAACCTTAAAAATGGTATAAATCTGGCACGGTAAGACCAAATTCCATTTGTCTTATTCAAAGTACTTATAATATATTTGTCTTTAAAACTGCATCATTAGTTTTTATACTTTTTACAGTAATTTTAAAAGTTATAAACCGTTTTTTACAGAATTTATCCAAAAATTACAAACAATTTTAATATATGGTACCTTAGCGGACAAAATTATTGCCGAAACTTATGGTTTATGCACATCGACGTTATTGACCAAGCTATGAGCAAAACGGCCGAAAACTTAGACTTGTGCGACCTCTAAACCTCTTCCGGAAATGCTGAAAAAAATTGCAAAAATACTTGACCTTATACATAAGTTTTCAAATTATGCTTGAGCTCCAAAATTTCTTTTCTTTTGGGACAACCTAAAGTGCACCCTTTTAAGATCATAAATATTTTTAAATTTTTGCGAGCATATTTTACAGATTTTGGTACGTGTCGAATGCGCACAAAGCATATTTTTTAGGGCATGTTTCTGGTTTTCTTGATAATTAGGATATTGATATAAAACTAATTATTTAATAACTATTATTTATTTAATTGCTATGCAGTTTGGGGTTTGTACTGACTTATATGCTATTTTCGTTGTTTTTCCCTATATTATAAGTTTTCGAAATGCAAAATTCGGTCATTTGTAGCAGGTTTTTAAGAAAGTAGTCTTATGCATACATTTTATTTAGTTTTTGTGTATCCTACAGCGGTAGCTTACATTCGGTATGTATGCCGTTTTAAAAGTTCAAGTACTAATATGGGAATCATGCTCAAAATTTAAGAATGCTCGCATTTTACCGTTTTTATATTAAATCATGACTTCGTGTGAATTAGAAACAAAAAAAAATCAGGGGTATAAAAATAGAAAATGAACTATATATATATATATATATATATATATATATATATATATATATATATATATATATATATATATATATATATATATATATATATATATATATATATATATATATATATATATATATATATATATATATATATATATATATATATATAGCATCGAATATATGAGTATGTATGTAAAATAAAGAAAAAGTATAAGTTTCTGACTTTTTGTTACTGCTTTTAACAAACTTATACTAGCATGGATATGAACAGTTGGTAGTTCGTTTTCATGAGCCATCATTTTATTGAAAGCGCGTAGCCACTTGCCGTTTGTAGGAAACTTCCAAAAAGCATAACAACACAATGATACCGAATAATTTCAAAATGCGTAGGGAAATTAGGTAGAATTTTTTTGTGGTCATTCAGCATTATCACTATATACAAATCTGCTGGATCTACTTTGATCCATAAAAGTTTTTTTTTTATTGAAAATCGAAGTTATTGAAAAATCCGTAAAATTAACACATTTTTCAAATGGTACTATCTTTGGATACATAAACAAAAAGAATTTAAACAGCTGCATAATGGTATGGTTGGGCTTATTATGAATGAAAAAACTCATTTCATTCGCCACATAAATACCTACACTACATTAATTTTAATACAACAAAACATTATAATTTATAAAAAAATATATAAACAATTTGTGTCAGTGTCATGTTTGTGAAACTATAGATCAAACTTCAAAATGACGTTTTTCATATGTCTATTCAACATGCATGGATTTGTACTACGTTTTTGGAATTGCTAATACAAAACTTTTCAAAAAAGCAAGGATAAGATTTTACATCTATAATAAATTAAAACTTTTTCTTAACTTCGAATAATTAAGCAACGATGTAGCTGAATAAAAAAGCTATTGGAATGGTTTCCTCATGTTATACAATTATAGTTCATTGTAAAATCTATCCCACATTTTTTTTCGAATTGAGAATATTATATTTTAAACATTAACAAGGTAACACTTTGAAGTGTAACTTATAAAAGAAACATTTACCGAAAGTGTTTTATACGCTATATGTATTATTATATATTTTGGTTTAAAGTTTTTGGCCTAAAGCTTTGCAATTTCCGTAACAAAAAGCTTTTTCATATAAATTTGTATTGTAATCAGTGTTGCCGCCAGATAGTCTATACAATATACAGAAGCAAAAATGGTAGTACAAAACAAAATAAAATAGTACAAACATTTTTCGATAAACGATTTTCTTTATTTCATCAAAACATATTGCATATTTTTTTTTTAAATTTATTATTTGAGATAATCTCCCAATTTTATTTAAAATAAAGATTTACGGCTGTATGCAAAAATACTTGAAGTAGCTTTGCCATGCAATTTTGAGTAAAGTTGTATTCTAAAAAAATTATTATATCAAAATTTTAAAGTAGGCACTCACGTTTGTTAAGACTACTTTAAGTTGATATTTCCAAAATGTGTATTTTTTACCACAAATATTTTTCTTAATATAGCACATATTGATTCCTGTTACATCTGAAAATGATGCTTGGAGTCTTAGCTCTTAGCTTAAATTTATTATTTGTTTCATGTAATGGAAAACAACATCAAATTATCTAGTTGATTCGAAATACATAGAAAAATTCATAAAAAATATAAAAAATAAAATAAAAATATAAAAACATGTCTTAGTGATGTATATAAAATCAAAACAAATCGAAAAAAGCTGGATATTCAAATACTCATTCATTTGAATAAAAGAAATTGTGTTAATTCTTCTATGTTCATCATATATTTTTACTTTTACTTCATAGAAATGTTTATATGCTTTACTATAATGTCAGAAGCTCATATTTTTTGAATTAAGTTGTTTTACTTCAAAGTAAAAAAAGTTATTTAATAAAATAAAAAGTTATTTGACTACTCGAATGAAATTTGTATTCGTTTTTGTACATCATAAACTATGAAGTGGTTCTTGAACACGGTGGTGTTACCAGTATTTATTATTAAATCACAAAATAATTAAAGTTGTCTTTTGCATATAATTTCTCAACAAAGTTATGTTAGCCTTAAAGTGCTTGGTAACTACTATGAACTTTAAAGCTAAAGTAAAATATTTTTTAGCATACAGCCGTTATTTGTTGAGGTCTTAGCTGTGTCTATATGGGTGATTATACTCTAACTGTCATTTTTTTAATAAAAATGTTCAATTCTAAAACAAAACTTTTTAATTTTTTTTTACATATTATTATTCCCTTTTATAATAGAAATAAAATTGCAAAAGGATTTTGCTACAACTATAAAAATTCGCAAATAATCCAATTTCAAGTTTCAGTATTAAAATTTATTTTTTTTAACTAAGTTATGAGTTTAGTCGAACTGTATGGTTTTATACCCAAAGAAATTTTAATTATTTTGGCTTAAGTTCGGTTTTAATTTAATTTTTCAATTAAACTATATTTTTATTTAGAGATAAATGTGAAGGATGTAGACAAAGACAATTTTGACTGCGCGGAGGGTTGAACTGACGTTTCGATAGTTCTCGCTAATCTCATCAGAGTTCTTTACCGCTTAGACCACTAGACCATAGTCGGGTTTTTGCAGTCAAGAGCTGAATATCATCTACTTGTAATCAATTCATACTGCCACTCTTAGAGCTGTATTTCATTTGATAGTTATTGATATTCAGTTTTTCTTTGTCTTGTATTAAGCTTCTTTTTTTATTATTTCTCTATTCTAGTATGAATTATCATTGATAATTACAAGTACTAGTGTGTGTGAATGTTTGTTTGTTCAGTTTTATTTGAACATGTATATCCTTTTTGCTAGGTGCCTTTAGAGTTTAACAATTAAGTTATGAGTTTAGTCCAACTGTATGGGCTTATATCCAAAGAAATTTTAATTATTTTGGCTTAAGTTCGGTTTTAATAAAATTTTTCAATTAAATTATTTTTTATTTAGAGATAAATGTGAAGCATGTAGACAAAGAAAATTTCGACTGCGCGGAGGGTTGAACTGACGTTTTGATAGCTCCCGCTAATCTCATCAGAGTTCTTTATTTTTTTTTTTCAAACTAATATTCCATTTTATAGTAAAAATTAAACTCCAAGAGGATTTTCCTGCAACTGTAAAATTTCGCTCATGATTAAATTTCAAATTCTATTTTTAATGGTACCTTTTTCTAAGAAATCTTTTTTGGATCATTTTGTTTAATTTTCCAATAGTCACAGTAGCTATTTAAATAGATTCATATCGAATATAAAATGTTTGTTGGGTTTTGTATAAGTTTCTAACCCTACTACACTTATTTTATTCTTTTGTGATTTTCAAAAGTATTATCGTTTGTAAATTCTCAAATGGTTTTTGAAAGTCTGAGCATGAAATAAGAGGTTTGAAACTGTTCAAAGTTGTGGTTGAAGTCTACTGACGATTTGGTAAAAGCGCCAATGAAATGCATATAGACAATTGCTTAGTAACCATCAACAAATAAATTTCAATAAGTATATCTTTATAATATTAAACATGAAACTAACATCTACGGAGCGAATAATTAGAGCTACGCTCTTTATGGCGGAGTAGGAGCTAGAAATTTTGCTTCGTAACATAAATAATCGACACTTTTACAGTTATACATTTTTGTTTGTTTTGATATGCTTGTACGTAAATAAATTTATTTTTGTTGTTTATTACCATTAAGAAACGAGACGAAGCATATTGTGTGCTACTCGTACCGTATTTATTTTTTGTTTTGTTTTGTTTGCTTTTCCTTTTCTCGTTTTATAAACGACTGGAAAGAAGGGAGATGCCAGATTTGTTACTATTAAGTACAATATAATAAGAACAGTTATGCTAAATGTTCACACTAGGAAATATTTGCGGCGAATCTTATCCCCGTCTCGACTAGCAATAAATATGTTGATATATTTTGCAGCAATTGTAAAAATTATGTTATTGCTAATGGAGACAGCTTATTGCAGGTGTTTGCAATATACGTTGCAGACATAAAACGTCAAATTGCATATAAATTGTTGCTCCACATCTTATGACGTTTTATAAAATGAATGAAATTAATAAATATGTATATTGAAATAATTTATAATATAGTAATTTTGACTTAGCTGCACAATCAGTCTTTCACGATTTTTTGTGCAGATAAGTAAAAATGCTGTTAGCTTAAATGTACTTATCTGCCTTAATGTGCACGTACACACAATTATTTATTGTTTGTAGCTAACCTTAATTTTTTATAGGAAAATAATTAAAAACAGCCAAAAAAATATGTTAAATGTGCAGGTATACAAAGTACATTTAAAATAGGATTTTAAAGAATAAGAAAACAAACAGGAAACAAAATTTTGTGGAGTTAAGTCAAAATGCGGCTAAGATTGATTTTTTGTATTAAAATACTATTAAAATGTCAAAAATTTAAGATATTTATCTTGAAAGTGCAAGTATAGAAAGTGCACTTAAAAAACTAATTTCTATGGGATGTTAAGGAATAGTGAGCATATGACCAAATATTTATTTGACGATCCTAACAGTATGCACGTTTTAAGTATTTAGTGCAAATGAAGTTAGCAGAAAAGTGATTGTCAATTCCCTTTGAAATTAAAAGTAGTTTTATTACGAGGAAATTTTAGTTTTTCGTTTTCTGAACAAGCAACTTACGGAATTGAACCCACTTGCGATCGGAATGATATTCTGTGACATGGCTGAATACGTCATTGCTTTTTTTTAGATTTCAAACAAGAATTAGATCAGGGTGGCATTTTCTTCAAAAGTATTAATTCTTTTATTATAGTCTGAAGCGGCTGTATGCAGCATAGCTCTAACCGGGTGTCCTAAGACACCTCTCTTCTTTTTTTATTTCCAACGTTATTTTTTATATTCGGTAACATTGCATTCTGATACCTTACAGAACAAAAGAAAATAAACTATCAGCAGCATTCAAGGTAGATTATAATTGTTTTGATTGCTAAGAATCTTAGTGCAAATGAAGTTAGCAGAAAAGTGATTGTCAATTCCCCTTTGAAATTAAAAGTGGTTTGATTACGAGGAAATTTTAGTTTTTCGTTTTCTGAACAAACAACTTACGGAATTGAACCCACTTGCGATCGGAATGATATTCTGTGACATGGCTGAATACGTCATTGCTTTTTTTTAGTTTTCAAACAAGAATTAGATCAGGGTGGCATTTTCTTCAAAAGTATTAATTCTTTTATTATAGTCTGAAGCGGCTGTATGCAGCATAGCTCTAACCGGGTGTCCTAAGACACCTCTCTTCTTTTTTTATTTCCAACGTTATTTTTTAATATTCGGTAACATTGCATTCTGATACCTTACAGAACAAAAGAAAATAAACTATCAGCAGCATTCAAGGTAGATTATAATTGTTTTGATTGCTTAGAATCTTAAGAAAAATACACGTGTGCTGTAATATTATTGTTCTAGTATTAGAGTTCACTAGCTTCTACCCGCGGCTCCGATCGTGCCAATATATTTGCATACGTGTAAATAACCAATGAAAATGCAAGAAGTTAAAATTGGACTAATAGTTTCGGAGAGTCAGAAATTGCCCACCTGCCACCCGTTGGGGTCCTATATAAAAAAATAATTAGACTATGTTCCTATCTACATAGGGATCTATCTGTATATCAAATTTCATTACAATTAGTAAGATAGTTTCGTCCCCTACCCCTCGTGGTTCTATTATTGAAAAAAATATAGAGTCTATGTGCCTTTCAATACTCTGCTCAAAATTTAAGTAAAATTGGTTTGATAGTTTCAAAAAGGCAGAAATTAGTCTATGATTCTTTCTAGACTACATTTTAAATTTTATTAAAAATTGTTACATAGGCTCAGAGAGCAGAAATCGCCCGTCGTGGTCATATTTCTCGGAATGGTAGAAGTCGCCCCCTGCCCCTACTGGTTCTATATTTGAAATATATGGAGCCTATGAGTCTTTCTATACTCTGGCATATCGATGTTCCGAATTTCATTAAAATTGGTTAGATAGTTTTAAAAATTCTGAAATTGTCCCTCTTCGTGGTCCTTTTTTTAGCGTATAGCCTATATATATTTTAAGACTCAGATCTATATATGCTCTAAATATCATTAAAACTGGTTATATAGTTTCAGAAAGGCAGAAATTGTCCCTTACCCCTCGTGGTCCTATTTTTGTAAAAATTTATAGTCTTGTGTCCTTCCACACTTAGATCTATCCAAGCACTTAATTTCATTAAAATTGGTTCGATAGTTTCAGAGATGCAGAAATTGCCCCTTATCCCACTCGTGGTTCTATATTTGAAAAATATATAGCTTATGTATCTCTCTAGCCTTTTATTAAATGCAATAGCTCCGAGGATATACGGATTGCCAAAAATCCACAAAGTGGGAACTCCCTTAAGACCTATAGTGTCGTCTTTACATGTACCGTGCTACCAACTATCAAAATATATAGGGCAACTTCTAAAGCACATAATATCAGAGAAGTACAACATTAAAAACTCGTCAGATCTAAAAAATCAATTACAACATATAAAAATAGATGAGAATGAAATCTTAATATCCTTTGATGTAGTTTCTCTGTTTACAAATATACCAATACACGTTGCTATTAAAACGATAATGAAGAAATGGGATACTATAAAAAATGTTACAAAAATACCAAAAACACTGTTCTTAAAGATACTACGATTCTGTCTTATTGAAAACAACTACTTTATATACGACAAAACAGTTTTCAACCAAGTATTTGGCATGCCAATGGGTAATCCACTCTCCCCTACCATAGCTGATATCGTATTGGACGCTCTTCTTGACGAAGCATTTGCGGAATTCGAACACAAAAATATTCGCCTTAAATACATAGCCAAATATGTAGATGATATCTTGGCAATTATAAATCATAATGATAAGGACACAATTCTTAACACATTAAACAAATATCACCCAAAAATCCAATTTACAACGGAGATGGAAAAAATAAATGCATAAACTACCTTGACACATCCCTGCATAGGGAAAATGGAAAGATCGTATTTGATTGGTACTCTAAGGAGACATCATCGGGCAGAATAATTAATTTCAATGTAACACAACCAAAAAGTCAGATAATCAATACTGCGAAAAATCTTATTTTCAGAGTTCTCAGTATTAGTGGTAAACATTTTCACACAAAAAACATACAAAAAATTATATCAATACTTAAACATAACAGTTTTCCAGCTAAATTAATAAATTCACTAATAAACGAAATCAAAGAAAAATTAGAAAACAGCACAAATCAAAGAAAAAAATTTTTACAGTGTATCATATATTCCAGGTTTGACAGACAAAAAAGAAATAAAAACAGCTGTTGAAATTAACAATATAAAATTTGCATATAAACCAAACACAACACTAAACAAGATTTTTACAAAAGTCAAAGCGCCAACAGATAAACAACTACAATGTAACGTAGTTTACGAATTACAATGTAAGGGAAATAGCGAAGAAAATTATAACTTAATATACATTGGTACAACAAAAAGAAATTTAGAAACCAGAATGACAGAACATAAAAGTGATATAGCAAAACAAAAAACTGCAACAGCTTTATCAACGCACATTATCAACAACAAACATACTGTGGATTTTGACAATGTGAGGATTTTAGACAGAGAAAACATAGAGAGAAAGAGATATACGATCGAAAGCTTGCGAATACAGCAAAATATAGAAAGAACAATGAATATAAAAGAGGATACGAATAATATCAGCGCGAGCTACATTGTTGCAATCAAATAAAAAATTAACAACAGTCTGTGATAATAATTTAAAAAAAAAAAATTTTATTTGCTTAAAATATCTTAGTGGTTTAATAATTTTAATTAATTTATATTAAAATGCAATTATTTATTGTAATATTTATGTAACTAAAAATCTTCATATTGTAAGTAAAATTGTGTAAAATTGATTACTTTTGTAATAATGTAATGTTTTTGAAATTTAAGTAGACGAAAGCCCCTGAAGAAGTCAACAAAAAATTTACGAAACGTTGGGTACAAAATGTAATAAATTTGTTTTATTAACATTAAATACGTTAGGCCTGATTAGCTTGAATAATTCTTCATATACTCAAATTAAATAAAAATAGTGAAGTTTTTCTTGTTCTTCATCTCGAACTTTCACCCCCAGTAAAGGCAAACCCCTTTTATTGATGAAACATGTCTTTTTCATCTTTTACGTAAAGCTTATATGTATTAACATTGCCTTTGTAACATATTACAATGCTATTGACATTCCGCTTTTTAATATTTTTCTGTGTTATCAATTATTATAATTTATTCTTGTTTTCTCCTTTCAGACTATCCTCATGTTAATATTACATTTTATCCCTCATATAACATATCAATTTCGTCTACGTACATTTACTGAATGTTATTAAAAGTGATATTCATTATGACATTTACCTTCGTTTGTGTTGCATTTTTCCTCAACTAATCTTAAGTTAAAAGAAGCTTTTACCATTGACATAGCATATAGTTATTCAGCTTTTACATTAAGGGGATTTTGTTAAACATTGAAATATTTTCGGCTTTGCGACATGTTACATATTAATAATATATGACAATTTTGCATGTTTTCCTTGTTGGTGACTAGATATATTTAACTTTCCCATTATGTATCCTTTTTCAACATTTTTTTGGGCGAAAGTTAAAAGTATTCTCAAATTCACGAAATATTTGAATTTAGCGCCATTTGTGTTAACAGAAAAGTTAAACAAAAAGAAAAAAGTTTTGACAGTTAAAAGTATAGAGTTATATAAAATAGATAACCACATGTAAATATAAGGAGCCAATTTAAAGGCAATGTCATATTGTTTGCTTTGTAAAATCATAAAAATGTTCCATACATTTCAATTTCAAAATTGCAATTTTAAAATTTTAAAACAACAAAATCTATTGAATAAACAATATGAAAATATACAATATCAAAAAATTTACAGTTTGAATTGACACAAGGTGTTTAAGTACAAATTATTTATGCTTTGTAAAATCATAAAAATGTTCCATACATTTCAATTTCAAAATTGCAATTTTAAAATTTTAAAACAACAAAATCTATTGAATAAACAATATGAAAATATACAATATCAAAAAATTTACAGTTTGAATTGACACAAGGTGTTTAAGTACAAATTATTTATGTCTCGGTTTATGCTTTTCTCTCAGTGTTTAATCAAAACTTAAAGCACTTTTTCTTTCAACCTTTTTTATGAGTGTTTCAACGAGTAAGCCGTTAGCGGTATTTAAGCATTGTTTTGCCAAATCACTAGTTGTACTAGTGTTTATATACAAGCTTACTCGTCATTTAGAAGTCAACGAAGCACTACGTGCAACTTTTAAGATCATTTTACAAGGTAAAGTTTTATGTAAATAAAGAGAGATTTTTTCTCAATTTTAATTCAAAATATTAATTCTTGTTTGCTTTATTTCTATATTTAACTTTTAGAGATCTTTTTACAGCTCTATATATCAATAATAGTCGTCTCAGCGAAATTGAAAAACTTTATTATTTAATGAAAAGCACCGACAAAGAAGCTAGGGATATTGTGTCAAAGTGTCCACTGACAAACGCTGGGTTTGATATCGCGTGGAAACATTTGTAAGATAAATATTAAAATCCTCGTATGCTAGTGCATAATCAATTAATATGCCTTTTTAGCTTAGAATCGAACACTAATGAGACTAGTTCAGCCCTAAAAAACTTGCAATGCGAAATCAATAGTTTTTTGCATGCTATGTCAATTTATGCGATTTCTACTGAGAATTGGAATCCAATTATTGTATTTTTTTTGTATTTTGCAGTTGCCTGCGCATACAGTTACTCTGTGGGAATAGACTGTCATGGACAAAAGTGCCTCATCTTTGTAGAAAGATTTGGATTTGTTCTTAACGAAACGATTTCAAACTTTGGATTGGATTCGCGATCTTACAAATCTAGAAACTGACAAAAGAATCGTGGGATGGAAGGCAAATAATAAAGATTTTGTTGCAAGTTCATCTAATACTTGTATTCTGTTCTATTCATCTAATGTTCTATTCATCTAATACTTGTATTCGATTTTGTCGTCGTTTTAAAAATATGTCTGTTTCTGAACAATTTGCGTGCATAAAGAAATATAATTGCTGCTGAATTGTCTTTTAAAGTCACACGAAGTCAAAGATTGCAAAAGCGAGCATAGTTGTTTCAAATGCAATAAGAGGCACCATACTCTTCTACATTGTGATTTGACCGATAATATATATGCTCAGTCTAATGAAATCGACCCACAAATGCCTTTGACATCGGCAGCTGCCTATCCTAGTTGGAGTGGCCAAGCCTTCCACATATCGCAAAATTCGTCTATTTTGTTATGAACGGCTATGGTAAATATTATTTGTCATAATAAAACTTATTCGGCAAAGCCTTTAATTGACCCTGCGTCAGAGGATTCATTTATTTCAGAGCGCTTGCGAAATTAATTGCGACTTGCGTCACATTCTACGAATGTAAAGATATCCGGTGTTAGTAAAGAAGCTTCTGTAATTTCTACAAAACATTGTACTATTCGAATTGAATCTCCAGTTGATAAGAAACTTGGTTTAGAGACACATGCTCTCGTTTTGCCATCAATTTCGAATAATTTATCTGCATTTGTTTGTCCTTCGGATATTAAAGGTAAATTACACAATCTGCGATTGGCAGATAATAATTTTTATAAAAGTAGGCCGATAGATCTTTTACTTGGAGCTGATTTATACCCACACATAATTTTTGACGAAGTTCGGTGGAATTTACTTGAATCTTTAATGGGTCAAAAAACTGTTTTCGGATGGATTCTCACGGGTCCTATCAATTCTTCCGGTAACAAGTCTATTAACACTTTTTCCACACGTATTTCCTTTTCCAAGAAACTTAATTTCAAACAAACTCCTCGTGAGGTTTGGTAATTAGGTAAAATGAATATGGAAAACAATTATCGACAGTCGTATTGGTATCGTAAATATAATAAAATAATAAAATAAATATAACCAATAGCAAAACTTGTATTAAATGAATTATACTTACATATATAATTTTATATCACATTTTTTTCATCAATTTGCAATTACTAACCTCTTTTTCATCAGGAATCCTTCATGATTCATATTCATTATTATGTAATGGATCATCAGAGGTCCTTCATGACCTAACCTTAATACAGTCCACAGGATTCCTTAATGACTCAATATCTACTCATCAGGAGTCACTAATGGCTCACTTATATAATTTTATATTATATAGATCAGGAGTCCCTAATGGCACAATTATATAATCAATGTTTGCAACACACGTCGTTGCAAGGTGGCCAGCAATGTTTAAGTACAAATTATTTATGTCTCGGTTTATGCTTTTCTCTCAGTGTTTAATCAAAACTTAAAGTACTTTTTCTTTCAACCTTGTTAAAAGGCTTTTTTATTAGTGTTTCAACGAATAAACCGTTAGCGGTATTTAAGCATTGTTTTGCAAATCACTAGTTGTACTAGTGTTTATATATAAACTTACTCGTTATTTAGAAGTCAACGAAGCACTACGTGCAACTTTTAAGATCCTTTTACAAGGTAAAGTTTTGTGTAAATAAAGAGAGATTTATTCTCAATATTAATTCAAAACATTAATTTTTTAATGTATTTTTATTTGCAATCTATTTAATACAATAATAAGCAAATTCAGTAATAGTTTTAAAAATTACATTTGTATCAATCTCCAATGTGATTGAAACATATATACATATATACATTTAATTTTTGTATATTTATAGCTACTTAAATAAAGAGGAAAAAAATATAATAATAATATTTGCATACATGTATACATAATAATTATTTTCTAAAGGGTAAGTCTAAAATATGATACCTTTTCAGCCTAAAAATTTCTTCACTGTCATCTAATAAAGCTATAGCTAGCGGATTGCTGTGATTACTGAGTATGTCAACGTACTTTATGCTAAGCCTACTGATTTCTTCTTTAAGTTTGGGTAAGCCCAAATCTTTATGAATGTTATTGTTGGTCATATACCTGGGAGCATTTGTAATTATTCTTAAGGTTTTAGACTGATAGCGCTGCAGTATTTCAATGTTTGAATTGCTTGCGGTTCCCCATAATTGTATTCCATATGTCCATACAGGTTTTAGAATTGTTTTATTAAGCATTACTTTATTTTCAAGACTTAGTTGTGAATTTTGGCCGAGTAACCAATACATTCTTTTTGTTTTAATATTAAGATGTTCTTTTTTTGCTTTAATATGATTCTTCCATGTTAGTTTTCTATCTAAGTGCATTCCGAGGTATTTAATACAATTGGAATTTGGTATTTGGTATGCATAAAGATTGGAGGACAATCGCCTTTCCTTAACGTAAAAGTCATGTGCGACGATTTTTCAGTATTAACGCATATGTTCCATTTTTTCAACCATGTAGCTATATTATTTAATTGATTCTGAATCAAGTTTGAAGCCTGTATTGGACAATTATTATTTGTTATTAATGCCGTATCATCTGCATATGTGGCAACTGTAACCTCGTCCCCTAATGGCATATCTGATGTATACATTGTGTAAAGTACAGGTCCGAGTACACTCCCCTGTGGTATTCCGGCTTTTATTTCACTTAAATCGGATATTTCATTATTAGTTTTTACATAAAAATATCTGTTACTTAAGTATGACCTAAGTAACAGATAAAAAGGAGCAGGAAGAATAAGCTTTAATTTGTAGAGAAGCCCAGGGTGCCATACCCTATCGAAAGCTGGCCTATTGGCAAATCCATTTGGCAGGGTGTATCCAGAAATTCAGAAATTGTGCTTTGATCGTGTGCATCATTCAAGGAAAACGGTTGGAATGTTGTTTCTAGATATTGTTGAGAAGCATGAGCTTTTTTGAGATCTGATTTACACCAGCTATTATTTTGATCTTTTATCGGTACATTTCTTTTGCTAGGCCTTTTTAAATATTTTGTGGCACTCCATAGTTTGTGCTCAGAATCTTGAAAGCAATTAATATTTCTTAGGTAGTCGTTAAGTTTCTGATTTTTATATTCACTTAGTCGTCGTTTTAGTTCGTTTGATGCCCTGTTTAAATTTGTTTTATTAAATGTACTTCTTGTTCTCTTCCAAATCCTCCTTAAACGCCTTTTATTTCTTATGAGTTGTTTAATTTCTGCCGACACTAGCACTCTATTTCGATTATTGGACGGAACTACGTCTGGAGTAGAAAGAAACGCTGCTTCATGGATAAGGTTTGTAAAATGTTCGACAACATAATTTATATCAGAAGCATTTTCTAGTTTTACTTTAAGATCAATATTTTGCTCTATCCAGTATTTAAATGAATTTAGATTAGTTTGTGATGAAAGAACGTTATAATTTTTATTTGTAGATAAAGATGTTTCAAAATTTACAATTAATGGGGAGTGATCAGAGCTCAAATCGTCCGAATCTAAAAAGCTACTATGAATACCAGAGTATATGACAAAGTCCAGTAAATCTGGTATTTTCCTGGGATCACTTGGCCAGTATGTTGGTCTGCCTGTAGTTAAATAGAGTATTTGTTGTGTATTACACTTTTATATACCTCATTTCCCTTTGGATTTGCCAGTCTAGAACCCCACCAAGTGTGTTTTGCATTGAAGTCACCACCAACGATGAATTTAGTTCCAAGTCTTCCAAAAAAGTCCTGATAATCACCAAATTTAACACTATGTCTGGGAGGAAAGTAAATGGAATATATTGATATATTGTTGTAGGTGATGTTTTTGATAATCATCGAGAATGTCGTATTTAACAGATGATTTTACTAAAATAGCAGAACCTCCATGAGCTCTGTTATCTGGGTGATTACAGGAGATAAGATCAAATCCGTTTATCTTGAAATAAGTTTTATTTGTAAAATGTGTCTCGGATATAAGGAAAATATCAATATGATTTAAGTTTATAAAGCTTTCAATTTGTTTCGTATGATTAGAGAGACCGTTGGCATTCCATATTGCTATACGTAAATTTATTTGCATAACTTCGAAATCCACATTGTAATCGTGTTAAGCAGATTTGTTAACATTGATTCAATTCTGTCCATTTTATTGTTGCTGTTTTTTACTTTCATTATTGTTACTTCTGAGTACATCTGAGTATGACTGATTGTTGTTGTACTGATCATTGTTTTGATTAGTGTTATTGTTAAGACTCCAAATAGGTGCATCATTATGATTTGCAGGGGTATACCTAGTTTGACGGATGTTATGGTTCCGTTTGGCAATCAAGTTTTGGTAATTTTGACAACCTTTATAATTGGAAGTGTGATTTTTTAAACAGTTACAACAGCGAGCTGGAGTATTAGGATCTTTGCTACACTCTGCAGTTGGATGGTTAAGACCACATTTAACACAACTGAATGGTCTCTTAGAATATGCTTTAGTGTGGCCGAAAAGCTGACAACGGTGACATTGTACAACTTCATTTCTTTTTATTGGGGCTTCTACAGTTACTAAAGCATTATTAATGAATTTAACATTATAAATGTCTTTGTTATTTGGTTTGGGATCAAGGTCAATATAGAATATTGGTAATTGTTCTTTGGTCACCCTACTTTTTACATTAATTACACTTCGCACTTCATGTCCTAAGCTAATCAGTTCAGCTTTGATGTCTTCAATCGGAGTTGAATGGTGAAGTCCCTTAATAACAACCCTATAAGAACGCTCTTGTTTTAATTGGTACGTATGGAATCATATACTACGACCTTCTAAATATTTTATTAGTAGTCTGTATGAATCTACTGATTTAATCATAAGCCTTATTTGGTTATTTTTCAATGATTTATAATTAAAATGTTCTTTTGGTATAATTTTACCTATATTACAAATCATTTTATTTATATCAACTACATCTGGTATGTATATTGGCGGTGGTTTAGGTGTTGTTGGTTCACTATCTTCTTCATCATCGTTTTCCAGTACTGCATATTTGTTGCTAGTCGATGGAATGTCATCACTTGCTAATGCTTTACGTTTGTTTTTGTAAATTTTTGTTGATTCATTAATATTTCTTTTTCGTTGTTTGGTTTTTAATTGCTGCCAGTTACTTGTTGGACTGCCTGTATCAGCTTCATCGGTGTCATCATCTATGATGTTGTTTTTGCATAAAAGCAAGAACAATTAGTAAAACTAAATTGTTTTTGCAATGCAATGCACTTATTGTTTTTATAGGGATTAAGAAAAATATATATTTTTTACTTGTTTTTTATATAAAGGGTGTTTTTTATTGAGGTATAGAACTTTAAGTTGGCATCACTTTTTTAACTGGCGGCCATTTTGTCAGCTGTCAAGTGATTAATATTTAGTTTGGTTTGCCATTTCATCATGAACAGGTTGACAAAAGAACAACGCTTGCAAATCGTGCAAATTTATTTCGAAAATAATGGTTCAGTTCGCGAAGTTTACCGCAAGCTCCGTCCATATGGTCGACATAATCGTCCATCAGAGCAATTAATTCGGTTAACCATGGATCGTTTTCGCACTACGTTTACTCTATGTGATAATACGCATCCGCAGAGACGTCGAACAGTGCGCACCGAAGAAACAATTGCCGCTGTAGAGCAAAGTGTTGAAGAGGACCCGAATGAATCGATTCGCCACCGTGCACAGCAATTGGAGCTTTGTCCATCAAATCGAAAATTGGACCTGTAGAATTGGCTTTATTCGAGCCAGCCGCGGCGGCCACATGCTCGAAATCATATTTAAACATTAATGCCATAAAATTATCCTTCCAATAAAGCCAAATTGATGGACATTAAAACGATTTTCTTGTGTTTTATTTCAATTCGAAGTTCTATACCTCTAAAAAAAACACCCTTTACAAATAAATGCAATAAAAGAGATTGTGTCTGATCACTTTGAAAGTTGATTTTGAACTGTTTCAACATTAATTCTTGTTTGCTTTATTTGTATATTTATTCGTCATCGGATATACGCCGAAACACAAGGTGTTTTAATTATTACACAGCAGATACAGAAATACACCAAAAGTATTGCCTGGAAGAAAAATATTATTGTGCCAATAATATATTTCGCATTGCGGAAGACACTTCCTTCGGGAAGAAACGTGTCTGGATGGCAATACTACTGAGCAATAAGAAAGCGACTCTTCTAGATGATAAACTAGCAACATCGTCAGATATCCACTTATAAGAAAATAGAAAGTTATTCCTAAAATATTATAAGGCAGATAAAAAGAAGGTTTTGGCTTTTTACAAAATATTTATTTATAAGCACAGATTTTGTTGTATAAAATCATTCTTCCTTTTCCGTAATAATGACTTTAATACATATTGCAGCTTGGGCTTTACTTAGTTTTCTAATAGCTTTAAAAATAATTTTCGTGGAATTACGCCCTTTTTTATATATTTTTTGAAATCAAATGTATTAATTTAAATATTTATTCTAATGGGTGTTTTTTATTGAGGTATAGAACTTTAAGTTGGCATCACTCTTTTAACTGGCGGCCATTTTGTCAGCTGTCAAGTGATTAATATTTAGTTTGGTTTGCCATTTCATCATGAACATGCAATGCGTCGTGATTTTGGTGTATGGGCCGAAAATGAGATTGATCTCGATGCTGATTTTCATCGCAAAATTTTGTTCAGTGATGAGGCTCATTTTTGGTTGAATGGCTACGTCAACAAGCAAAATTGCCGCATTTGGAGTGAAGAGAATCCACATGAGACCCTTGAGACGCCATTACATCCACAAAAACTGACTGTTTGGTGTGCTCTATGGGCTGGTGGAGTCATTGGGCCATACTTCTTCCGAAATAATGCTGGAGAGTCAGTTACCGTTAATGGAGACCGGTATAGAGCCATGATAACCGACTATTTTGTTCCCGAATTGGATGGCATGAATGTGGATGAGTTGTGGTTCCAACAAGACGGCGCTACATGCCACACAGCGCACGTCACAATCGATTTATTGAAGGAAACATTCGATGAGCGCATAATTTCGCGGAATGGACCTGTCAATTGGCCACCAAGATCGTGTGATTTGACACCATTGGATTATTTTCTTCTTCACGCTCGTCTACGCCAACAAACCAGAAACGTTAGGGGACTTGGAAGCCAACATTCGTGGCGTTATTGCCAACATACGGCCCCATATCCTCGAAAAAGTGGTTGAAAATTGGACCTGTAGAATTGGCTTTATTCGAACCAGCCGCGGCGGCCACATGCCCGAAATCATATTTAAACATTAATGGCATAAAATTATCCTTCCAATAAAGCCAAATTGATGGACATTAAAACGATTTTCTTGTGTTTTATTTCAATTCGAAGTTCTATACCTCTAAAAAAACACCCTGTATTTATATTTTCACAAAAATTATAAAAGAAAGAAGAGATAAAAATGTAGAGATATTGCTAAACTATTGCCTTAGGGGATATCAACCATTTGTTTGCAGGGTATGTACTATTGAAAATACTCTTGGCTTAAAATACGGTCACACTTGGCAAATATTTGGTGAAAAAAACGTGACCAACAGGCAAACTAAATTTTAATTTCCTTTAGTTTCAATGTTTTTTTAATCTGGTTTGCGTTTATTAAAAATTATGTAAAATAGATTTTAGCAGAATAATTAACATTATTTTGCACTATAAAAACTTATTTATTATTTTGCACTATAAAAACTAAATCACACTAGACCTGAGCAAAAATAGTGGTAACGCTTCTTTGGGTAAATATTTGCCAAGTGCGATCGTAGCTCTTGCACTAACGTAACTGTCTGTGGTACCGAAGCTCCCAAAAGGCTGGGCCAAATTTTAACATAGTTTTCTTTGGTTGAAAATTGCCTTGATCTATAGTGTTCTTTAATACATTTTAAAGAAAATCAATAAATTTTAATGGAAGTTATCAGTTGTTGTCAGTTTTGTTTATCGGCTGTTAAGAGAAGGCCGATATATTAGTAACCTTATTTATCATTTAGAATGTATAATAAAAAATAAAGCATTCTTTCGCTGGGTACTTTCTCTTACTACTAGCTTATTTTTTTCACTTAGAAATTTTCTGTGTAAAATATATTTTCACATGCAAAATTTTTGGCAGTTAATTTCACTGCAACACAAAAGAAGAATCGACAGTGCTGTGTAATTGTGAAAAATTTTTCTTTCGTTCTAATGTTTTTCATATGAAAAAAGTATTGGTTTATTTAAGCTTGCAAAAATGCAATCAGATTCAGAGAGGCAGCACTCCGTATCTGTATAAAAACGCTGACACTGACTCGCTGCACAAAGAGGCAAGGTTTTCGTGTGGCGGTGTACTAAGGCATGAAAAAACTTTACTCTAGCAGCGCCTTCGTGCTAAAATCATTGCTACTCCTCGTGGTAGCCAAAGCTTTTGGTTGTTCGTTAAAAGACTAAGGGATAATGCGTGTTCCCCAAATTCAATTCTTTTAAAGGGTGACCAAATATTCCTAACCCGGTTGAAAAATCTATTATTCTAGCTGAATTATTTGCAAGTAACTCTCACTTGCCGAAAAGCTATACGCCATTGAACACGCTTGGCAGAGTACATGTAACTATGCCAAAGATATTATTTGGAGCGCGAGCAGTTAAATAAATATCCTGGCCCGGATGGTATTCCAGCACTGGTCTTAAAGCAATTCTGTTCGACGTTAGCACGTCCATTGGCACTAGGGTTTTTCGCGGGTTTTCCCGTCCCGGGAATCGCTTATTTTCATTTCCCGCTTTGCCGCGAATTTTATGCGGGAATTCCCGCGATTAAAAATCTATTTATATACATAAAAAAGTACTGATTTTGGTACCCAAAAAAATTTTTTTTCTGTTGTAGTTCATCATGAAATATAATCTATGTAAGGGGAAAGAAACCAACGAAGGCTCAAAGTGTACAGCAGTCTAGATTTAACTGCCTTTTTTAAGCGCACTGTTGACTTAGCTGCACAAAATTATTACTTTGTGTCACTATTCTTTACACTTTTGTTTGTTAAATGCACTTTCTATACCTGCACTGCAATGTTTTCAATATGCACCAAAATGCACGGTAATTAGATATTCAGAAAATCTTTATGCAGGATTTTTTGATGCATTAAATGATAAAGAAAATGGGGAAATAGAAATTACTTCAGATAACGTTATTTAAAGAGAAGACTTTCGAAGGAACTTTAAACGCTGCTTTTCACAAAGCAGCGTTTAAAAAGACAGCGGAAAAAGGACGAAAAATATTGATAATTTATACAACGTCTTCTTCTATCCGAGCAACTTCTGTAGAGAGCGAAAGGCTTTTCTCAGCCACTGAAAATTGTGTTACTTGAATAAAAAACCGATTGCGAGATGAAACAATTAATACATTAGCGTAGTTCAGTATTAGATGCAAATGGTCTTGCGAAAGTGCAATCCAAGAACAAAATACACTAAATTCCACTAAAAAAATACGATACCTTTCATTTGCAACCTCGCGAGACCACTTGTATCAAACACTGGAATCCACTATTGAAAACAGTCAAAAAAGCCATTCTCAACAAAGAATATAAAAGTACAAATTTTCTAAGGGCAGAGAATTTTCATTGTATACCAAGCAGTAAAGGAGTAATATTCTAGGACCGCAACATTTATCCTTTAAAACTTTTTTCTCGCTCTTTTGATCACTTCCGCCCTCTGACAACTGCGTGTTAAAATCATGGATGAATGATCAGAAATAAAACTACTTTGATTTCAGTTCATCATTGATTTTACTAATGATTTGTATGTTCTCTTTTTGTTCGGTCTAAAAATAATTTTAAAATACGTAGTTTTCATAAAATTTCGATAAAAATATAGCTCTTTTTTTAACCCCTGACCAAAAAAAAAGGGGCTGTTATAAGTTTGTTGTGTGTGTCTGTGTAACTGTGTCTGTACGAGTCCACTTACAGACCAAATAGCTGGACCGGTTTTGATTTAGTTTTCTCTGGATGAAAGGTGACTTGATCAAGAGTGTTCTTGGCTAAATCGGTCCACCCATTTAGAATATATCACATCTTTTCTGGATCTATGCTGTTTAATCTGTGTGTCTTTGATGTCGTAGCTCGCAATCGATTTTAATTTAGCAAATTTTTTTTAAGCGTGACTTGATCCAAAATCTTCTAACCTATGTTTCAAGAAAATTGGTTTAGCCGTTCTGAAGTTATCATCTATTTTCTTCGGGGCTTTTAAAATTTTTAATTTAATGTTATTTAATAATTTACTCTTTTTGTATTATATCTATAGAAATTGTTTTGTTTGTAAAATACTTTTAAAATAAAGCTCAGTTTAAAATAAAGAATGATTCAAAGATTCATTTTGCTCATATAAAAATCAATGGATTTCGGAAATTTAAAATTTTGGTAAATATTTTATTACATTGTTCAATTCCCGAGAATTCCCTGGATCCCGGGAACTTCTTTTTATTTCCCGGGAAACAAAAAAGTCCGGGGAAAACCCCTAATTTTCACCCTCTTTAGGCTTTTATATAATGCTGGTGAATTTCTATTGTGTTGGAAGGTTGGCAATGTAACGCCATTCCCCAAAAAGGGAGAGGCTAATAACCCTGAAATTTACCGCCCAATCGCAATATGTTCTGCACTTTCCAAAGTTATAGTACGGTGAATATCCAGCTTGTGAAATATCTGGAGATCAACAGTTTACTAAGCGACCGCCAGTATGGCTGTCATAGAGCATGCTCTACGGGTGACTGACTGGCCTCCCCTTCGGAAAAATGGTGTCACTCGATACACCATTTCGGCAAAAGTACGGTGGTGGCTCTAGATGTATCTAAGGCATTTGATATAGTGGGGGTTGGTGTACTTTTGTCAAAACTTGTTGCTTTTGGTGTTGGAGATGACTTCTCTCGATTTATATCAAGCTTTCTCAGGGATCGCACTCTAATACTTGTTATAGATGGGATCTCATCAAACGAGTTCAGGATTAATTCCGGGCTACCGCAAGGTTTCATTCTTTCTCCTATCCTATTGCTTATCTTTTTTAATGACCTTCTCTGTCAAGCTACATATCCTATTTAGTTCCATTCATATTCATTCAGTATTAGGCCAAGTCTGTCGGAGTTACGGACCAAGAGCAAATCATGAATGAAACAATTAACCACGATCTAATAACAGTCTCTAAATGGGGTCGTGTCCATAGCTCGATTTTGGTGCTCGCAAGAGCAAATGTTGAATGCTCACGCACATACGTATGACCGAACTTGCTGCTCCATCTGTAATTATATGGTATGGGTATTGAGAAATCAGAAACTCTTGAAGTTCTTGGTGTAAAAATCCAGTGTGACGTTCGATGGACTGATCACATTTTTCAAGTCTCAAAAGAAGCTTGTAACTGCCTCTGTATCCTAAGGCGGTATAATAGATACTTCACTCCATCTGATCTCCTTAATATTTATACCACCTAAGTATATCCGGCAGAAAATTTAATACAACTCAAACGTATGGGCGGGTGATACAAAATCTATATTGAAGCTAATATCCCGAAAAGGGCTAAGTTGGCATCCCTGCCTTTAAGTCTACTGTCAAGACTATTACAAAACGGGATACTAATATAAAATGTATTTATTTATTCAGTTTTTTTATGCCCAGAATAGATTTTGAATAAAAATTTATAATTAGAAAAAAATTAAAAATAAAGTTAAATAAGCATTTAAAAATAGCAATAAAATAAGAGGTATATCCAATAGACTCAAAATCAATCTGAGAACTGAAGAACTGAATATTTTTCAACATTATTTAAATATATCTATTGTTCAGCATTACATGCAAGTGTTGCAAACTTAATTTTTGTGGTCGCCATGTATATGTGTCTGACCATTTTTGACATTCGTCGGATTTTTGATGAACAGAAACTATAATATATTTTAATTTTAATTTTTAACCTGCTTTTTCCCACCTTAATATTTTACTTTCTAAGTAAAATATTAAATTTTTATTAAAATACATTGAAATTGATTATGGAGGGGTATTAGCTAGTTCATATGGCCATTTCATTGGGGCTAATGCAAATCGTCAGCGAACCTTTACCCAAAAATCTCATAGAAAAACTAAATATATTATATTAAACTCCTAATCATAATAATAAGAAGTTTATAATATCAAAGTTGAAACATGAGCTCCATAATCAATCATTTTTTTTTTATTTTCTTTACTTGCGTACTACAACAGGTTGGTTTTTTTCCAACTCTAAATTGTAGTTATAAAGGCAGTTGAAAATAAATAAAAGCAACAACATCTACAAATTGTTTTCGTAATGAGCTGTGATGCCAACAAGTAATTTTTTTTGCGCGGGCACTCGCATATTTATAAAAAGTTCTTTTTTTGGGAATTATTAAATTACATTAATTTTAATTTTCAACGTGCTCTTTCCCAACTTAATATTTTACTTTCTAAGTAAAATATATTTTATTTTTAGGTAAGATTTGATCTGTCTGCACTGCAACTGCAATTAGTATTTGTCGATTTAGACATGACAGTTTGATATTGTACGTAAAGATTTCGAGAAGGTAGAAATTTCGAAATTTCAGTAAAACGGATACTTAAATCACGAAACTTCTACCTTGCACATATTAGGATTTTGTTTCGACATTAAAAAAATATATTAAAACACGAAACCGAATATAATTTGGGAAGGCTTAGTTGCCGCTGGAACTATTTTCATTGACGAGAATCCAAGAGCATTTTGGGCCTTCATCAAGTTTAGCCTGCTGTTAATTTTGAAGTACGTTGGGACATCTTTATTACCCGGCTAAAAGTCGTAGTAGTTTAATTATTTGTTTCTTGAGGTGGTTTTTGAAAGGGAAGTGTATGCATTTCCATTCAGCTCGTCAATTTGTATAGTCTCATCGTGATTATATTTTTGAACATCGTCCGCCAAGACTTCACTCACTAATTCAGTTACATTTTTGTTCGAAATTGAGTCATCTAAAATGCCTTGCAGTAAAACAGTAACACTGTGATACTCAAACTTCGTTTACATGCCATTATTAAAACAAATTTGTATGCAAAAGTTTGTAGGAATAATAAAAAATTTGAAAGAAAGTTCTAATATAATGGACTCCAAAAGTTACAAAAATATAGCAATACGTATCGGAGACGTATTATTTGTTAATTTCTCAGAACTAAATCTATACATAGCAAAAAAATTACTACCACTGACAAGGTCCTGATAAGAACCGAGAATACTGAGTATAAGAATTTTCTATCACAACAATCAAAAAAGAAAGAGTGAAAAATTTTAAAGTTATACGTCTGGCAGACGTACCTTATATATCTAGGGTTAAAAGGATAATTTACTGATAAGTGCAACATGATCAAAAGCAAATAAAATACAACGAAAAGTATTAAACCATGTGATGGGGAGCTAAGGACTCAGACTTGTGTGCTGCGTGTTTTTGGTTCGAGACTGGTTTCTTTTGTATTTTTTTAAAGAATTAATTTTAAACAAATGTGCTTTTTTTACCTATCTTAGCCATTTAAGAACTAACTGATCGGAATGATTTTTAGTATAAGGCTTCTTGAAACTATATTTGACTGAATAGTTGATTATATAGCATCGTACATCAGGATTAATAAAAAACCAAACTTAAGAATAAATAAGGGCTGGACCTTTTCTAATTTGTGATCCTTCATAAGGAACCTTAAGACATTTCATATCTCGTAGAGCCATGTGTAGTATGTGTGCTATTATTTGGTACATCACTATGTGCTAAATTTGTGCACACTGCTGTTAGTCGCGCTGCTGTAATATGAGCTGCTTGATAAAGTAAAAACAATAATTTGTCGTTACTGTTTGATAAAGTAAAACAATCGGCCATGTCACAGAGTTCAATTTCGTTCGGAAACGGAACTCAATCCACCCAATTTTTGTAGCAGCTGGTGTCTAAAAATGAAAACTAAAATACACAAATTTGTCAGGTGTGTCCAGACTGTTGGCGGCGCTGCTATGCTGGGGTATGCTCCGGCTAGGGTTTGACATCTTGGGGTTGATTGAATTCCGTTTCCGAACGGAATTGAACTCTATGACATGGCCGAATAATTTGAAAATGAAAAAAGAACTCTTTTATTGAACTTGATTGAATAAGTGTACTGTCAGCAAATTCCGAGGAGTTCATCAATGTATTATAAACTTTTGAAGAAAAAAATGATTTCGTGGGATTGTGCTGACATTGTTAATATTTTTAGAATTAAAATTAGTATATAAGCTAGAGTAATAAATTAATAAAGTCAGAATTAGTTCGACTATCCAAAGGTCTGTTTAACTGATTCTCTAAAATCGGCATTTTAATGCTGGACAAATGTGGCAGGAGTGCTAAGCAAAAACTCAACATTAACGTCGACTCATAACCCCCATTAGTTTAATTCTTTCGACAATTTGTTGAGTAGTGTAATCCATTAAAATTGTAATAGAATTGGAAATAATACATATAATGTAAAATATTGTTTTTATGTTGGTTCTCGTAATGAGAGATTATTCGAAAGCAGCTCCACCTGCAACGAAGCTTGGCCATCTCTGATATATAATTTATGGGGTCGCAGATGAATATTGTAGAATGACAATTCTATATATGGTCACGGAAAATGCAAAGAGCACTTAAGTTTTGAAAGAGAAGCATAAAACTTGTTTAAATAACAATTATATTGACAATTAGTGCAAAATGTTACATTAAATGTATAAATTTGTTGGTCCTTTTTTAGTTGTGTTGTAAAATATTCCACCAATTGTCAATATATAGTTCCCTTGGCGCCAAATGATCGTAAGCGACAAAAACAAAAATTTTTAGGAGAAGGGTTTTTTATTTTATTTGAACATGATTTATATTCATAAACTGTCGCTTACGATCAAATTTTATAGCCTGTTTTTAAAAATTTATCAACTGTTTTGGCATTTTGACGACTTTAAAGTATAAGTAGGCTCATAAAATTTTGATTTCAATAAAAAAATAGTTTTTTAAAAATGTCGCTTACGATCATTTCGCGCAAACGTGTCGATATTTTTCATTTCAACAAGTTTTATTTTTCTCCTGTAAAAAATGATTGATAGGGCTTTTTCATTTTCTGTGACGATATAGGTTATAAAATGATATACGCTTTGTCTCGTCGACTTTTCCTGTGCCTTTGATTCAATACCTACACTGAAAAAAACCCATGCAACATATGAACGAAATCGTTCATATATTTTACGAAAAATTTTGTAATTTCGCACCACGAAATTCTTTCGTAAAATGTATGAAACGAACGAAATTTGTGTGTTTATTTTACGAAGTATGTTTTGTGTTTTAAGAAATAATTTTTTATATAAAAAGAGTTTCGTAGAAAAGAGAAAAAAGTTTATATATTACGAAATAACTTCATAGTTTAAGGTAATATTAAGAGAATATTACTAAATATTTTGTGTGTTTTACGAAATAACTTGTATATATTATGAAAGAATTTGATAAAAATCAAAATAAAATTTTAGATTTTACGAAATATTTTCATAACTCAAGATAATAATTAAAGAATATTACGAATTATTTTAGTTGCTTTACGAAATTAGTAATTTGTTTTTGATGGCAATATAATTTCTCACACAAAATTTTCGTTTTATTTTAAAAAACTGGCAGTTAGTAACAAATTATTCACACAATTTTGACTTTCATTAATTTTTTTGCAAATTTGATCATGAATTTTAGCATAACATTTAATTTTGACCCTTTCAGCTTCAGATAAAGATTTTCCTCGAGCCATTTAAATTTGAAATTGTTTTATCGGCTTAGAAAGATCGAAAATGTAAACTATAACATTAATCAGAAATCTATTTTGATTAGAGGCTGCTCATGGACAAAATTTGTTTAGCAGCAATTATTTGATAATTGTACGATATTCCCGTTAATTTTTTTGCACAGATTTCACGTAATGCATACTATTTATAATAAGTCCAGTTTTATTAGTAGTTAGAGCAATAGTTTTTGATAGAACTACCAAAACTACTGCTAAATTGTTAAACCTAATCAGATGAGCTGCAGTTTAAGTTTGCTAACCTTTATTTTTAAAATTAAATAATTTTTTTTTTGCATTTTTGTTGTTATTAAAGTTGCCCCTTCTTTTCTCAGAAATCCCCTTTTTGTGCCCCTTTTAATTTCAAAATCCCCTATTTGTGCCCCTCTTTGAATACTTCCAACGGTAACGCTGTCTACAACTTATATGTATACGGGTCACTTAGCTCCCAATTTTAGTTTGTAATATGTACGAAATTTTTGTATATTTTACGAAAAAACGTACTAGTAAATGTTTTCGTTACTTTCGTAAAATTATAAAATTCTGGTGTAACAATTTATTCCGTAATATGTACGAAAGTTTCGTATATTTTACAAAAAAAAAATAACTACGAAAAGTTTTCGTTACTTTCGTCATATAATAAAATTCTTGACTCAACCTAATTCGTAATATGTACAAAGGTTTCGTACATTCTTCGAAAAAAGTAAATACGAATGGTTGTCGTAACTTTCGTAAAATAATAAAACTCTAGACTAAAACTTTTTTCGTGGAATGTACGAAAGTTTCGTAAATAATACGAAAAAAGTAACTGCGAAAGTTTTTTTCGTAAAATGTTTCATGGATTATTTTCAGTGTACAAACAGTCCGTTTTATAAACTCGCTTGCCTTGGGCTATCATCAAAGTCAAGAAGAATTTCACAATGTGCATATCACAATAATGAAAAATGCACATAGAATGAAAATTCACACTCTGATATATTTGCTGTTGTACAAGTTTGTATTCTCAGTCCAATAATGTTCTTATTTTGCGTATATGTCTTACCAGACGTCTTGCCCGGAAGTATTAACGTGGCGAATACAAAATTAAAGTGCTATTTTGCGCTGTCTTACTTAGTGCTAACCTAAATCCCAATAAGCCACTGAAATCAGCGTACTCAAATTCAATATACCCGTCGGGATATCTGCTTGATCTTCCAAGAATGTTGAAATTAAGCTATTTCATTTTATCTTTAATAAAATTGTGTATCACAAAAATTCTCACAAACAAATTTACAGAGCACACAGAAAGCGTTGCAGGGAGTTTTTTTTATTAAAATAAGAAATTAGTTCAAAATGTAACAAACTACTTAGAGATTAGCTCAAAATTTGAGATTATGGCGTTTTTTAAGTAATTATGTTATTTTACTTATTTTTTAATATACATTGGTATTCTGAATATAAATACAATAAAAGAACTCCAGCATTTGCAGTTTTAAAAATATCGCGAATTTTATATTTACGTGATATAATTTGATAATATTGAATATTAGGAAAATTTTCAATATTAGTAAAAAGATTTTCCTAATGTGTAAACGAAGTAAAAATGAAGAAACAAACATTCATGCATATGACTAGGGGAGTTCCAAGACTCGTTCGCTACAAAAATTAAAAAATCGAAATAACAATTGTTTTTGACAAATCTTTTAGTGCTTTAAGAGAATAAATATACAGATTGTATCGAGTCATGTCCATTTCTATGTTTTTATGTGCAGTTATTAACAAAACTGGTTCGTTCCACTCACCAGATATTTTCAAAATTATCACCTTTCATATTTTGTAGCAAAACTCGCTGGTTCACTGTTGTACCCTCTCTGTTCTGCGATGGTTGCCCAATGCAAAATAAAAATATGACTGCTTTAGGAATGCTGTGCAAGTTGCGAAAAATTGCTAAAATTTATCCTGTTCTTGGACACACATTCGTTCCTCCCGATAGGGTGTTCGGGAGAACTAAATGTTTTAAAGATACTATAATAAATCCAACCAAATATTGGGATTAGTTTACTGAATACTGTACTGTACGGGAAGTTTGGGGAGGTTTGCCTATATATGATTGGAAAACTCTTGTAGCCCCTGTGGGGAAAGTACACACAGAAAGAAATTTTGGCTTTGCAATGAGAGATTAACAACTGGATCAATCTTTTAAGCATAAAAACAAATTCATGCCTTTATTCAAGGATTATTTCTTATCAATCCTTTAATACAAATACTTTGGGGAAAGTTGGGGAGATAATAACGACTTGCAATTCTATGTTTTGGTCTTGGACAATGATATTATTGGTCATGACGGGGAAGAAAATAATGAGGAGTACACTAAAGATGAAGAATTAATTTTATCTGTTGAAAAATTCATAAATTTTTCCAAAACTTAGAAAAAAGTAAGTTGTTTATCTTTAATGAACATAAGCCCGAAGGTAATCCCTAACACACTATTAATTAAAAATAAGTATTATTACCAAAAAAATATAGGGAAGTTAAATAATTAATTATCTGGTGGGCTATAGTGTGTTGCAAAACTAGTTCAATCCCATATGGTTTGAGCAAAAATCGATTTATTCAATATTTTGTTTTTGTGGCTTAACAAGTTATTGCACTAAGCCTCTCAATTCAACTTTGGAATTTTCCTAACACATATTCAAGCTATTTTTTGATTTCTCTAAACATATAAAATCTTCTATTATGTCATTAGAGTCCTATTTTAATTTTTTTTTCAAATTCTTAATTAATTTAAAAAAATCTTAATTATAAATTCTTAATTAGAGGTAATTGTTTCGGTTAATTCTGTTAAAACATTCTTGTATTACAATCGATAGTTTCTTCTGTTGTCAGGTCATCATCTGACTCATACTGGCAGAGCTCAGCGACGAACATTCTGCAAAAAAGTTTATTTCCGAATTCCTTAGTTTCCGTTTTTGTACTGTATTTTAAAACACTGTTCCTAGAAGGAAATATTCCTAATGGAGGTATAAAATAATTGAATTCGTCTCTCATTAAATCTAATCGTTATATTTTTAATTAAATCGATGGCAACAGTATTAGTGGCTTTTATTAAATTATTAAAAAAAGATTCATTAAATTATTAAATTATTAAAAAAAGGAAAGGCTCCGCTATAGTACATCCTAATTACTCCCGGCTGCAACTTATTCAATAGGCGCGGGTCGCATAACACCCTGGATTCAGAGGTAGTAGTTCTTAGTTAATTGCTCCCCTGCAGCCCGTCTGGTGTGGTTAGACCTTCCAGGGAGAAATTCCCAGCCAGCATGGCCTGTTAGGTCCTTGCAACCATAAGCCTCAGCACCAATACAAGGTGCCTACTCCGCGAAGTGACCCTTCCTTAAAAAATGGGCAAAAAACTTTCCTTCCACGATAAGATAGATAAAAAAAATCCTCATAAAATTTTATTATGAGTATTTAAATACAATAAATTTCTAAACTCAACTGGAACGCCAGAAATAATCAAAAACTAATTGTGAATAAATACGAAATTAGCAATCAAGCATATTTTAAGTTTTTACTGATTTCTGGCGTTCTAGTTGAGTTCAAAAATTTATTGTCTTTAGAAACTTATAAAAAAAGTTTATGAGAAATTTTTTTTGTAGGATATTTCAGAATGCTATCTTGCCGTCAACGGGGAGTCTTTGTCCTATTTCGTGGAATTGGTATAAGATACCGTTTATTTTATACCGATTCTCTATAACAATGATCAAAAGGTGGGGCTCATGTAAAGAAATTTTGCATAACTTTTAAAATTATGGAGGACACTTTATCAAACAGTATAATAAGGACATCATAGGCTAATTTTGTTATAAAAAATTAAAAAAATTAAATGGGTCGAAGTTAGAAAAATTTTAGTTTCAATTGGTCATTTCCGGTTTTGATCATGAAAATTTTTTTTTATGAAATATAGCTTTTTGAACAGATCAGACGATTTCCTATAAGAATCACTTATTTTAATTTTTTGTTTTATATTTTCTAGTTCGAAAAAGTAATTTAAATTTTATTTCAAAAACGGCATTTGGCACCCCATAACTCAATAAAAGGAATTTCGGCAAAAAATATTTTGGGTTGTCCGCTTCAAAAATAATGACCCAAGTAAATTTTTCAAAGCATATTGCAATTAAACTGCTTATAGTATAAGAACTCACCTAAGAAACCACGTAAAACATCTTTTATAGCACTCATAAAGCCACATAATAAATTAAAATCGGGCTGTCCTTATTTGAAGCTCTTGTAGTCAAGTTATTTTCTCTTTGCACTCGTCTGATAACCAAACAAAATAATAACATCTTAAGGAACGAAAATAGCGTTGGTTTGCCTATCTTTTTCCGGTCACTTCTAAGGGATTCCCACATTTTAAGTAGGTGGGTTGATACTATAAACTTTAGCTCATCTATTTTTCATATACATTTATAAAAATACATCCAAATACACATACAATTTTCATCAATGAGATATAATTGGGCTGCCTACGAAAAATTTAACCAGACTCACAGTTGCCACGAACATTTAAACTTAACCGATTTTCATTTTTACGTAATTTTTATTTTGAACTGAATAGGTATAAGTCTGAAAATTTTCTATTATTTCGGCTGTTTAGTTCAATATTTGAATTAATGTAAATGCAAATTATTGTATTAAGAGTAGAGTGTTGGAATATTTAAATCAGATTAGCAGAACGTATCAGTACTACTGATTTCGAAGAGGCCGCTACACCGTCTCATCAACGTTCTTGTTCACTTTTACCACTTATGAAGGTGGATGCTTTTTTCGTTGTAGTACTACGATTTATAAAAAAAATTCGTCTGATTGGCAGATATATGCAGTTTTTCTTATCTTACAAGCCCGTACTATTACCAACAAGTAATATTTAAAAAAATTTAGATAATGAGCTCGATAAAAATAGAAATCCGAAGAAAAAATGAAAATTCTTAATTATGAAGGCATAAATAACACTGATCTCTTTGGCAGAACATATCCTAATTCAGTTCACGGCGAAGTAAAAGAACTTATAAAAGGCTACACAGCTTAAACAAATTAATGCATCTACTTGAGACCAGAGGGGCTGCAACAACTCTACACAAAACACGCAATAACAGAGTTTTAAACGATTGTGTTACTTCTCTTAGAAAAAGAAAAAGTATTGTTTAAGATACTCCTACATATGAAATTTATTTTTGTTTTAATAAAAGATTATTATAGTATATTTTCTTGCTTGATCGCGATTAACCGATGATCGATATTAATCGCATATGTTTTAATCGTAATTGCGATTATGAAAATCTTCGATTATTTGCCAACCCTATTCATGGAACAAGAGCCTGTAGTTAAGCAACAAGGCTATTGCAATTAGTATACGCAATCGTTAAAACACTAACAATTTAGTGCTCCATTAATTAGCAACATACATTAGTTTTGAGAGTACTCCAATATAATGCAAATCTGTGCTATATGGTCCAGCCGTAGGATATCGTAATGCTAAATCAACTATGTTTTCTCCACACATTTGGGTTAACATTGGCCTACTCCTATGTCGTTTATAGAATATAATATACACTGCTGCTATATCAATTAGAGGATAAATAAATGGCTTGTTTATCCCTTCGCTACTAACATGCTGTCTCACAGATCCAACACAAGCTTTCTGTACGCGTGTACAAATGGCTACACAGCTTAAACAAATTAATGCCTCTACTTAACACCAGAGGGCTGACATACTGCTCTACAAAAAAAGAGCAATAGCAGAGTTTTAAAAGACTTAAGCTTTCTACCACTTTCCTGTTTTCTCTACATTATCCCTTTCCAAACGAATATAATACAATAACGAATTAACTAATAGGTATTAATTGCCCGATTGTGTTACTTACAGAAAAAAGTATTTTTTAAGATACTCTTACGTTATGACTCATTTCTAAAGATTTATCAAATTTATTTTGTTTTAATAAAAGATTATTATTGTATATTTTCTTGATTAATCGCGATTAGCCGATGTTCGATATTAATCGCATATTTTTTTCGTAATCGCGATTATGAAAAACTTCGATAATTTGCCAACCCTAGTAATGGACGATATCATTTGCAAACAAGAGCTTATAGTTAAGCAACAAGGGTTTAGGTTTTAACGATTGGAAGTAGTATACGCAATCGTTAAAACACGAACAATTTCCATTAATTGGCAACATAGATTAGTTTTGAGGCTACTCAGATAAAATGCAAATCTGTTAAATCGAACATGTTTTTCCACAAATTTGGGCTACCATTGGCCCAAACTTCACCTGCGTGTATGAATTGTTCGACCTATATGCTGGGAAGCGCACACACTATTGCTATTTACTACTAAGTAATTGATTTAACTCTTGTAAAGTAAATCAGACGGTATGTAGTTTGTGTTGAAGAGTATGTTGTTTGCTGATTGCAACACATGACCAAGTGTTTGCTGGGTAATTAATAAAATAGGAATTTTATTTAAAATTATTTCAAAATAATGACTTAATTTCATTAAAACAATGAAACAATTTTATTTAGCTAATTAAATAAATTCCTTCAAATAATTTAATAATTTCGTCAAAACAATTAAATAATTTCGTCAAAATAATGATATAATCTCCACAAAATAAATATATGTTATAACAGTTGATCAATGAAATTATATCACATATTTTGTGAAGTTTTCATTAAAATAATTTTAATGAAGCTTGCGCAATTAATCAAATGAACCGAGACGTTGGTTGAGTTTTAATCACGTTTTTGTCGAAATTCATAAAATTTATAAAGAAAAATCTCTTCGTGCAGCCTTAGAGAATTACAGAGTACGGTTGCTGGATTGATTTTTTTGTTATTCATACCACGCAGAAAAAATTATCATAGGTTTTTACTTTAACACTCATGTGTTTGAATTTGTTTTTAAATTTTATTATTTTTTCTTTGGTTTTTAAATATTCCAATAGAAAATTTTTATAGAAAAAAAATAGATTTTTTTCTTATTAAATATTTACGAATTTTAGTGTTTAATTTTACGAATTTTGTGATAGGTCCCATTTTCGTAAAATAAATATTTGAATTTAGTAATAGAATACGAATTATAGTTTTTTCTGTGCAGAGTCTGACAACAAGTACTCAAAAAATAACATACTTAAGTATTTACTCTAAATTTTATTAACTGCATATAGCCATAATTGTTGGACAAATAATCCGTACGCACATATATATGCTTTCAAACAAGTACAATTATATCCGATTCCAACACACAAACGCATCTGTACTTCATTTATTTGAAAAACTTAAATACTCAGCAACTATAAATAGAAACGCACATGAGCATTGGAAGTATTAAGTATATGCCTTAATTATACTTAGAGTATTTTTATACTTAGAGTGTGTGTATTTATTCGGATAAAATAAAAATACTTCAGAGTATTTACTCAACATACACCCCCGTATGCGTTTGTGTGTTTGAAATGGATGTTGCACATGATTTGGCTGTTTGAAAACATTAATCAGGTATCGGACTATTTCTTCATTTGCAATTAAAATAACTTTTATATTTAAATTACAAATTTATGCATAAATAAAACCATTTAAAAATAGTATTAAAATTAAAATATTTTTAGGCAATACGGAAATATTAGAATTATATATTTGTTTTCCATTAACTAAAGCGCTTTTTCTTGTTGGAAGCTAAAATTCCCCAAAAAATTATTGGTAACTCATTCTAAGATTATTTTTACAAAAATTACAACAAAAGAAAATGAAGCAAAAATAAGTACTTCTAAGAGTAATAATTTTAAATTCAAACATACACAAAACGGCAATAAAACAATTAAGTTTTGACCCGTTTTGTAAAAAATGCTCAATGACTTGATTTGTACAAAAATAGGTAGAAGCAAAAATAAAACCACAATAAAATTGCTCTTGTCAATGATAAACTTCCAACAAAATACATAAAGGAACACTGTTTGCATTGCCACTTCTTATACGATTTGGTTTTCATTTCAAAACAAACATTCCCAAAAAATGGTTACTATAAAAATTAAACAACATATGCATACATCCTGTTAATAGCGAAACTCAAAAATATACCCAAGCAACAATAACACTCTTAAAATTTTTTGTGCGTACTTTTGTTGTTGTGAAATTAGCAAACAAAATTATTGATAAATAGTAAGACCATCACTTTATAATTTCTATGCAGCTGTTTTTGACTTTGTTTTGACCTGCTTTGCACACAAAATGGGAAAAAATAAATTCCATTTACAAAAACGAAATAAAACATGCACACTTGCTGTACAAAAGGATTAATGAATATGACGCGATGGATTTTCCCGCAATTAGTATTTTTGAAATTAAAAGAAAAAATATTAGGTCACATTTATGAATGTTGTGATCAATGTATTTCAAGCTTTGGTGCTAAATAGATCAGTTTCAGTGTGACTTAATAAGAATCCTTAAAACTATTTTTGTTAGAAATTGAATTAAAAAATTCAATAGAAGAGTTCACTCAATATTCGGTAACTGTTTACTCGTTAAATTGGTAATATCTCCCGTATATTTTGCTGTCAAAAATTTTTTTCAAATAAATTTTATAGCAATAAAATATATCGAAAATGTTACCAATTTAACGAGTAAAGAGTTACCGAATGTTGCGTGAACTCCACCAATATTAATTTGTGTAATTATAGTTACTACATAACTAATATTTTGTAATTTGTAAAGTGATAAAATAGTTCGAGTAAATATATGTATATGTAGTTACAAATGTTTTTAGCAGTCATGCATTATTAAATCGCACTTGCCATCCCTGTCATGCAATCTGTTGAACAGCAAATAAAATACTCCTGTAAATACTTATGTGTATCCGGATAAATACTTGAGAGTATTTTTATACTTGTGTGTATGATTGTAGCTGATACAGAGTATAATTTTACTTATAGTCATTTGTGCTGCTTAATTTAAATAATCTGTATGCACATAATTCGGCTTAAGCTTGAAGAGTATTTTTGCGTATGCGGATGATTTTTATTTTTAATCGTACGCATTTATAGTTATTTGACAGCCAATACTCAAAGAGTACTTAAAACGATAATCATGTAATTTTCTGGTACAAACCTTAAAAATGGTATAAATCTGGCACGGTAAGACCAAATTCCATTTGTCTTATTCAAAGTACTTATAATATATTTGTCTTTAAAACTGCATCATTAGTTTTTATACTTTTTACAGTAATTTTAAAAGTTATAAACCGTTTTTTACAGAATTTATCCAAAAATTACAAACAATTTTAATATATGGTACCTTAGCGGACAAAATTATTGCCGAAACTTATGGTTTATGCACATCGACGTTATTGACCAAGCTATGAGCAAAACGGCCGAAAACTTAGACTTGTGCGACCTCTAAACCTCTTCCGAAAATTCTGAAAAAAATTGCAAAAATACTTGACCTTATACATAAGTTTTCAAATTATGCTTGAGCTCCAAAATTTCTTTTCTTTTGGGACAACCTAAAGTGCACCCTTTTAAGATCATAAATATTTTTAAATTTTTGCGAGCATATTTTACAGATTTTGGTACGTGTCGAATGCGCACAAAGCATATTTTTTAGGGCATGTTTCTGGTTATCTTGATAATTAGTATATTGATATAAAACTAATTATTTAATAACTATTATTTATTTAATTGCTATGCAGTTTGGGGTTTGTACTGACTTATATGCTATTTTCGTTCTTTTTCCCTATATTATAAGTTTTCGAAATGCAAAATTCGGTCATTTGTAGCAGGTTTTTAAGAAAGTAGTCTTATGCATACATTTTATTTAGTTTTTGTGTATCCTACAGCGGTAGCTTACATTCGGTAAGTATGCCGTTTTAAAAGTTCAAGTACTAATATGGGAATCATGCTCAAAATTTAAGAATGCTCGCATTTTACCGTTTTTATATTAAATCATGACTTCGTGTGAATTAGAAACAAAAAAAAATCAGGGGTATAAAAATAGAAAATGAACTATATATATATATATATATATATATATATATATATATATATATATATATATATATATATATATATATATATATATATATATATATATATATATATATATATATATATATATATATATATATATATATATATATATATATATATATATATATATATATATATATATATATATATATATATATATATATATATATATATATATATATATATATATATATATATATATATATATATATATATATATATATATATATATATATATATATATATATATATATATATAGCATCGAATATATGAGTATGTATGTAAAATAAAGAAAAAGTATAAGTTTCTGACTTTTTGTTACTGCTTTTAACAAACTTATACTAGCATGGATATGAATTCAGTTGATAGTTCGTTTTCATGAGCCATCATTTTATTGAAAGCGCGTAGCCACTTGCCGTTTGTAGGAAACTTCCAAAAAGCATAACAACACAATGATACCGAATAATTTCAAAATGCGTAGGGAAATTAGGTAGAATTTTTTTGTGGTTATTCAGCATTATCACTATATACAAATCTGCTGGATCTACTTTGATCCATAAAAGTTTTTTTTTATTGAAAATCGAAGTTATTGAAAAATCCGTAAAATTAACACATTTTTCAGATGGTACTATCTTTGGATACATAAACAAAAAGAACACAATTTAAACAGCTGCATAATGGTATGGTTGGGCTTATTATGAATGAAAAAACTCATTTCATTCGCCACATAAATACCTACACTACATTAATTTTAATACAACAAAACATTATAATTTATAAAAAAATATATAAACAATTTGTGTCAGTGTCATGTTTGTGAAACTATAGATCAAACTTCAAAATGACGTTTTTCATATGTCTATTCAACATGCATGGATTTGTACTACGTTTTTGGAATTGCTAATACAAAACTTTTCAAAAAAAGCAAGGATAAGATTTTACATCTATAATAAATTAAAACTTTTTCTTAACTTCGAATAATTAAGCAACGATGTAGCTGAATACAAAAGCTATTGGAATGGTTTCCTCATGTTATACAATTATAGTTCATTGTAAAATCTATCCCACATTTTTTTTCGAATTGAGAATATTATATTTTAAACATTAACAAGGTAACACTTTGAAGTGTAACTTATAAAAGAAACATTTACCGAAAGTGTTTTATACGCTATATGTATTATTATATATTTTGGTTTAAAGTTTTTGGCCTAAAGCTTTGCAATTTCCGTAACAAAAAGCTTTTTCATATAAATTTGTATTGTAATCAGTGTTGCCGCCAGATAGTCTATACAATATACAGAAGCAAAAATGGTAGTACAAAACAAAATAAAATAGTACAAACATTTTTCGATAAACGATTTTCTTTATTTCATCAAAACATATTGCATATTTTTTTTTTAAATTTATTATTTGAGATAATCTCCCAATTTTATTTAAAATAAAGATTTATTTGTTGAGGTCTTAGCAGTGTCTATATGGGTGATTATACTCTAACTGTCATTTTTTTAATAAAAATGTTCAATTCTAAAACAAAAGTTTTTAATTTTTTTTACAAATTATTATTCCCTTTTATAATAGAAATAAAATTGCAAAAGGATTTTGCTACAACTATAAAATTTCGCAAATAATCCAATTTCAAGTTTCATTATTAAAATTTATTTTTTTTAATTAAGTTATGCCAAAGAAATTTTAATTATTTTGGCTTAAGTTCGGTTTTAATTTAATTTTTCAACTAAATTATATTTTTATTTAGAGATAAATGTGAAGGATGTAGACAAAGACAATTTTGACTGCGCGGAGGGTTGAACTGACGTTTCGATAGTTCTCGCTAATCTCATCAGAGTTCTTTACCGCTTAGACCACTAGACCAAAGTCGGGTTTTTGCAGTCAAGAGCTGAATATCATCTACTTGTAATCAATTCATACTGCCACTCTTAGAGCTGTATTTCATTTGATAGTTATTTATATTCAGTTTTTCTTTGTCTTGTATTAAGCTTCTTTTTTTATTATTTCTCTATTCTAGTATGAATTATCATTGATAATTACAAGTACTAGTGTGTGTGAATGTTTGTTTGTTCAGTTTTATTTGAACATGTATATCCTTTTTGCTAGGTGCCTTTAGAGTTTAACAATTAAGTTATGAGTTTAGTCGAACTGTATGGGCTTATATCCAAAGAAATTTTAATTATTTTGGCTTAAGTTCGGTTTTAATAAAATTTTTCAATTAAATTATTTTTTATTTAGAGATAAATGTGAAGCATGTAGACAAAGAAAATTTCGACTGCGCGGAGGGTTGAACTGACGTTTCGATAGCTCCCGCTAATCTCATCAGAGTTCTTTATTTTTTTTCAAACTAATATTCCATTTTATAGTAAAAATTAAACTCCAAGAGGATTTTCCTGCAACTGTAAAACTTCGCTCATGATTAAATTTCAAATTCTATTTTTAATGGTACCTTTTTCTAAGAAATCTTTTTTGGATCATTTTGTTTAATTTTCCAATAGTCACAGTAGCTATTTAAATAGATTCATATCGAATATAAAATGTTTGTTGGGTTTTGTATAAGTTTCTAACCCTACTACACTTATTTTATTCTTTTGTGATTTTCAAAAATATTATCTTTTGTAAATTCTCAAATGGTTTTTGAAAGTCTGAGCATGAAATAAGAGGTTTGAAACTGTTCAAAGTTGTGGTTGAAGTCTACTGACGATTTGGTAAAAGCGCCAATGAAATGCATATAGACAATTGCTTAATAACCATCAACAAATAAATTTCAATAAGTATATCTTTATAATATTAAACTTGAAACTAACATCTACGGAGCGAATAATTAGAGCTACGCTCTTTATGGCGGAGCAGGAGCTAAAAATTTTGCTTCGTAACATAAATAATCGACACTTTTACAGTTATACATTTTTGTTTGTTTTGATATGCTTGTACGTAAATAAATTTATTTTTGTTGTTTATTACCATTAAGAAACGAGACGAAGCATATTGTGTGCTACTCGTACCGTATTTATTTTTTGTTTTGTTTTGTTTGCTTTTCCTTTTCTCGTTTTATAAACGACTGGAAAAAAGGGAGATGCCAGATTTGTTACTATTAAGTACAATTGTTACTATTAAGTACTTTTAAGAATAAATATACAGATTGTATCGAGTCATGTCCATTTCTATGTTTTTATGTGCAGTTATTAACAAAACTGGTTCGTTCCACTCACCAGATATTTTCAAAATTATCACCTTTCATATTTTGTAGCAAAACTCGCTGGTTCACTGTTTTACCCTCTCTGTTCTGCGATATTGCCCAATGCAAAATAAAAATATGACTGCTTTAGGAATGCTGTGCAAGTTGCGAAAAATTGCTAAAATTTATCCTGTTCTTGGACACACATTCGTTCCTCCCGATAGGGTGTTCGGGAGAACTAAATGTTTTAAAGATACTATAATAAATCCAACCAAATATTGGGATTAGTTTACTGAATACTGTTCTGTACGGGAAGTTTGGGGAGGTTTACCCATATATGATTGGAAAACTCTTGTAGCCCCTGTGGGGAAAGTACACACAGAAAGAAATTTTGGCTTTGCAATGAGAGATTAACAACTGGATCAATCTTTTAAACATAAAAACAAATTCATGCCTTTATTCAAGGATTATTTATTATCAATGTGGAGATTCAACATTAAAAGCAAAAATATGTTGGAATCCTTTAATAGAAATACTTTGGGGAAAGTTGGCGAGATAATAACGACTTGCAATTCTATGTTTTGGTCTTGGACAATGATATTATTGGTCATGGCGGGGAAGAAAATAATGAGGAGTACACTAAAGATGAAGATTTAATTTTATCTGTTGAAAAATTCATAAATTTTTCCAAAACTTAGAAAAAAGTAAGTTGTTTATCTTTAATGCACATAAGCCCGAAGGTAATCCCTAACACACTATTAATTAAAAATAAGTATTATTACCAAAAAAATATAGTGAAGTTAAATAATTAATTATCTGGTGGGCTATAGTGTGTTGCAAAACTAGTTCAATCCCATATGGTTTGTAGCAAAAATCGATTTATTCAATATTTTGTTTTTGTGGTTTAACAAGTTATTGCACTAAGCCTCTCAATTCAACTTTGGAATTTTCCTAACACATATTCAAGCTATTTTTTGATTTCTCTAAACATATAACATCTTCTATTATGTCATTAGAGTCCTATTTTAATTTTTTTTTCAAATTCTTAATTAATTTAAAAAAATCTTAATTATAAATTCTTAATTAGAAGTAATTGTTTCGGTTAATTCTGTTAAAACATTATTGTATTACTATCGATAGTTTCTTCTGTTGTCAGGTCATCATCTGACTCATACTGGCAGAGCTCAGCGACGAACATTCTGCAAAAAAGTTTATATCCGAATTCCTTAGTTTCCGTTTTTGTACTGTATTTGAAAACACTGTTCCTAGAAGGAAATATTCCTAATGGAGGTATAAAATAATTGAATTCGTCTCTCATTAAATCTAATCGTTAGATTTTTAATTAAATCGATGGCAACAGTATTAGTGGCTTTTATTAAATTATTAAAAAAGGATTCATTAAATTATTAAATTATTAAAAAAGGAAAGGCTCCGCTATAGTACAGCCTAATTACTCCCGGCTGCAACTTATTCAATAGGCGCGGGTCGCATAACACCCTGGATTCAGAGGTAGTAGTTCTTAGTTAATTGCTCCCCTGCAGCCCGTCTGGTGTGGTTAGCCCTTCCAGGGAGAAATTCCCAGCCAGCATGGCCTGTTAGGTCCTTGCAACCATAAGCCTCAGCACCAATACAAGGTGCCTACTCCGCGAAGTGACCCTTTCTTAAAAAATGGGCAAAAAACTTTCCTTCCACGATAAGATAGAGGGCTTAAATATCCTACAAAAAAAAATCCTCATAATATTTTATTATGAGTATTTAAATACAATAAATTTCTAAACTCAACTGGAACGCCAGAAATAATCAAAAACTAATTGTGAATAAATACGAAATTAGCAATCAAGCATATTTTAAGTTTTTACTGATTTCTGGCGTTCTAGTTGAGTTCAAAAATTTATTGTCTTTAGAAACTTATAAAAAAAGTTTATGAGAAATTTTTTTTGTAGGATATTTCAGAATGCTATCTTGCCGTCAACGGTGAGTCTTTGTCCCATTTCGTGGAATTGGTATAAGATACCGTTTATTTTATACCGATTCTCTATAACAATGATCAAAAGGTGGGGCCCATGTAAAGAAATTTTGCATAACTTTTAAAATTATGGAGGACACTTTATCAAACAGTATAATAAGGACATCATAGGCTAATTTTGTTATAAAAAATTAAAAAAATTAAATGGGTCGAAGTTAGAAAAATTTTAGTTTCAATTGGTCATTTCCGGTTTTGATCATGAAAATTTTTTTTTTATGAAATATAGCTTTTTGAACAGATCAGACGATTTCCTATAAGAATCACTTATTTTAATTTTTTGTTTTATATTTTCTAGTTCGAAAAAGTAATTTAAATTTTATTTCAAAAACGGCATTTGGCACCCCATAACTCAATAAAAGGAATTTCGGCAAAAAATATTTTGGGTTGTCCGCTTCAAAAATAATGACCCAAGTAAATTTTTCAAAGCATATTGCAATTAAACTGCTTATAGTATAAGAACTCACCTAAGAAACCACGTAAAACATCTTTTATAGCACTCATAAAGCCACATAATAAATTAAAATCGGGCTGTCCTTATTTGAAGCTCTTGTAGTCAAGTTATTTTCTCTTTGCACTCGTCTGATAACCAAACAAAATAATAACATCTTAAGGAACGAAAATAGCGTTGGTTTGCCTATCTTTTTCCGGTCACTTCTAAGGGATTCCCACATTTTAAGTAGGTGGGTTGATACTATAAACTTTAGCTCATCTATTTTTCATATACATTTATAAAAATACATCCAAATACACATACAATTTTCATCAATGAGATATAATTGGGCTGCCTACGAAAAATTTAACCAGACTCACAGTTGCCACGAACATTTAAACTTAACCGATTTTCATTTTTACGTAATTTTTATTTTGAACTGAATAGGTATAAGTCTGAAAATTTTCTATTATTTCGGCTGTTTAGTTCAATATTTGAATTAATGTAAATGCAAATTATTGTATTAAGAGTGGAGTGTTGGAATATTTAAATCAGATTAGCAGAACGTATCAGTACTACTGATTTCGAAGAGGCCGCTACACCGTCTCATCAACGTTCTTGTTCACTTTTACCACTTATGAAGGTGGATGCTTTTTTCGTTGTAGTACTACGATTTATAAAAAAAAATTCGTCTGATTGGCAGATATATGCAGTTTTTCTTATCTTACAAGCCCGTACTATTACCAACAAGTAATATTTAAAAAAATTTAGATAATGAGCTCGATAAAAATAGAAATCCGAAGAAAAAATGATAATTCTTAATTATGAAGGCATAAATAACACTGATCTCTTTGGCAGAACATATCCTAATTCAGTTCACGGCGAAGTAAAAGAACTTATAAAAGGCTACACAGCTTAAACAAATTAATGCATCTACTTGAGACCAGAGGGGCTGCAACAACTCTACACAAAATACGCAATAACAGAGTTTTAAACGATTGTGTTACTTCTCTTAGAAAAAGAAAAAGTATTGTTTAAGATACTCCTACATATGAAATTTATTTTTGTTTTAATAAAAGATTATTATAGTATATTTTCTTGCTTGATCGCGATTAACCGATGATCGATATTAATCGCATATGTTTTAATCGTAATTGCGATTATGAAAATCTTCGATTATTTGCCAACCCTATTCATGGAACAAGAGCCTGTAGTTAAGCAACAAGGCTATTGCAATTAGTATACACAATCGTTAAAACACTAACAATTTAGTGCTCCATTAATTAGCAACATACATTAGTTTTGAGAGTACTCCAATATAATGTAAATCTGTGCTATATGGTCCAGCCGTAGGATATCGTAATGCTAAATCAACTATGTTTTCTCCACACATTTGGGTTAACATTGGCCTACTCCTATGTCGTTTATAGAATATAATATACACTGCTGCTATATCAATTAGAGGATAAATAAATGGATTTTTTATCCCTTCGCTACTAACATGCTCTCTCACAGATCCAACACAAGCTTTCTGTACGCCTGTACAAATGGCTACACAGCTGAAACAATTTATTGTCTCTACTTAACACCAGAGGGGCTGCCATACTGCTATACAAAAAACGCGCAATAGCAGAGTCTTAAAAGACTTAAACTTTCTACCACTTTCCTGTTTTCTCTACATTATCCCTTTCCAAACGAATATAATACAATAACGAATTAACTAATAGGCATTAATTGCTCGATTGTGTTACTTACAGAAAAAAGTATTGTTTAAGATACTCTTTCGTTATGACTCATTTCTAAAGATTTATGAAATTTATTTTGTTTTAAAAAAAGATTATTATTGTATATTTTCTTGATTAATCGCGATTAGCCGATGTTCGATATTAATCGCATATTTTTTTCGTAATCGTGATTATGAAAAACTTCGATAATTTGCCAATCCTAGTAATGGACCATATCATTTGCAAACAAGAGCTTATAGTTAAGCAACAAGGGCTTACGTTTTAACGATTGGAAATAAGATACGCAATCGTTAAAACACGAACAATTTAGTGCTCCTTTAATTGGCAACATAGATTAGTTTTGAGCAGTGTTGCCAGTGAAATTTCGAGAAAGATACATTTTAGTTTATAAAAAGATACATTTTTTTTCCAAAAAGATACATTTTGAAAATAATTTTTAAATCAGTTTTTAACGTTTAAGATATCGACCCCTTAGTGACAAAAATTTTATTTTTCAGGATGAGGGTTTTTTTATTGTATTTAAACATGATTTATTTACGATAAAGTTTTATAGCCTGTATTTCAAAAGTTATCAAAAATTTTGATATTTTTACGATTTAAACTAAAAAAATCATAAAATTTTGATTTCAATAAAAAAATTAGCTTTTTACAAAATGTCGCTTACGATCATTTCGCGCAAAAGGGTAGATATATTAACATAACATTTTTTTCATATTTAATGAATATTGTAAAGAAAATTATATCATATAAATTCATTTTTATATATATTTAAGTCATAAATATTAGGTATGTAATTTTTAAAAATAAAGTAAGCAAACTTTAAAACTAATTATAGCACCAAATGATCGTAAGCGACAAACATGTAATTTTTCAGGAGAAGGGTTTTTTATTATATTTAAACATGATTTATTATCATATGTTATAGCCTGTATTTCAAAAGTTAACAACAAATTTGACATTTTAATGATATTAAACTATGGGTACACTGAAAAAATTTTATGCAACATATGCACGAAAACTCTCGTACATATTACGAAATATTTCGTAATTTCTCACCACGAAATTCGTTCGTAAAATATACGAAATGTACGAAAATAATCAAAAAATAAAAGTAAAAAAAAGTATGGCTCAACCGGGGCACGAACTCGCAATCTTCATATTTCAAGTCATGTACTCTACCCACTGAGCTAGTTTCTACTTATTTTATAAGTGCTAAAAATTAGTTTTATTTACTTACATCTGAAAAATACGTAAATTTATAAAAAAATTATTTTAATTTATTTTTTTATTTCAAATATATTTTTTAACAAGAAAAAATTTTTACGAAAGGTATTCTTTACTTTCGTAAATTCAAAAATATATTGCCTAAATGTTTTTTCGTAATATATACGAAAGTTTCGTATATTTTACGAAAAAAGTCACTACGAAAATTTTTTTCGTAAAATATTGCATGGATTATTTTTAGTGTAGGCTCACAAAATTTTGATTTCATTAAAAAAATTAGTTTCTTACAAAATGTCGCTTAAGATCATTTGGCGCTAAGCGGTCGATATGTAACTATCTTTGGATGTTGTCAAAACAAATTAATTTTTGTAAAAATTAATATACGACTAAAGGCTTTTTTAGTATTCATAACGAAATGATAACTTTAAAAAACTTTCTACATTGTGCGTACAGATTCAAAAGATACGAAAAATATCAGGATTATACATGGTACGTAAAGTCATCAAAAGATACGAAAAATGTATCTTTCGTATCCTAATGGCATCACTGGTTTTGTGGCTACTCAGATAAAATGCAAATCTGTTAAATCGAACATATTTTCCACAAATTTGGGCTACCATTGGCCCAAACTTCACATGCGTGTATGGATTGTTCGACCTATATGCTGGGAAGCGCACACACTATTGCTATTTACTACTAAGTAATTGATTTAACTCTTGTAAAGTAAATCAGACGGTATGTAGTTTGTGTTGAAAAGTATGTTGTTTGCTGATTGCAACACATGACCAAGTGTTTGCTGCGTAATTAATAAAATAGTTATTTTATTTAAAATTATTTCGAATTAATGACTTAATTTCATTAAAACAATGAAACAATTTTATTTAACTAATTAAATAATTTCCTTCAAATAATTTAATAATTTCGTCAAAACAATTAAATAATTTCGTCAAAATAATGATATAATCTCGACAAAATAAATATATATTATAACATTTGATCAATGAAATTATTTCTTATATTTTGTGACGTTTTCATTAAAAAATTTTTAATGAAGCTTGCGCAATTAATCAAATTAACCGAGACGTTGGTTGAGTTTTAATGACGTTTTTGTCGAAATACATAAAATTTATGAAGTAAAATCTCTTCGTGCAGCCTTAGAGAATTACAGAGTACGGCTGCTGGATTGATTTTTTTGTTATCATAGGTTTTTATTTTAACACACATGTGTTTGAATTTGTTTTTAAATTTTATTATTTTTTTCTTTGATTTTTAAATATTCCAACAGATAATTTTGATAGAAAAAAATTAGATTTTTTTCTTATTAAATATTTACGAATTTTAGTGTTTAATTTTACGAATTTTGTGATAGGTCCCATTTCCGTACAATAAATATTTGAATTAATGAATTTAGTAATATAATACGAATTATAGTTTTTTCTGTGCAGAGTCTGACAACAAGTACTCAAAAAATAATATATTTATGTATTTATTCTTAATTTTATTAACTGCATATAATCATTGTTGCACAAATAATCCGTACGCACATATATTTGCTTTCAAACAAGTATATCCGATTCCAACACACAAACGCATCTGTACTTCATTTATCCGAAAAACTTAAATACTCAACAACTATAAATAGAAACGCACATGACTATTGGAAGTATTAAGTATCTGCCATAATTATTCTTTGAGTATTTTTATACTTAGAGTATGTGTATTTATTCGGATAAAATAAAAATACTTGAGAGTATTTATTCAACATACGCCCCCGTCTGCGTTTGTGTGTATGAAATGGATGTAGCACATGATTTGGCTGTTTGAAAACATTAATCAGGTATGGGACTATTTCTTCATTTGCAATTAAAATAACTTTTATATAAAAATTACAAATTTATACATAAATAAAACCATTTAAAAAGAGTATTACGATTAAAATATTTTTAGGCAATACGGAAATATTAGAATTATACATTTGTTTTCCATTAACTAAAGCGCTTTTTCTGGTTGGAAGCTAAAATTCCCCAAAAAATTATTGGTAACTCCTTCTAAGATTATTTTTACAAAAATTACAACAAAAGAAAATGAAGTAAAAATAAGTACTTCTAAGAGTAATAATGTTAAATTCATGCATACACAAAACCGCAATAAAACAATTAAGTGTTGACCCGTTTGTTCTTGTAAAAAATTCTCAATGACTTGATTTGTACAAAAATAGGTATAAACAAAAATAAAACCACAATAAAATTGCTCTTGCCAATGATAAACTTCCAACAAAATACATAAAGGAACACTGTTTGCATTTCCACTTCTTATACGATTTGGTTTTCATTTCAAAACAAACATTCCCAAAAAATGGTTACTATAAAAATTAAACAACAAATGCATACATCCTGTTAATAGCGAAACTCAAAAATATACCCAAGCAACAATAACACTCTTAAAATTTTTTGTGCGTACTTTTGTTGTTGTGAAATTATATATGATATATTTTTTTTCTTTTTTCTTTGTATGTGTTGGTTTTTAAAACAAAAAATGTTGAATAAAAATTTGTTTTTCTATAAATATTGGTGTTTGCTCTTCCATAAGGAACTTTTGGGCACCCCTGCCTTAAAGGCAATTGTTGTCAACACGTGCATTCAGATTTCAAGGAGAATCGTATTTCTTATGTGACTTTCGTTTATGATTAAAAAGGCTACGGTGATTTTATTGTCACAATTTTTTTATTATTATTAAGCTCTGTTTGAAGGAAATATATTACAATTTATATATAATTATTACCGTTGTAAGTATTAAATTTTTTTTTGTGAGAAGTTCAGAAAGTGCCAAAAATAAAATATTTCCTTTTTTCAAGTAGAGTTAAAGCTTTTTATTTCAGATATTGCCGGTGTAAAATTATATTTGGGTTAATCTTTCAAGTGTTCACTTTAAGGTAAATCAAAAAAATCTTGCGCATTGTTGGGACCGCCATAAATTTTTTTCACTGACCTCCAATCTTTTGCGAAAGGAATTTTTGAAGAATGGGTAAGAACTCCTAAAATAAATCGCAAAGACGTCTTATTGACATTAATAATGGTTAGATATGGTCTTCAAGATATAACAGCAGACATGAAAACAAATCTTAAGGCAAATATAAATATTATTTTTTTTTAACTAGCAGACAAATGGATAAAAAGTGGAAGGCATCGTGACCGTTTCTTAAGATCAGATTCAGTTTGGCTTGATGGACTGTATGTATTGCATGAAAGTGTACAACCGAAAAGTTGTAAAAAAGCTGGAAGAAAACCGAAAAACTTTGATGACTGTAGTGAAAAATCGGAAAAAAGGAAGATACAAAGTCTTTTAGATTCAACTGACCATCAAGAAATTATTAAAGCTAGTGAGCAAGATTTTCGCAAAATGGGAAAGCGAGAATAAGCCAGACTTGTGAAAGATCTGTCGGAATCTTCATCCACTAAAGGTACGGAAGTGAAAACAATTTGTGAGAGACTTAGCTCTGAGCCTGTGCCTTTTGGGAGCCTTTCTCCCGATGAAGCCTATTCTTTAATGGTTGATGCTAATTTGTCGAAACATCAATACGATGTTATTCGGCTAAAACTCAACGCAAAATGCAAACATCTTTTTACCTCCTACACTAATGCTCAAAAAGCTAAGAACGAATGTTATCCAGCTAAAACAGAAATCACTGAGATGCACGCAAAAAGTTCACTCCAGTCATTAATGAGTCATACTATTGAAAGGCATTGTTTGGCTCAAAAAGAAAACTGATGAAAATCGGGGTAATATTTTGATAAAATTGGGATGCGATGGGGCTCAGCAAAAGCAGTATAAACAAATGAAAGTTTATTTATTTAGTATTTCAATGGCTCCTATTCAAATGAATTTTAGTTCTACACAAAGAAAAATAATTGTATAGCAAATTCCTGCTCCTTCATTTTTTTTTATTTATTTATTAAGTCTATAGATTATAAATATTTACAGACTAAAGATATGATACCAAATCGATTTACATTAACGATTTACATTAACAACATAATTTTACGTTGTTATAACATCATTACTCTCAGAGATATCTATAATATGATAATATTTATTGAAGTTTTCACAAATGCGACGAAAAGAGTTATTGTTAGCATAAACAGATCTGTAGTAATTTATATTGATCAGCTGAAAGTTACAAGTTGGCCTAATTGGTACACTAAAGTTAATTTTACCAAGCAGAAACTCTTAATCGACATCACCACGAATTAGTCCAAGCAGAAAAGAGATACTCAGCATTACGCGACGGCTTTTTAAAGTTGGTAACTTAATAAGGCTATGTCTGCTAACATATGACGGTATAATATATGAATTCCATCCGAGGCATTGCAAACAAAATATCAAAAATTGCTTTTGCACCGATTCAATACTGTTGATATGAATGGAATAGTAAGGATCCCATATAATTGATCCGTATTCGAGAATAGGCCGAACTAAAGAAGTATAAAGTTGTTTTGTGATATATGGGTCGGAAAATTCTTTAGACCATCGTTTCTTAAAACCAAGAACACCATTAACTTTGTTGACAGTTAACACAATGAGATCACGAAAATCAAGCTTGTGATCTAACATCAAGCCCAGATCAGTAATATTGTGCACTTTTTCCAGTATTGTTCCATCGACATAATAGCAAGAATCTAATTTGCTTATTCGGTACAACGCTATATACATTTTTTAATGTTTAGGTCCATTAAATTAATTATACACCATTGGGAAAGATTGTCAATATCAGACTGCAGTATGAGTTGATCATTACAGTCCTTAACCGTTTTAAATAATTTGACATCGTCTGCATACATTAGTACTTTAGATTGCAAAATAACGGAAGGTAAGTCATTTATAAATAATGTAAACAGAATCGGAGCCAGATGACTTCCCTGAGGAACACCAGCAGAAACCTCAATGTCTATTGAAGTAACATTTCTGAACTTCACTTTTTGAGTTCTATTAGATAGATAGGAACGCAGCCACTTTACGGCTGTAATGCTAAGTCCCATAAGTGATTATTTGTAAAGTAGTATTTCGTGGTTAACTTTGTCAAAGACTTTACTGAAATCCGTATAAATCACATCTGTCTGCAACCTTTTTAAAAATCCATCATTTATCATAGTAGTAAGTTCTAGAATATTAGTTGTAGTGGAACGCGACTTACAAAAGCAATGTTGACAAGGGAATAATAGCGAAGATGTTTGGTGAGATAAACTGTCTGCTAAAATATTTTCCAAAAGTTTAGAAATAGCATTCAGCTTAGCAATTCCCCTATTATTTGATACTTCAAGTTTGCTGCCACTTTTAAACATAGGGATTTTTTCCATTGGGGTGGTAAATAAAAAAATTCAATAGACGTGTTGAAAATTTCAGTAAGTGGTCCACACAAATATTCAGCACAATTTTTTAGAAGGCAAGTAGGTATTCCATCAGTACCAGAAATATAAGACGATTTTCATGATCTTAAGTTTGATAAGACTGTTTCATTGCTGATAACTGAAAAATGAATACCAGCTGAATGAGATGTATTTAATGGATAGGGAAAATTCTGTGCCCACAAGGAATAACGACTTTGGCAAGTGATCAAAAGAGAATTTTAAAATCGCTGTCTAAAATCAGGGAATTTAGATTAAGCTAATCTTTGTATCCTAGATGCTAGCAATTTTATACTATAATAATTTGTAATTTAATTTATAATGAAACAGCAGTTAACTTAAGAGAAATAAGCAAAAGTATAATGATAAATACACTTTTTCCTAACTCGACTTTAGCGGTTATTCCTTGTGGCCACAGATCTATGACCGTATATGTTTTTGGAATATGTTGTAGCAAAAAAATTCGCAAACATATTGCTAATCAGTGTATTATCTTTAGCAGTACAGGAACCAAATTTGAGATATTTTGGATAATCAGAATCTCGACGCTTAAAATTGATAAATTTATAAGACGATTAAGGGTTAGATTTTAATTGTGAACTCATAAGTGCTATATAGTTATCATATGCCAATTTGTTTGTGGTGTTGTATTCAGAGCGCGCAATAGACTAATTTTTAAAGTCAGCTAAGGAGCCAGATCTCTTATATTTCTTGTAAAATTGTTTTCTTATTTTTTTATTAGTTAAATAATTATTATTCCACGGTGGCCCTTTATTATCGCGACTAATTATTTTCAGAACAGTTTCAGAGATAAAGTGGTACAATACTGAGTAAAAGTTAGAAATAGCGTAATCGAAATTATTTTCAGAAAGTATATTATCCCAATTGAAATTAGATAATATATAATCAAGTTTTGTATAATTCACACGTGAGAAGCAGTAGACTTTGTTGATATTATGTTTGCAACTATTTAAAGACATTGCTGTTTTATTTGATGGGAGATAAATTTCAACATCTATTGTAGGATGGTAGCGATCTTCAGGATAAGTGGTAGGAAGACATTTTTGTAAGTGTATATCCATCGGCTGATTAACAAAAGCGAGATCCAGGAGTCTCCCACATGTATTTCGGACATGGTTAATTAGGAAGAGTCCAAAGTCAAGCAGTGATTGAATAAATACATTTGATACCATCGGAATTAAATAAATAAGTTCGTAAGGTTTATTCCACAATATATATGGAAGGTTAAAGTCTCCAAGTACCACAAATATATCAGACGGTTCAGATTCCTGCAGAGCTTTGTTAATTGCAGAACTGTGTGCATCATAAAGATCAGAAGATGAATTAGGAGGTATGTAGGAGCTAGTTATAACCAAATACCGAATTGTAAGTTTGATTTTGATGGCAAAAAATTCAATATTACCAATGTGCGGAAATTCAATAAAATATTTAATACGGCAGTAAGAACACCCCCACCAATTTTATGAGGCCGATCATATCTAAATAACTGGTATTTTGGACATAATATTTCAGCAATGTGAATGTTACCATTCAGCCAGGTTTCTGTAAAAACAATAATGTGATGTGTAAAATCGAAACTGCTTGCGTAAAGAGACATTATTATTGTGTTTAGGCCACGTACATTTTGATATACTATATTTATCGAGTTATCAGTAGGTAATTGAATTAGTTTTTTGAGGCATTATTTTGAGATGGTAAGCAAACAATGTCCGAACGGGTATTGTTTTTATAAATATATTCGTGCATAATAGCTTAGGTGGCCAAAAGCCAGAATTTACAATAGCTTCAAAATTTTCTGCCGGAACAATTATTTTAAAAGAAGATTTACATCTACGTTCAGTGTATTTAAATTTCAATACGGTGACATCAATGTCATAGCCAATTTTCTGTTTTATATATTGCACAACAGCATCTGTCGTGGTTTCAGAAGCGAAGCGCGCAGCAAATATAGTATTTTTAGGCGAAATGACCCTAAGCGTAGCGGGACTACTTACAGTCATAAAATCAGGAAAGGGTTGATTTTGGGGTAACTTATTAGAAGCTAGTGGTTGAAAATTTTGCGGTTGGAAAACTGATGAGTTACATATACAAGACACTCCCGTCCAATCAAGTTTGTTTTTGCCAAAGAGTCCACTGAGTTAATTTCTAAAAAAGTTAATTTAGTACAGCAAGAAATTAGAGATTTGTATCCAACTCTTATCACAAATGACGAACAAAGTTTTCTTGTTGAGTCAACTTTTATGCTTACTATGATAGCTGGTAAAATTTATACTGCACTATCATCTGTAACTTCTTTTTCTCAAACGTGTTTCATATGTGGAGCGAAACCGAGTGTACTCAATAAACCTTCTGTGATTTTAAACAAAATTGTCGATGAACGATCTTTAACCTTTGGAATGTCTCCGCTATATTCAAGAATCCGTTTTATGGAGTGTGTATTACACATAGCATATAAGCTTCCTATAATGATCTGGCTGAAGTGGCTGAAACAAAACTAATATTCAACAGAGATTTCGAAATGAGATGGGGTTGCTTGTAGACGTGCCAGCACAACAAGGAGGTAATACGAATGACGGTAATACTGCTGGACGGTTCTTTAGAACAGCGGAAAAGAATTCAGAAATCACTGGTGTCAATAAAGAATTAATTGAACAGTTTCGTATTATTTTGAAAGTTTTATTGTTGTCACACGATATTTATACTTAAACTTAAATCCTTTTTCATGGAAAAGACATAATGAGGTTTGCATTCTTCCTATAGGACAGCTGTCAGAAAATGCTCAAGAATCAAGAAATAAGGACACGAGGAAATTTAGAGAGTTGCTTACAAGAAAAACGTCGGGAATAGACACAAATGCAGATCTTTTCAATCGACTCTTACTTTCTTCAGATCCTTTTATGGCAAGTTTACGTCCTCGAGTTCGAGGTTTGATAACAAAAGAAGTAATTTTATTATTATCTGTTGATGCTTTTGAGGAAGAAGAATCTTTTAATGATGCATATGAAAGTGAATAAATTAAAATCTCTATGTGCATTATGTGTTATTATCTATATTATTAATGTAATAAAGCAACAGCAATTTAAAAAACAATTATTATCAAATATTTATTAAAAATATTAAAATTATTATATCCGAATCCTTACAGAAAAACACACTTAATAACTTTATTAATCATGAATCTAATTTATATTCAACCTAAATACTAGTATATATAACTACAAATAACCTCAGAGGATGTATTTAAGAAACCAATTTTTTATCTTAAAAATGTTTTTTATTAACAGTGAGAACTGTTTATTTTTTGCCTCATTTTATTTAAAAAATCTTCTTTTTAAAAAAAAGTTGATTTTTTATAATCATTTATATATTTGAACTCATTTTGTATTTAATTCATAAGTGAAAAATGGACTCAACGCGATTTATTATTTTTGTGCTACGCGCCAGTATTTGTATGGCGTATGAGTACTATTCTTCACATAAACTATAATAAAAATTAAATATCGAGTACTCGCCCTACGATTTCATATATGTACATATGTATGTACTACATATATGTATGTATTTGTAGTTGTTTAAATGAAAAAATACTTTGAATGTAATATAATTAAAATATTACCATTTCATCAAAAACTTTTAATTATCTCATTTCTCCATTTACTCTACTCACATGTTAATAACACATATTTACCCTTCACATAACATATAATTTTCCTTTAAGAGTACTAAAATACTGCGAATGTTACTAACATTCTGCAGACTTTTAGTATAAAATTCTTATAATTTAGTATAAGTCACAAGAAAAGCATTTTGATATACAAACATAACAGTAATATTATGAAATGACTCACAGACACACACAAATATCAAGAACGTAAAATAAATAAATAAAATGCACACGATGTGTTAATGTTACGAAGACCAATCGACACGAGTGAAACCTTAACTAGAAGCCGCCACATGTAATCAGTTCAATGAGAACCTTTCATCATAAAGGTATGATTTAGAAAATAGTAAACTAAAATAAATGAAGAAGAAAAGCGTTTGCCATAGAAAAATTATTATACAGTGATTTTCTTTGAAAACAAGGAAAAAATAGCTTTCTGTTTATAAACAACGACAATTTTTATAGATTTTTTTTGAAGTAACAACTTGAAAAAATAAATAAACTAACAAATTTATGCAAGTCACAGTTGCATTTAAATCGTTAAAAGTTTCGGAACTTATTTTGCTTTTGTTGTGCTTGCAAAATGTAAATATGTGTGGGAACTTTTTTTGCTGCTTACTTTTCGGAGATATTGAGCACAAGGGTGTAAATAAAACGGTTTTATGGAATATATGTATGTAAATTTGTATATTTCATGCACAAAATTTAAAACAAACAACAATTGCTACTGTAACCTAGAAAAAAGATACTAAAATAAAGCAAAATAATAAAAAAAAGTTTTTGTGTGAACAACTAAAATGTTGTTTCATGTTTGCTGTTGTTGCTATTACTTTTGAAAAGTATATAATATTACTGCATTATGTGATCCCAAAGTAGATCTCACTCGTTTCGAATGTGTGATGTAAAGGAGTTTCTATAAAAAGAAAAGCTTTACTTTAAATGGTTAATAAACACAATATATCTGCTATGGAGTTTGTATTCATCTTATGCTTGCTTATGTGTGACGGTTGTATGTTAAAATAATTTAAAAGTGTTTGTATGTGTACGTTTTAAGGGCCTTTTTGTCGTCTAATAGAAAATAATAAAGAAGAAAAAAATATATGGGTATTGATGCTGTTTCCAGCATAGTTTTTAGTGTTTATTTAATCAAAAAATTAATGTTTTTTTCAATAGATAACAAAATAAACATATATAAAATGAGTGTTGTGTTTTTCTTTACAAAATTGAAAAAATGAGCTTATTTATGTAAATGAATGAAATAAAAGTGTAAAAAGTAAATATCTAACAAAAAGAGTTTATAGTAATTTTTAAAGGGAAGCCCAAACAATTTAAGTACAAAAGTAAAGAACAAAATTAGTTAAAGAGATTAATGTAAACACAACGTAATCTTAAAGAATAAAAAAAGCCTAAAAATATTACAATCTAATACAAAGTTAAGATATGAATGTGCATTATAAAAATTGATAAGTATAAAGAATAAAAGATTGTATAAAAATTATAAAAAAGTTATGCAAAATTATGTTTATTTTAAAAATATAAATGAAAAAAAATTTCCTTAAATATTCGTTTAATTAAAATTAGGCGTGACACTGCAAAGAAAATAACAAAATTTATAATTTAAATAAATATTAATATATATATGATGATTAACAAAAATAATTGATATAATATAAATATTAGTAAGTGTTTAAAATTTCCATCGAAACCTGTGTGAAATACTTTCAAAACATGCGAGGTATATAAATAAGATTAACATGTGTATATCTGCAGAACCTGGGATTATTAATTGATTACGAGTAAAAGGTAAAATTAATTTTAGAATAAAATAAAACAATATTTTATCATCATAGTCACCCATTAAATTTTGGTTTGTTGTAGAGACAACTTTAAGTTAAAAACTTTTTGTTATATAGTTTTCCATTATAGTAAAAGTCTAAATTTGTTTTAAGTTCACCCAGATTTAAAAATAAAAATTTGAACTAGAGTGGAATTTAAACATGGACCGAAAAGTATCATATAATGTTATGTCTAGAAGGAAATAGGAAATTAGGAACTCTGCAGTTTAACGAAGTCAGAATTGTGCTTAGAAATTAAATTTGAATGTTATCAAATGCAACTTACAGTTTTGTAAGACAGCGAACTCGATTGAAAAAGGGATAATTGCACAGAGAAAACAGATTCATTGGGGCAACCGAATTTGTTGCCAATCGAATTTTGTCGGTTTGATGTACTATCGTACAATTTTATTACAGTAACTGAACGCATTCGTTTCATGGTACTGAATGTATTGAAACAAAATATTTGTTTCTACTTATTGTGAATAAAACTGAAAATTATTGTACATAATTTTAAATTTATTTTAGTAAAGAAAAAAAAAACGAAACAAAGTCTATAATAAAAATCACATACATATATTCATACACATTCATACAAATAAACTAAATACTTTTACAATGCAACAGTTTTAATGTTTTGCTTCATATCCTTGCCGATTGCCGATCTTGAAAATATTTTGCGGTAATAAATTCCAAAGAAGCAGGTTTGCGATAAACAGCTTTAGTCTTTATTTCCTACATGGATTTCGACTCAGAAAAATTAATTCTAAAAAATATAACACTTTTGAATGAATGATTTCACTTTAAGTAAGAAGTTAAGATAAAATTTTATTTTTATACCTCTCCAATATCTAGTTTTCCTGTGAATCACTTCCCTCCTTTGCAATTTCTTTGTTCCAAAACTTAATTTTTTTTTTTAGAAATTTTAATTTAAACTTTACGTTGTCAAAATATATATGAATAACGTTATTCTTTTGGCGCAACAGAATTTTGGTACCATTGTAATCAATTATTTAATTGTGGTATTTTAAACCTTAAATTTAAAATAAAACCAAACATTTTGCGATTGCTACATTTTACATATTGGAAATTAGAACTTTCAACATGGTTTGGATTTGGTTGCACCTACCAAAATAATTTATAAATGACAAGTTGGTTGATACAATTGAATTTATGGTGTTAGGAATCTTATGGTGTTAGGTTTTTAAAAGTTCTATTGCGTAAGAAAATCGATTGTGTATTCAAATTTTTAATAATGGGAATATCATTTCGGTCCACAATATCAAATATTCACAATGGTAACAGACTTTCAACCAATCTATTCTCTCTGTGTAATATACAGAGATTATATGTGTAAAATCAGTACACTTAGAAAAAAAGGGTTTTTTGTTACCGATTTGACAGTCATTTTACCTAAATTGGCGATTGATACTAAGAAGGTTGTTATGGATGGGATAATGTACTTTTCAGATTAAAACACCCAAACTAGATTAGAAAAATAACATATAATATTTTTTTATGATTTCTTATTAATATACGAAATTGGAGCTCAAATTTCAAAATGTTTTTGCGTATTCATATTGCTGACTAAATTTCTTTTCTTTTGAGTGTAACTTTGTTTATAGGTTTAGTTATTCTGAGTCAAGTTTCATTGCAAGGAAGTTATATATATCTTTATGTTAGTTATGTTTGGGTTTTATCTCAATAACTTTTAAATTCAAACAGAACTCTTGCAATTGCCATATCACACTTAAGCTGGATATACTAACGAACAAATTATTGGCAAAAAAAATGTTTATCCATTAGGTAGTTCCTGAGATATATAAAAACAACTTACAATTTTACTTAATTTTTTTTCACGATATTTATACTAAAGAAAGATGAAGGTGCAAAAATTGTAATGATGCACTTTTATATTGTTTAATATGAAAAATCATATGGACATGATGAAAGGTCAGTTTCAGTATTCATATTTTCGTATTTTTTCAAATTTTTTAGCTTAAAGCTTAATTTTTTGTTGATAAAAACATGGACCAGATAAATTTTGGGGCAATATTTATAAAAATATTGCTACTTTTGATTGATTTCTTAAATATTACTAATACTTATACCAAAATATTACTAATCATTAAAAAAAATAAATAAATAAATAAAATTAAGAACATAACTTAAAATTTTAATTTGTCTTTTTATATCTCAGGAACTACAGGATGAACATAAACTTTTTTGTGTGGGCCGATTTTGATTATTTTAACGTCAATCCATTAGTCTAGTCTTGCGAGTGTCAATAAAGAAATGAAAAATCGTCAAAATTATGGCGGATATGTTCCTCACTACTCGACTTGTTATTTTCTTTTCATTTTTTTAACGCTGTCGGGTTTCTTAAATGTTTAAAGGTTTTTTTTATTGTATTAATTGATTCATATTTTACGAGTCACATTGAGTATATCAGGATATCTCACTGTTACTGCAAGGATGCTAAAAATCGTGTGTTTTTAGTTCAGGCCATAAAACTTTTTTTATTGTAAATTTTCTGAAAAAAAATTATATGTTCTTGACGTATTTTCATTATATTAGTTTTTTTCTAGCGTATGCTTACACTGCAAAAATCGCGACTAGTCCATACATACGTGTAAGGACTACTCCATAATGGACCAGGACTAGGTCCAACCTACCCCAGACGTAGGCATTAGACGTGGTCCATGTAACATTGCGATGTCCTAGGACTGGACCACGTGGTCCAGCTTTGCATTACATCGGACTAACCCGAAAACTAGACCATGTAACTACTCCATGGAGCATCTACAGGGGCTAGTTTCGAAACTACTCTATGTCACAAACAGAAAACTAGTTTTTATTTTCACTTTGTAGTCTACGTAAATGATTTTCCCTCTGCTTTAATAAGTCACCTTTTATGATTTCTTATAAAAAACTCACTTTCATTTATTTTTTCTCTTTTACCCAAAAAAGTAAACTTTTAATTACAAACATTCATAACAACCACAAATAAGCTTTTGTGCCATCAGGGCTACCATATTGCTGGTAATTGATGATATTCATGAAATAACATTCTTGGAAACACTATATTTCGTTGCAAAACACAAGCATTTGTTTGCACGTGGTCCATAGCTGCATTACATAGGACCATGTTGTAACTAGTCCACATCAGCTAAAATGGACCATGTAGACCAATAATTTTTGCAGAGTATGAGTAAGATTTTTTTTTGCATTTACAATTGAAGGGTTATATTTCTTATGTATTTGTATTTTTTGTTTTTGCTTTTGGGCTCTCAGTGAATTTGCTTTTGCTTTTTTACTTTACAATAAATATTAAAGATTTTTGCTTGTTTTTGCATTTACATTCATATAAAACTGGTTGGGCCTAGCTAGGCCCATGTGGATACAATATGCACAAAAATTTCATTTGGCCAATTGGCAAGCCCACGGTGTTAAAATTTAAATTTTTTCTCGTTTTCTTGTAAAAAACTATTCGATTGAGGGATACATAAAGTTTCGGTCTAATATATTTATTATTTATATGAAAAAAAACTGAAAAAAGTCCAAAAGGGCCTGGCCAGGCCCAGGTATACACTTAAGGGTTAATTTACATAAAAAAATCTAGTGGCAGATTTTTGGTGGTTTCGAGTTGTTTTTGAATACCTTCATTTTCAGTAAAGAAATTCAATGAATTAGTAAATATTATGTCTAGAAATGGACCTACAAAAAAATTTGCAAATAGTACAAACAAAAATGTCTCAACAATTTCATTGAAAAAAAAAAATTAACTGAAGCTAACAAAAACGCTTAAGCATATAAGAGATTTCACTTTGTTAAATGTGTTCAACTCTGTATATTTCTCTTAAGACTCTGAAAAAGTGAATGAGAATTAACGCAGCATCATTAAAAATAATGCGATTTTTTTGAATAAGCTCGTACGTCCAGTAGACAAACTTGTTACAAGTTACGTTTGATACTAATTGTATGAATTGCCACATCGCATTCCTTTTGCTACCATGTATCATTGGTGACCTGACCAGATATCCCGCTTTTGGCGGGACTATTATGCTTTTAAAAATCTCACTATGTTGTAGTGTTAAAATTGAAAAAGCGAGATAAAACTTTTAAGCATGATCGACCTTAAAAAAGCAGAATACTACCGCCAAAAGCGGGATGTTTGGTCAGGTTAGTCATGAGTTTTTTTTAAAGACGTAGACACTTCTCTTTGTTTTTGTTTTGGTGTTTGCGTTCAAATAAAAGTTAAACAAAAAATTTACTGATTCAGTAAAGAACATTTACTGACAATTAAATTTTATATTAGGAAAACTTTTGCTTGAAAATTTTTAGTTGATATTTTTTTCTATGGGGCAATGGATTTTAATAGTAGCATCGTAAGTATTTGTAATAAATATAATTGTATCACAAAGCAATGTAGAAGACATATAAACTCTTACTTGTTTTTAGCTATTCTCATGCATATATTTAATATTAACTCCTTAAGAAGTCGAAAACAGATATTTTTTCTTCCAGTATTTTTTACCGCGAAATGGCTAAAACCAAACGAAATCACAACTGAAGTTTTCTACCAAATACCTTTGATTGGGAAAATTTGAGTATTGTAGAACTTATGAAAATTCCTTTTTGATGCTTTTGAATTTTTGAATGCAATATTGCTCCACTTCATTTTTTTACGCAGAAGAAGTTTTGTTAGTAAAGGACTCTTTCAAAAATTTCTACCAAAGGAGTTATTTTAAACAGCAAGACCTTATTTAGAAGTAATACCTTTTGAGCAACAATTGACTTAATTGTACTAATTGTAAAATATTTTCCCAACGGCTTAATCCCTTGTGCGTAAAAAGTTTGATAATTTTCTTGGCGTATTCACATACAAATTTCTTTTCAAGATTTTAATTTTTCACACATTTGTTTAAAAAAGGGTGTAATGTTTTTGGGGTTCACGTATGTATATATGTATTTGAGTTTCACTTTGCCATCTAAGCTATTAAGAGTATGAACATATTCTTATGTATTTGTTTGACAATTTAATATATCTCCTTACTTAGCAAGTATATGGCTGATGTTGCTGCGCTCATATCTATCTCTATATAAAACCTAAACATATTTTATCGAATATTAATACGGTTTTTTTATACGGTTTTATTTCATTAAAACCTAAATATCTACATTATAGCTTATACACCAAGTGGAAAGAACAGTTTTGAAGTTCATTGATCAATTTTCGTTTTTAAAAGACTTCTTAGTAAAAAGAATTGTGTTTTTTTAAATTCTTTTAAATATTTTTGATTATTTTACATTGACAATATTCCTTCTTACTAGTGATGTTACGAATATTCGTATTCGAATCGTTGAATATTCGCCTCTTTCATGATATTCGTATTCGCCAAATTCAAGCGAATATTTCACGAATATTTTTTGAATACGTTCCAAAAAATTATACATAAAAAATACTGAAAATTAAACCAAAAATATTAATTTTTACTAAAAAATTTGTCTATGACGCAAAACAATAATTTTCTTTTAGTAAAGAAAAAAGAAACAAAATATATTTCACAACGACATGGTATTTAAAAAAGTCCTGTTAAATTAATTTATTAATCATGTTAAAGTAATACTCAAAGCTTAGTAGAGGAATGTTGAACTTCAAAAATAAAAGTTTTGAAGTCTTTTCCACCAAGCGTATTGCGCGGTGTGTAAATAAGCTCCGCACCACTTGTTTAGGTTTCAACGAAACCCAAGACACCTGAATGCTGACGAAGTGCGTTGCAGCACAGAAAATACGTATTCCATTCTGCTGGTGTATACCTATAGTCCACAAAATCTGCTTGTTTTTGCATTTACATTAATATAAAACTTGTTGGGCCTAGCTAGGCCCAGGTGGATACAATATGCACAAAAATTTCATTTGGCCAATTGGCAAGCCAACGCTGTTAAAATATAAATTTTTTCTCGTTTTCTTGTAAAAAACTATTCGATTGAGGAATACATAAAGTTTCGGTCTAATATATTTAATATATATATATATGAAAAAAACTGAAAAAAAATTCCAAAAGGGCCTGACCAGGCTCAGGTATACACTTAAGGGTTAATTTACATTAAAAAAAATTTAGTGGCAGATTTTTGGTGGTTTCGAGTTGTTTTTGAATACCTTCATTTTCAGTAAAGAAATTCAATGAATTAGTAAATATTTTGTCTAGAAATGGACCTACAAAAAAATTTGCAAATATGTACAAACAAAAATGTCTCAACAATTTCATTGAAAATAAAAACGCTTGCTGCTTTCTTTGTAATATATCATACAAACTTTTCGTTTTAATCTATAAAAATTGTTTAAAATTAGCCATTAAGCATAGAAGAGATTTCACTTTGTTAAATGTGTTCAACTCTGTATATTTCTCTTAAGACTCTGAAAAAGTGAATGAGAATTAACGCAGAATCATTAAATAATGCCATATTTTTAATAAGCTCGTACGTCCAGTAGACAAACTTGTTACAAGTTACGTTTGATACTAATTGTATGAATTGCCACATCGCACTCCTTTTGCTACCATGTGTCATGGGTAACCTGACCAGATATCCCGCTTTTGGCGGGACTATTATGCTTTTAAAAATCTCACTATGTTGTAGTGTTAAAATTGAAAAAGCTAGATCAAACTTTTACGCGTGATCGACCTTAAAAAAGCAGAATACTACCGCCAAAAGCGGAATGTTTGGTCAGGTTAGTCATGAGTTTTTTTTTAAGACGTAGAGCACTTGTCTTTGTTTTTGTTTTGGTGTTTGCGTTCAAATAAAAGTTAAACTAAAAATTAACTGATTCAGTAAAGAACATTTACTGACAATTAAAGTTTATTTTAGGAAAACTTTTGCTGGAAAATTTTTAGTTGATATTTTTTTCTATGTAGCAATGGATTTTAATAGTAGCATCGTAAGTATTTGTAAGAAATATAACTGTATCACAAAGCAGTATAGAAGAAATATAAACTTTTACCTGTTTTTAGCTAATCTCATGCATATATTTAATATTAACACCTTAAGAAGTCGAAAACAGATATTTTTTTCTTCCAGTATTTTTTTACCGCGAAATGGCTAAAACCAAACGAAATCACAACTGAAGTTTTCTACCAAATACCTTTGATTGGGAAAATTTGAGTATTGTAGAACTTATGAAAATTCCTTTTTGATGCTTTTGAATTTTTGAATGCAATATTGCTCCACTTCGTTTTTTTTTACGCAGAAGAAGTTTTGTTAGTAAAGGACTCTTTCAAAAATTTCTACCAAAGGAGTTATTTTAAACAGCAAGACCTTATTTAGAAGTAATACTTTTTGAACAACAATTGACTTAATTGTACTAATTGTAAAATATTTTCCCAACGGCTTGGTCCCTTGTGCGTGAAAAGTTTGATAATTATCTTGGCGTATTCACATACAAATTTGTTTTCAAGATTTTCATTTTTCACACATTTGCTTAAAAAAGGGTGTAATGTTTTTGAGGTTCACGTATGTATATATGTATTTGAGTTTCTCTTTGCCATCTAGGCTATTAAGAGTATGAACATATTCTTATGTATTTGTTTGACAATTTAATTGATCTCCTTATTTAGCAAGAATATGGCTGACATTGCTGCGCTCATATCTATCTCTATATAAAACCTAAAAATATTTTATCGACTATTAATACGGTTTTTTATACGGTTTTATTTCATTAAAACCTAAACATCTACAGTATAGCTTATACACCAAGTGGAAAGAACAGTTTTGAAGTTCATTGAGCCATTTTCGGTTTTAAAAGATTTCTTAGTAAAAAGGATTATGGTTTTTAAATCCTTTTAAATATTTTTGATTATTTTACATTGACAATATTCCTTCTTACTAGTGATGTTACGAATATTCGTATTCGTATTCGAATCGTTGAATATTCGCCTCTTTCATGATATTCGTATTCGCCAAATTCAAGCGAATATTTCACGAATATTTTTTGAATACGTTCCAAAAAATTATACATAAAATATATTGAAAATTAAACCAAAAATATTAATTTTTACTAAAAAATTTGTCTATGACGCAAAACAATAATTTTCTTTTAGTAAAGAAAAAAGAAACAAAATATATTTCACAACGACATGGTATTTAAAAAAGTCCTGTTAAATTAATTTATTAATCATGTTAAAGTAATACTCAAAGCTCAGTAGAGGAATGTTAAACTTCAAAAATAAAAGTGTTGAAGTCTTTTTTCCATCAAGCGTATTGCGCGGTGTGTAAATAAGCTCCGCACCACTTGTTTAGGTTTCAACGAAACCCAAGACACCTGAATGCTGACGAAGTGCGTTGCGGCACAGAAAATACGTATTCCATTCTGCTGGTGTATAGCTATAGTCCACAAAATCTGCCTTGGTACCGCTAAACAGAGACAAGAATTGTAGTTACCGATTGCAATTTGTTTATGGTCATTCGAGCCGGATGTGGTGCCGGTGTTACCACTGCCGCGGCCACTATGAATTTGGTGCCACAATGCCAATCGCCTACAACCAACAACCTACATGATGCCCAGTCTCACATCTACAATATCAGCGTTTATGAAAACTGCAACCTGAGCCAAATATGCCAGCAACTGCAGTCTCACCATCAACCTGATTGTTCCAACGAACTCATAGTTTACGGCACTACTGACTGCAACCTGAGAGTTCTCGACGACAGCAACTGCAGCCATGTCAGGACGCCACAAATCTCACTCAGCATCAACGATGCTATTGTGACCACGTACGACGCTTGCAGATCCACAGCGATCATTAAGCTCTGCCTTCACGACACAAGCAGTGATGAAACAGCATCAATAACACTTGGGATGTCGCTAGGTTCTCCTCAAATGCCTGGTCGTGAATTTCTATAAATTGCACCAGTGTATGGCGGGCACCATGTTTAGGTTTCAACGAAACTCCAGCCACCTGAATGCTGACGAAGTGCCTTGCGGCGCAGAAAATACGTATTCCATTCTGCTGGTGTATACCTACAGTCCACAAACTCTGCTTTCGTACCGCCAAACAAAGACAACAATTGTAATTACCGATTGCAATTTGTTTACCACTAAACATTTGTTCGCTCGGAATACTCGCCGCTGGCATCACTATATATTGCTTGGGTATAGGTAAAAGAAGCTCGTATTTTCTCTTATTTACTTTCCACCAAAAATTTTAAAAAAGTATAATTCAGGTGATAAACTAATCATTTCAAATTTCGTCATCGGAATATCATAATAATGTTAAATATCTATAGTATTGTGACAGTTTCTCTCAATTTATTGTTATTGACGCAAAGGGTAGATTGTTTTCAATTAAATTTGAAATATTCAGTGGTACTAAATATTTATATTATTATATTCGTATTCGAATTCGGCGAATATTGTTTCACATATTCGTATTCGTATTCGCGAATATTAAAAATTTATATTCGTAACATCACTACTTCTTACCACATTGAAGTGGGTGGCCATGGCTATTATATGTAATATTAAATTAATCACTTCGGTAAAATCTTTTGAAAAGAAAAATTGGTTAAGGATTTAAATATTGTCATTTCATCTTTAAAACTAAATAAAGTTACAGATGACACTTGATAAATTGACAGTAGGTAATTTAAACCTTTTGATAGTACTATACATGAAAATAAACAAATAGCTGGGCTTTAACGACTGATCATGGTAGAAGGAGAAAACAAATTATATATTTAACGGCATTTTGAAACTTTACGCTTGAGATTCATTTTAGAGGGAGTTATATTCCACCAACATGGGAAATCATGTATGCTTAGCCTTTTTATATAAAACACAGGAACATTTTAACCCCTAACTACTTGCTGTATGGTTGTCAGGGCAAAAAAAAACTCCCCTCAAACAATAATATCCCTAGAAAGTCGTTTTATTTTTGTTGTGTAATCGACGACAGTGTTATTAAAAGTGACAATAAAAATTACCCACTTACAAAATTTGTTTAAAGTTTAATTTTTAAATATTTGTTTCATATCAGAGTGTGAAAACAAATAAAACTTTTCGCAAACGTTTCATGCGCAGACACAAACTTTTAAAATATTTTTAATCGTTTTGTACATGAGCAAAACCAAAACAAATACTTTTGGAATGCCAAAAATTGCAAACAAAACAATTGGCTTTTCACTCATCTGCTTGCTTTCATATCCCGTTTCAATCGTACAATTGCAAACACAACAAAAGCAGAAATGTGGTTTGTGGAATGGTTCATTCTATTTATCATAAATACACTAACACACTCTCTACTAAGATGAGCAAATCAATCGAGAAACTTTTTTGTGAATTCTTTTTATTTTTTGCATGACTTAAAAATCATTATTAATCGGTTAACCGAATGATAATAAAATTGGCCGATTATTAGCAGATTAAACCAAAACCTCGATTAATTAATCGAGCAACCGATTATGGCAAAAGCCCGATTAAATGAATATCCTAGTAGCTATCATACAGTGAAAAATATTTGCAAGAATATATTTGTTGACCATAACGATTAATACTGGGTCGTATGATTTATAAATAATCAACTATAAAACATACACAGTTGTGTTTTCAAAGGAGTGTCAGATAAAATCAGGGACCGTAACGATATTGAGTAATGTCATAACAATTACGATATAATTGTTATTTTTAATTTTTTGCTACAGAAATCAGTTAATAAGAAATGTAATTGAGTTTTATTTTTTGATCGTAAAATAATTATTATTTTTTAGTTTAATTTTTTTGCTAAAAAATAACGATTATTTTCAATTTTAATTTTTTTATTCAAAAGAAACGATTATTTCTTGATTTTTATTTTTTTCTTACAAATAACGATTTTTAGTTCTCGTAATACGTCTTAACCAAAAGCTTAGGGCCTTATTTTCTACATCCCTATGCCTTACTTCAAATAGAATTTGTTGAATTGATATTTTTGGTAAACACTTTACAAGGGGAGGTGATTGCTAGCATTGGACACCTGATTATTACGTTATTATCCCTTATGTGCGCACCTAGGTACCCGGGTACCTTTGGTGTGTTCAACCAAAATTTTTTAATTGAAATTAATGATCTGCATATCTGAAACTTTTTAAGAACTTCTAACTTTCAAAAAAGTTTGAACTTTTGCAGCCGTATAGTTAAAAAATTTTTTGTAATTTACGTTAGAGACCAATTTACTCTTAACACCCTTAAATACGCACCAAGGTACCCGGGCACCTGTACGTGTTTTATATGGGAATGAGGCCATTGTAAGTACTTATATTTGTTGTTAGTTATTAGTAGCTCTGCATAAATAAATAAAAGTCTATATAAACGTGGTAGACGTAGAAATTTCTAATCAAATTAAGCATCATTTATGTGCACGATAAAAAACACCTTCTATTGCGCCGCAAGGTACCCGGGTACCGATATAAAAGTTACGTTGAAAAGAAGTACTTTCGCACTAAATATCAAGTTGAAACCTAGTAAAATATATATGAGATTGGCTACCCATATTTATTTTATAAGTACATATTTAGTGCGAAAATATTTGTTTTCTACGTAACTTTTATATAGGTACCCGGGTACCTTGCAGCGCATTATAAGGTGTTTTTTTTTGCCGCGCACATAAGGGTTATTTTAAATGAATATATGAAAAACAAACTTTATAAAACGTTTCAATGAAAAATAACTTACTTTATATGCCAAATCAAGCACAAGTTTTTTTCAAGCATTTGTGCTTAAGTTTTTCGCGAAAAGTTGCAAAATTTTAAGCCAGCCATAACTAATATTGATTAAAATCGGAAAACTGCAAGGAAAGCAAAAAAATCGGTAAAACTGCAAAAACGGAGAAAATTCTCAAAAACTTACTAAGAGCGGGGCGATAACAAAGATAAAAAAGTTGCTTTTATTGCTAACTTTGTAAAAATTCGGGAGAAGTTGCAAAATTTTAAACAAGCCATAATATTGATTAAAAATCGCTGGAACTGTAAGCAATGAAAAAAATTCGGCAAAAATATCGAAAATGGCCAAAATTAAAAAAAAAAAACTACTAACAGCAAGAATATAAGAAAGTATAATATTGTTCAAAAATCGGCAAAACTGAAAACATGCCAAAAGTCGCTTTTATCGTGAACTTTGCAAAAATTCGCGAAAAGTTGCAAAATCGGAAGCTAGCCCTAAAATTGCATAGAAATCGCTGAAGCCTTTATAAATATATAGTTCAGAAAAAACGCGAAAAAGTATCAAGGCAGCGAAAAATTGCTAAATGTAATAAAGAAGTTACCTGTAAATAATAAAATTCGCAAAAAAGTTTAACTGCAAAAACTAGTCATGATATAATAAATAATCGTGATATTTAATGAAAAATATTGATATTAGTACATAGTTCTATGTGAGTAGGTAACAATGGAATAATTATATATTGGCAATTCCAGTGATAAATGTAGCAATCCAACGCAATGTCGTAGTGTTTTACAAAATTTGCTTTTGTATTCTGCGTTCACCTTAGTATGTGACGTCGGAGTGAGGTGATTATCACTGGGGATTAGAAAATTAGGCCCTTAATTTGCTAAATTTACCTGCATAAAGAATTTGAATATAAATTTGCAAATTTTGTTTAAAACGCCTTTCGTTCTTAGGGTTCCGTACACCAAAAGTGTAAAGGAACCCTATTATTTTCGCTACGCTGTCTATCTGTATGTCTGTTTGTCCGTCCGTTTGCTTTTATGTATGTTTGTATGTGGATTTGTATATATTTATGTACTATTACATACATATACATATGTGTGGGTCAAATCTAATTGAAATTTTACACCCTTCCTGTTGACTGATTTATCTGAAATTTTGTAGACACACTTACTGAGTCTTGTTGTTTTGGTATTTTTGCGGCTTCAGTGTTGCCGTTGTTTCCGGGGAACTTCTGTGATATTGGGGATATCTCTGTAAAAGTTAAGGGGACACTGGGAAAGTTTTGAGATTTTAAGGAGATTTGTGTAAAAGTTTTTCGGAATGCGGGGAACTTCTGGGATTTTGGTAAGATTTTTGTAAAAGGTTTTGGTAATCCGTGGAACTTCTAAGATTTATAGGAGATTTTTGTAAGAGTTTTTGGGAATCCGAAGAAGTTCTGGGGTTTTAAGGAGCTTTTGTAATTCTTTTTGGAATCCGGTGAACTTCTGGGATTTTGGAAAGATTTTTGTAAAAGTTTTTTGGAGTCCGTGAAACTTCTGGAATTTTGTGGAGGTTTTTGTCCAAATTTTGAAGAATTTTTAGACCGGTTTTGTGTCTAAGGGTGGTGT
>OY101449.1:88678718-88948507 GCA_956483635.1 Panzeria rudis | reverse complement strand
CATTGGCTAATTAGACAGTCCCTGTCTGTGATTTTCCCGCGATTCTGATTACTTTTTGCCTGACAGGAGTCTCTGTCACAATCGTTAGAGGTGTGAGTTCAATGAGGACTTCCGTAGCCGCCGTGTGTAACCTTATGTTTTACCTGCAACAGATCTGCAAACCATTAGTGCTTTTGTTGCCTTGTCAACAGTCGCCTCTAAATGATGTCTCCATAATAGCTTTGAGTCTAATATCACTTCCAGATACTTCACCTCTGAAGAGCTTTCTATTTGCACGCTATCTACTTGGATGTTTTGCCAGCGTGGAAGTGTCCTCCTCCTTGTGAAAGGAATAATGGTAGTCTTTGCAAGGTTGATATGCAGCCCTACAGATAGATACAATTCCTTCACTATCTTTAATCCGTTCTGTATTATATCACGCAACGTCTCTTCAAATTTTCCCCTTGCAATGATAACGATGTCATCGGCATATGCTTAACATTCTTTGCTATTGCTCGTTAGTGTAATATTTGTGAAAGTTATGAGGCCAACAAGGTTTTTCATGCCAAACGTATTCTATATTGACACCCTATAGCTCACCGTGTGTTTCAACAGAGTGGTGCAAGTTTCAACATTCTTAAAGGTTAGGTCATCCTTTACTATTTTTACATGCATAGTTTTATAATCAGATCACAAGTCTCAAAGATAAGTATTTATTACCCTTTTTCCAGTTAGATTAGGGCTGGTATACGTCCTGGTTTTCCAGGATTGTCCTGGTTTTCCAGGATTGTCCTGGTTTTAGAAAAATTGTCCTGGTGTCCTGGTCCACTCTTAAATTGTCCTGGTTTTTTGATACAGGTCAATGCAGACAAAAATTTAATTTCCGCTGATTTTTGCTATGAACAGAGGTTAAGCTTTTTGTTATAACGCTGTTTACATGAAGCAATTTGACCAGCATTTCGTTACCTTATTATTGGTTTGACCCATAAACAAAGGAAAAACATTAGAAAGCAGCAAACCAATAATAAGCTGACGATTTGTTGCCTGAGGCCAAGGCTGCCAAATGATTTTGATCAAAAATCTGCACTTCTCGTGGAAAAAATCGGCATTTTCAGCACTTCAATTCGAAAAAATCGGCAAGAAAATTGGCGTAAAAAAACTTAGCATTTTTCGTGGTTTTATTAATTTTTATTAATAATAAAACAAAAAAAAAAATAGCAATCGCCAGTCATTTCATGTGGCTTATAAGCATAAATGAATAACAAAAAAAAAAAATGATTTTACAAGCTTAAATATATACCATGGAATATAAATGATTTTCAGAATGAATACATTTCTGAATTTATAATTTTTGCTAAATCGCTTTTAGTATGACTACCAAAACAATTGGTTTTTATGAGCTTCAAATAATCTGTAGAATAAAAAATTCCTTCTAAAGTTTAATTTTCTAAGGAAGATCGAAATTTAGTTTAGTTACCCGCGTACTGAAGAGTGCTACGCTATTAACTGGGAGGTCGCAGGTTTGATTCCTACCAAGACTCGGGTGTTTCTGCAGAAAATCTCAAAAAGGCTTAATCAGTATGTGCGTTTGTTAAATTGACGGAGCTAAATATTTGTCCGACATTTGCAGAGAACTGTGGGAGAGCCATAATGTTTTTTAAAAAATTCTGCTAAAACTGGAAAAGCCTTTGTGGCATCGCCTCGCTTTATTTTAGAAATTGTTTGCCAAAAATTAAATAAATTAATTTGAGTCTTTTTGAATATTTGTTCAAATGCAAGAACTTTCAATCTATAAAATTCTGAAATTTCTAATAATATCAAAAATAGTGCTGATTTTTTTTTCTTTATTACGATATTTGGATTTATTAAGCTTAGTGATTTACAGTTACCATCAAGTTTTCGTATGAAAGTGAGCATTTCTATATAAAAATTTACAGAAAGCCTGGGGCTAACGTCTTTCAACTACTCCATGAAATAAACACAGGTCGCCTCGCCAGCCCATGTGTTGATTTTCGCTCCTCGTAATTTGAAATGAGTTTTTTATTTTTGTTTCTTGTTTTTTATGTATGAACTACATGGTAATTTTTTTATCTATTGTTCACACAGAAAAAATTATCATAGGTTTTTATTTTAACACATATGTGTTTGAATTTGTCTTTAAATTTCATTATTTTTTTCTTTGATTTTTAAATATTCCAATACAAAATTTTGATTAAAAAAATGCGATTATTTTCTTATAAAATATTCACGAATTTTAGTGTTTAATTTTACGAATTTTGTGATAGGTCCCATTTCCGTAAAATAAATGTTTGAATTTATGAATTTAGTAATATAATACGAATTATAGTTTTTTCTGTATAATTCAATTTGAAATATATGGTTGATACATGTATCAAAATAAAAATTTGTTGCGGTTCATTTTTACATTATTAGTTCTTGGAATATATAAGCTTTTGTTGTACATTCGTTTGTGATGTCTATTATAAACGTCCTGGTCGACGGGTTCAGACTTCTGGCAGACCTAAGTTAGAACCATGGCGTGACTCTTGGTGGTTATATATGCAGATATATGATAAAAAAAATTTCATTTTAATTATGACATTTTTGTAATTAATGAAGCAAGCACTTTGCATGTCAGGAATGAATCGTTACGTTGGTTGAAAAACAATGGCAATAGAATTACTGTAACGTAAAAAATCATTATATATGTCGTTGGTCACAAGTAGAAAGGTCCTAAGTCAAATAATTGTAACTTTACACGAGAAGGTAAAAACATAATAGAAACTGTAATTTTCAAAATGTAACTTTTTTTGAATGCATGTTTTAATGAAAATCAAACACAAATTTGATGTTCAGATTATTTTTTAACTTGTATATAGGTGTATGTATGTGAATTTCGTAACAAGACATATAAAAAGGGAAAACATCGTTAAACCGTCCTAAATGGTCATTTCATAAGAGAATCCTAAAGATGATTTTCAAATACCTGTCGATTGGTACCAATTTTGATATAGTTCGCCGACTTTTTATTTTTTCGTATAAACAAAATGGCGTTTGTTGGTCCTCATATTGAATTTTGACTACTGTCATATCTTTAGTGACACTCCCCGGAATAAAACGAATCGATTAACGTAAGAATCGTCTAAATCGGTCTACGCGTTCGGTTTATTAGTGCCGCAAAGGCACAATACCCTTCTTTGCGTCGAGCAGTCGAGTAAAAAGTACGAGATAGGGCCTTCCTTCCTTCCTACTTGAGACCATTGATACGAAGATTTTCTTTTCACTGTAGTAAGTAAAGTTTTTGCTAGGACAATAAGGCCCGCGCTACAATACAAGTCAAGTATAAAGGTTTTCACCGTAGCTGTTAAGATATGGAAGAGAGCGAAATTATAAAACACTGACCGTGTATCGGATAAGTAAAAAAAAAACGAATGACTAACATGTATTCTACTGAATGTACCACAAGCTTCATATTAAATACTTTTTGTAATTTAACATCAAAAAGGATTGATCATATAGGATATCCGGCTCAAGAAAATAATAACAAGAATAAGTAGAAAAAATTTTATTATTGTCCATATTTTAAACACATATGGTTCGGTTCTAAAAAAATTATTAAAACATTTCTGACACAGGCTTGCAGAGTTTAAGTCTGTGACCTTTCTGTGGTATTGTGACGGTACATTTCCACTTTGCTTCGGTGAATAAGGATACATCGTCAATCTGACCTCATCATCTATAAAAATGTTAAGGACTTATACTTTATTCAGTCTCAAATAAATATATGGCGAAATACTAACATTTAAAGTGCTTACAGAGGAAACTAACTACTTTTATCAAGTAAAAAGAAAACTGTAAATCCGAGTTATCCAATCGTGATAAAAGGTATAAAAATTAAATACTGGAAAAGACGAAGCTGATATGTTCTTAAAGATTAATAACTTTTTAAAATTTCTAGAATATTTGTATATTCCTAATTTTTTAGTGGACAAGGACTTCATATTTCTTTTATTTGTTCCTTTAGAATAAACAATCTCATCAGTATCTTCAGCGATGAAATTGCAAAAGCTGGCGTAGGCAAACCTTTGACAAATAGATCATTAATTTTGAAAGTTCAGAGTAAACAATTTGTTTGTCGAAATTGGTTTTCACAACGCTATGAACGTTCTTTGTTAAAGTATAAAATACTTAACATAAAATATAATTCTAAAGTCCATAAAAAGTCCTTCTTCTTTGGGAATTAAACTGCTCATATTAATTTTACATTTTCAAACAGTGTGTGCAAAAACTTAAAAAAATATTTCTTAAACAATTTATTTAAATGGTTGTTGAAAACATATTAAAGCAAAAAAGATATTAAAACTTTTTACTAAAACTTTTGAATATATCCAGAAGTTGTATAAGTAATTGAAAAATTTCTTAGCAAAAGCTTATAATAACTATTCTTCACTTGTTTTTATTAATTTATTATGTTTCACTTTTTGATTACCAAAGAAATATTGTTTATAAATTTGCTTAAAGATTTTCTCTAGCTCTACAGCTTTCAATAGAAATTTACGGTTTTGTGGAAGTGGAAGTTGTGCAGATGGGGGAAATGTGTAAAATTTTAAACTCGGTACAACGAACATCTATAATCAGAAACAAAATATGGAAACAGTTGAAAATAATTTAAGTTTTGCCTGTATCTTTTCTTAAATCTTGCTCTATATATGAGTGATTTCACTTAAAACGGCCCTATGCAAGGTAAAAAATATTTTCTCATTTTTAATAAAAATCTCTCAATTGATGTTTTTTAGAGAATAGCAGTTATAGAAAATGTTTTTTTTTATAAGAAGAATAATTTTTTGTCATACAGTAAATACATAATACAATTAAAAACAATTTGAACAGCTATCTATACCAAAATTATTGTGTACCTTATAATAAAAATTTTACAGAATTTATACTGAAAGTCATAATTCTTCAAATCTAAGATTTGTAAGGTCACACCCGTCGCATCTTATTCCTTGCAAGCCGCAACGTTTTTAAAGTAAGAAATTTTAAATTCTTGATTTATAACAAAAAATGTGTGTAAAATTGTCACACCCGGCTAAATGGAATTACTCATATATGAGTAGTCCACTTGCAAACACCGCTATGTTAATATATCGAAATTTGTAGAAAATCGATTAAAACTTCAAACAACAAATAAAATGGCGGCTTTTAGCGACTTTTTACTCTTTTGACTTAGCGCTGTTTGCAAGTGGACTACTCATATTATAATATTAATAATGAAGTATGAAATATATGATTTTATTTGGAAAATCTCTTCTGTAGCAAAAATTACATACACAAGTATTTATTAATGTATGGAAGGGTAAGTTAAGAGACTGTTTCATTATGAGAGCAATTCAAAACGCAATTTCGAAAAGGGCACATCTCGCATATTTTGACAAATACGTTTTATCTCATCAATGCGTTCGAAATGTTTCCCAGCATCACTATGCTTGAAAATGGAACATTTCTGATATTCGTTCTACTTTCGACGTCATGGTACGTACAGAATTAATTTCGAAAAGCTCACAGCTATTAAGAGATGTGCCTTTTTTGAAATTGTTGCTCAAGCACAGAGCAGGGATGCAAAAGTTGGTACAATTGTACTTTTTTAGCACTGTTTGCAAGTCAAAAGTACAATAGTGCCCCAATGACTAATTTATACCCAGTAAAATACTTGCTTCCAATACTACTATTATGGAATAAAAGTAGCGCTGACAAACCTGCTGATATTGCTGCTGATTTTTGTATGGCGAATTCCCGGATTGGAGTACTACATTTTTGCTTACAAAAGCGCTTTTGAAGCGCCGAAAATCATCAACATTTTCAGCACTAGAACTGAAATTATGAATATGAAAAAAATGTTTCGATGTGGATTCGCGTCGTTGACGCCATATTGAATTTTTCTTATTTTGTTTCTTTATTTATTTTTATACATTTCATATTTTTACTCAATGTTTGTTATTTTAACTTCAACTAGTATCGAACTAAGAACCTTCAGGTTTGAAGTCCAACGTACCAATCACTCGACCAAAAACATTGTTGCAAAACGGCACCAAGAAACTCAAATAAACTTACTCTTAATTCTCTCTTAAAAACCTGCTTTCGATCAGCACTATAAAATCAGCTTTTTTGTATAGATTGTGTACGAAGCTTTTGTATAAGTAGAAACCAAATACTTTTCTCGCATCAAAACCTGCATTGTTGTGACGCTATGAAACAGCTTCTGAACAAGCTCATATTTTAAAGCGAATTATAAAGCGCTTTATTTCTTTGTTTCAAAAAATATGAAATTTGTTTACTATGTAACTATTTAAAAATGAACTATCGTACCATTGATATTAAAAATGATTCCTAATGAGAGCCAAAATATTAAATCTATTAACAGTTTCGAGCGCTGGCGGATGTAGAAATTATTTAGTTGAGTGTTGTGTTTTTTCCGACGGGATTTGTTAGAATTTGGAACGATTTTCCGTCATCCCACGTTAAATTTGGTTGATAAGCAGACCGATTTCGGCTATATGCTATCTTCAGTGTTCTCTTGAATATTCAAGAGATTTAGAAATGACTAAGACGTTGTTTGTATGACCACAATGGAACTACGAAAATATATATATTAGAGTTTTAGCAGGAAATATATCCCACATGATCCTTTTATATCCAGATCTCAACAACTTATAGCCTTTTGTATACCTTTTGAAATTAAACATTAATATTAATAGTTAAGTTTATTAACATATGTGGCGATCCTGAGGAAAAGTGACCTAATCTATCCAGCAGTAATTTTTAGTAGAGCGTATTTTTGCATATTTGCATAAGTGCGTATTTTTGCATATTTTGGCAATTAATCCATATTTTTGAAGTTAGAAAAAAATTTTTTATTCATATTTCTCAATTATTTAAAAGTATATTAATAGGCCGATTAGGGATGGCAACCGAGCCTCAGTCGGGTCGCCAGTTGCTGAAAATGATACTACTGGTGGTAACTGGCAACTGACGGCTGTCAATATCAGTTGCTATTTAGTGCCTTTCTGGCAACCATTAATTTTCAGTTACCGACTGGCAACGAAACTAAAGTTCGGTTGCATTAAATAATAGACCAAATTATGTTTTTTTCTCTAATAATAATAAAAAATAAAAGATATATTTTCATATCATTTTAGTTTTGCTACTTTTTTGTAGGTAAATACATATTTTTGCGCATATTTTTCATTTTTATGTGCATTTTTTAGTTCCATGAAAGTCTTAGCAGAAAAACAATTTGAACAGAAAAAATGTATATAGTACCTAAAATCTTCATATTAAAGAGCTGCATTTTCTTGAAAAGGATGTTTTCTTAAAAAAATCATTCACTTGTTCTTTTATTTCCCCAATTTCAGTTTAAACATTTATAGCCAGCCTTACAACACTGTGCTACGTTGGGACTCCTTTTTCACCGCCAGTGGACACCGCCTCAACTTCTTCATCCAACAGCTTTCTAAAAATAACCCGTATGTATAGTTTTCAAAGCTCTTTCCATGAAAATAATTTTCATGTAAAATATTCCATAAAGTGGTGCAGTCAACACACAAGAAAAGAAAGGTGAGAGGCCTTATGATTAAAAATTAGTTGAAAAAACTTCCAAAAATATGTTTTTTTTATTTTTAGCCACGTCCCTGGCTACCACTCTTTTAGTTTTTGTATACTGCGTTGCAATTTATGATCCGCACATAACTTATTGCATATCGTTATTCATGGCCTGACTATGTCTTCAATTTTGTTTTTGGTGAATTTTTAATTTGACAACAAATTCTTTGCACCACTCGTGACATCTCGGATTCTTCCCGCCTAATGTCTACTTTTTTGCAAGTGGCAAGAAAGCCCTTCTAAAACGTAGTGAGACCAGCTTTTAATATACTCACTTTTATGCCACGCCTCAATAGTACGTCCATTTTTTCTTTATCACATACATATTTCATTTACAATTTTTAAGGAGTAAAGTAAAAACACAGAATTTTCAAAATCGTACCAATAACAGTCTGGTATCCTGAAACTCAGATCAGTAAAATTACAGTAAAACGATATTATAAATTGTTTTATATTAGTGAGAACCCATACGGAAATACAATGCAAAGAATACAAAACATTTGTAGTTTATGAATATGGTAAAGTCACTATATCTTTAAAACTAGAGCTTATCGGAAATTTTTATGATGATTTCTGAGTTCAGCAAATGAAAATACATAAGAACTATTTATTTTCATCTCCGAAACTTTTTCATTGTTGTGTAGTATTATTGTTAGTTCAATTTTAAAAGACAATAAATAAAACTAAACGAAAAATATCTTATTCATGTGTTAAAGAAATACCAATGAAGCCCCGTCATTAGCTGAATGAATAATTTTTCTCTTAGTGTAGAAATTATTTGTTCTATATGTGCTCAAAGTTATACAATAATTTACAAGATAAAAGCTTTAAGAAAAAACTTGCATTAAGAGTTTTACAATTACACTCCACTTTGTTTTACTTTGGGAAACTAGCATTTGTAGAAATTAAAATCGTATCTTTGATTTTCGTTGTGTTATGGAAATTGGAACTTGGTGCCATTTTAAAAAAACTATGATATCAAATACACACAAGTATACACATGATAGTTTAATATAATAAAATGTGGCATTAAAAACTTTTCCTCTTGCCCATAAGTTGATAATAAAATTCTCTAACATGCTTTTCTTTTAATCTTGCTCTTATTATTAAGTTTCTTTTATTAAATTCGTTGGATTTTTTTGGGCCTAATGCAATTCGCAACACAAATATATGTTTTTTCTAAATAACATTTCCGTTCAATTCATTACGCATATGGACGGATGGATAGATGGATTGATTTTTGTAATGATGTAGCATGTAGAACATAAGAAGGAGAATAATCGAGAATAAAATAAAATTTCGTTACTTCAAGTTTTTGATGCTGACGTTTCAGTGTTTTTATATGGGATTTTATATTGATTTTATTATGGACGCTTGTAAAGTTTATAACACAAGAATGCTTAAAGTTCTTGCAAACAAATGGAAATTTTAAACTGTATTTTGTCACTATTCACCATTTTTTCTGTTGAATGTAATAAAATAATCTTAACCTTTCCCAAAATAGTATCCCAGAAAATAGACAACATAAAAACTAAAAGTAGTAGTAAAAGTCATCTAAGGAGCTGAACGTTATGCGATTAAAAGGTTGTATATAAAAAATTTTGCTTTCAAACAATAGTTTTAGAATATCAAAATCAACATTTTTACTTCTTGGTATGCAATGAAAATGCTCTACCTTTGGAAAAACTTTCGATCCTTTTTTTTTTGTTTTGCTGGGATATAAAATATTGCTATTTTAGATCAATTCCCTTTATTTATGTTAGGAAATGGAGGAGAAGGATGAGAAGGAGGGAATGCAAGCACGAGATAACCAAAGTTATAGCTAGTCTTTTTCAAACTCAAAGGTTTTTCTTTTCTGCGTATCTATTTTCTTTGTATGTCGCTGAGTAAAGAAGGTAAAACACTTCAACATGGCCTAGGACCGGCTAGCCAGAAAACATTTACTCAACAAAGGCACTATTCGACATTCTGCTCGGAGACAATCTGTAAGCCCGACCAGAGAGCGGCAAGGTAGAAATTCTTTACTCAGGAGTAAGCCATTATGACCTACCGGAGACCAGTTATACAAACATGCTGTACTCTGGGAAACTGTTTTTCTGAAAGAAATAAGTTTGTAATATAGACAAATAAAAAAATACTCTTAAATCTTATGATTAAGACAAAATCGGAAAAGAATTTTCCTTCCTTAAAAAAAATATCAATTGACATTGTTTCCTTTTTTAAGTGGAAGTAAAGTCCATGTATATTATTTCCTTGGACCTGATTACGTGCTACCGTTTTCGATGTTAAGAGCATATTAGCTTTTCTATGAAAAAGTAACTTATTTTTTATATTTTATATAAACTAAATTATTTTTAATGCTAGTTATTTTATTTAAACTATTCTAAATGAACCAGTTAATTGTGCATACCATTTTAATTTAAATAATATACCTTTTCAACCCGGCAATGTCCGTTAACGCATTTGCCTGGCTAACTTCCGGAACCAGTTCAAGCATTAAATGTTCACATATTCTGTTATATACATATACATATTATATCTACACGCATAACGTCAAATACATTCTACTCGCCGAGCTATCTTTTGCTCCCTTTTATATGAAAAATATCATATATCGTGAACTACTGTGGTCAAAATAATGCATAATATTAAAAATAACGTTCAGTTCTTCCATCTGTTTGTATACACAAAGCTCTCATAAACTACTATTTTTAAATTAAAAATAAGGTTTAACCCATTCCTGCCTAATGGGTATTTAAATACCCAAAAAATTAAGGGTGTTAACAAAATTCTAGCGCGGGCCAGATTAGAGATTACTGCTGCAATTTACATTTTTATTTAGAAGTAGATATTGATTAAATAGACAACCTTTTAAGCGCACACCATTCAGCTTTTTGGATCACTTCCGTCCTATGACAAGCACGTGTTAAACTCATTGATGTTTCACCAGAAATAGAACTACTTTGAGCGAGTTCATCAATGCTATAACTAATGATTTGTATGCTAATTTTTTGCTGGGATGTATTATAAAGATTTTTCGCAAAAAGTAAAAAAATCAAATTTCCACATACATTTTATAAAAACGGTTAACCGGTTGATTTGCCAAAACCGTATTCTAAACCGGGTTTTTAAAAAAAGGAATTTTTCGAGTAATTCAAAACCCGGTTTCCTGGGAAATTCCGGTTTTTGGATACTCTAATCAACACTTAATACTAATATCCATCACTCTACAAAAATGCAGACCTTTATGATGACGTCAAAAAACTGTATGTATTATAAAGCCAAAATATTAGGAAATGCATAAGAACAAAAAACTTTGTAGCTTAATTACACTGAATTATTTTTTGCACTCATACCTTTTGCTTCTCAGCTCCTCGAATAATTAAAATAAGAGCAATACAAACTTTTAATATTTTCGTTGTAAAGCAGTATAAGTTCAGGTAAAGTTGAATTACATTTGCATTGGAAAATTGTTTGGATTATTATCAAGGGCCTTATTTTGTAAAACGTAACGCTAAGCGTTGAATAATTTTGTGTGTGCTTTGTTGTTGAAAATTACATTTTTTCCATACAAAATTTATCAACGCTTGGCGTCGCGTTTTACAAAATAAGCCCCTAAAATTTGTTTTATTTGCTATTATTTTTGGTTTTTTCCATTTGTGCAAATTCTGACAAGGTATGCTAATTAATCAACCACCCCTATATCATATTTTTGGCAGTCTGTGAGTCTATGGGCATTGTGTTTCCTTTTTGTTGATTTATGGTTAAGCTATAAAAATCCTTAAATATTTTCGTACACGTTAAGGCTAAAAAAGACAAACACAAGCAAAAAACACTCCCAAACCGAACAAAGTAAAACCCATACATGTTTTTAAAAATTCATGTGGCAATAATAAATATGAGCTCTTTTCCCCACAGAGCATTTGTACATCGGTAATAAACAGTCTGAGTGAAATTTAAACTTTAGCAAATATAACCGATTGAGTGCGCAGTAGGTACGGATACAACATTCCGCTTCCCCTCCTAAAACTAATAATATATGCTTAATTTCTATTGTATTCTTAAAATAATTATTTTTTAAACGGAATGTTTCTTTTAAAATGTCCCTTCCCAAAAGCTTCAGCAGAAACAGCTCCTGGTGGACTGGATATCTTTGGAATTATTTTCCTACTCTTTGTAACATTTTGTTTTTTGAATTAAGTTAGGTTACGTTAGACAGGTAGCTTCCGCTCACTTGGGTCCAACATTGGTCCCCTTGTGTTACCTTTAAAGAAATAAGAAAAGGGAAGGGGAAAAGGAAAAGTGTAAAGTATAAAAGATATGAAAGATATGAAAGTGATAGTGAAGTGGAAAAGAAAAGAAGAGATATGGCCACTACATACCGATTTTAATATGATATTTGCTGTCACCAGTTCGGATTGGTGGCTGAGTTGTGTTAGCTGTTGGTCCTCCAGTGAAGGACATAGGCACAGGAGGTGGAAGACCATCTCCTCCTCCTACTCATTTTGATAGCTTCTACAGAAATCATGCGACGGTAGTCCCATTAGTTTGTCATGGTTGCCGAATTCCCAGTGCCTTGTCATCGTTGCGAAAATGTCTCTCAGTCTCTGGTATGTGGTATGGAAGTAAATATGAATGGAATACCATAGATGGCATCAATATCTGACTCCGGTAGTGTCGTCTCCTTGTTTGCTAGCTCGTCAGCGATGCAGCTGGCTGCGCTTGACCCGTGTCCATGCACCCATATAAGGGTGATATTTGAATTAAAGACGTGAACAGAAATATCTGTTTCTGCGTTAACTCATATAAATGCATATTGGTAAGTAATGTATAAGATGATATTAATATTATCTGAAGTATAGTGGATATGAGTGGATACAGAAAGACTGAGAGTAACACATTTGTTTTGCTATGCTTCGCCCAAACAAATATTACAATAAGTACTTATTGTAGAAACAGGCAATTTGTCATGCAAAACGAAGTTTGTCGGCAATTGGTCAGCTATTTACAACAAACATCAAAATACATAACAAAAAAAAAGCAACAACAAAGCACAACAGTGATTTGTACCTATCAACAAAGCATTAAGTCTGATTGTAAGCTAGCAATAAATTTGCTCACAAAAGTATGTGAATGTGTGTTATATGCACCCTGAAACAAGCCTGGAGCCAAATGTATAAAAGTCACTACTTTTGTCGTCAAGTTTGGTGACATTATCAATGAATCATGTACACTTTTTATTTTGCCTTCAATAGAAAGAGAAGTTTTTGAGAGCTACAAAGCGATTTCTTATTGTCTCATTTTATTGTGTTGAAAATATATGCGGCTGTACGAAAAAATAAGAGTTTTCATAAAAAATCGAGCTGAATTGCCTTATCTAGTGAAACGTTTCATTGGTGTTGACTGGAATCATTAAAATACACTAGTGAATATCTGGTACCCATGCCTCAATGTGGTCCCATAAGAAGTCAGTAGCTCTGAGGTCACTAGTAGAATCTCAATGACAAGCAACTTCTAAATATTCTATAGCTGAGAGCATTGCCTGGGGTATAACTAGTCAGTAGTACTGCCGACAAAGTCAATAGTGAATCAGTACAATTTTACTATAGAAATTTCCTGCAGGGTATGAAGCATATGCATATAAATACACAAAGTGTCATGAATAAAAATTCACACTATTATATGTTTACTAATAATTATCTTCAAATATCTGTTGTACAACAGATATTTTAAAACAAAAATCATGTATATTTCTTATCCATTGAAAAATACTGTGTTACTCTTACTGCTTAGTAGGAATCGAATGAGTGCGTGAAATAAAATCATATAATATCAGTTACACTCATTTTTTCATTTCCACTTATACTGCCCTCCAAAATTGAGATAACGGCAGAATCGGTACCGCGAGTGAGTTTCTGATATTTGTGTTAAGCTTAAAACCGAATTTTCAACCTTTAATCATTGAAAAATGCTAAGAAAAATGGTCACATCTAACACCTCTAATTTTTGTTTTCTTTTTAAAAGCTAAATGTCTCAAAACTACTAAATTGGAGATGCGACTTTCTTTCTTAGGAGGGCAGTATAGTAACAGGCATATATATGCTATATCTGTTTTACCAATACTTTCTGATATAGTGTTGCACGTCCCACCTAGGGCCTCCCGGCATTGCTGGACCAGGTGAAATATTGGTAAAGATTCGCACCAATATGAATTGTACCAATTTTTAAGCCTAATCACTGCAAGGACTCGATATGCTGTCATATATCCTTTTTCTTAAAAAGCCTTTAATAACTTTTACAAGCGCCGGATTCGGAAACAATTTCAGTAGCGGTACTGGCTTAAATTTGGTTCATATTAGTTAAGTAATAAAGGATGATCTAGAATATCCCTCTTTTAAAAATCTTAAAAAAATACATAAAAATTATTACAAGCAAATTTTTAAATTTAACAACTTTTTCTTATTTAATTTATCGTGAGCAGACGTGATCGTTAGAATTTTCATATTACTCATCCGTGAACGTGCGTGATTAAAAAAATCTGTTCGTGAGTGTATTTGCGGGATCGTGATACATTATAAAGTTATCGGGAATGAACGACCGCGATCCAACACTATGTTGTCACGCAGTCGAACTATTTATAAGTTAATATCTTGAAATACATATAAAGTATTAAAAAGTTTTCTTTTTTGAAAAATATATTGAAATTGATTGAGAAGGTATGATCAGCTTCCCATTCCCATTCGACGAGTGTTCAAGCCACATCTTCAGGAAAGGTTTTCAAAAGAGCAAGGCACAGAAGTTTGCAACATATATCAAATAAAACTTGCAAAAATATTTACTTTGCAAAGCAAATGGCTCTTGAGAAAAGCATCTTCCGAAAAAATATGCATATATTAAGATTACTAGCAAAAAGTTGGTACTTCTGCTCAATGGCTAATATAAATAAAGGTCCAGTCTTCAAAATAAAGGACAACAAATAAAAATCGATTAATATATTCTTTAAATATACTAGATCAAAATTTGGTATTTTTTGCAATTTCAATAAGAAATAAGTCACATTTCAGGCTTCATAACAAATCACTTTAATCTTTAAATCATATTTATCTTCCATAATTTAGAACTAGATGTGCTTTTAGTCACATACTAAAATATGAGAACATTTTACAGAATATTAAGAAAGTTGTAGATATCTTGATAAGTGATAAAAATATAAAGTGTAAGAATTTGTTTTATTTTTTTTTTGGACTGCACAAACAGTATAATTTTAGCTTAAATGAAAAAAGTTGGTTATTTTCTCTACATTATATTATGGACAGTTATGGTAGCTTCAAGCTATTGGTATTTTTTTAATTGCGAACAAGAAAAAGTAGGGTTTTCAATGCTCTATTGCAAATGTTTATTGAAGTATTTTATACAAAACTGATACTTTATTTTATCGCACGTATATTTAAGTTATTTTGCCGAAAATATCTAAGAGATTTTAAAACATTTTTTTTGTAAACCCCCAAAAATTATTGGTTTTTATTTGTAACTACCAAAAAGATTTTTTGGCGATATAATGAGTTTTTTCTGAAACAAATTTTTTTGTACAATTAAGTTAGTTTGTTGTTATTGCAATAATATAAATTTCATCCAAAATAAGGACTTATATTTCATTTTCTATTTTTGTCTATGGGAAACAGCACTGTGCATCGCATCGACTGAGAAAAAAATCTTCATTTTGAGATTTTAAGTGTCGAAAAATGTTTGATACGTAAAAGTGCTAAGTCCAATCAATTAAAATAGGGCTTCTAACTCCAATATCACCGCCATTTGTGTACACAGAAATAATTATGATAACTTTTTTTTTAAGCAAACATGTTTTTGAAGCTGATTTTCAATCTTTATTATTGTCTCTATTTAGTTTGATAAATAATTTTGTTTGACTTATTATTTCATTTCATTTACCTACCGCCAATGTTGGCAACAAAATTATGAAATTCTTTGATTTATTTTTTATATTTCTCTAAAACAATTTTTGGTTGAAACAATTTGTTTATTGAAAAGATCAGAATTTTTTTTCAAACAAATTATTAAAAATTTTTGCATTTGAATTTACAAATTTCTTTATAGGACCTAAATTGAACAAATTTACATTTGATTCAGGGAATTTGGTATTTGAAGTGAAAAATTAGTTTTTTCTGTGTATTGCGTTTCTGACGGCGCACACTGGGAAAAAGGCCAATATAGCGGCGGAAAAATCATATCTTCCAAGCGAATAGTCTGATCCACAACAAATGTATGGATGAATTATAGGGAAGGATGTAGGTTATATGGTGTGTTAAAATTTAAGTAGCTATTTTTAACACAGTGGGCGCTATGTGTTGTTATATAAGACCAATTTTAGCGATAAGACTATATAGTCGTCGGAAAGCTTATATCTTCCAAACTAATAGTCTGAGCCAAACAAAAAAACGTATGCCTGGATATGCTGTAGGATATAAGGTCTGTAAATATATTAGCTAGGCGCTGTGTGTTGTTCTATAAGACAAATTTTACCAATACAATTCTTAAGTTTTCGAAAACCCCATATCTTCCAAACTAGTACTTTGATCCACAAAAATTTATAGATAGGTTATAGCCAAGGATGTAGGCTTCAAGTTGTGTGTTAAAAGTTAGGTAGCTATTATTAACATGGGCGCTATATAGTGTTATATAATACACATTTTACTAATAAAATTCTTTAGTCATTGGAAAGCTTATAGCTTCCAAACTAATAGTCCGATCCACAAAAAACGTATGCCTGGAAAGCTGTTGGCTATAAGGTCTGTAAATAAATTAGCGATTTTTAGCACAGTGGGCGCTATATGTTGCTACATACGACGAATTTTAAAAATTCAAAATGCATAAAAAACAAGTTCAAAGTGCATTCAAATTTCAAAATGCATTAAAAATGTATCTTATAATTGAAAACGACTAGTTCATTGGTATTTTAATTTAATAACAAGTGGTTTCCGAAGCAAATTACAACAATATCATATACAAACAAGTAGAGAAATTTTAAAAAGGTGTGTATTTAAAAAAAACTGATGTAAAAATCGCATACGCATGTCTCCGCAGCGAGTTTTTGGAACAGTATTACTTTATAATATCTATATTAAGATTCCACAAAATTTTTAGGTACTCTCGGGTATACTTTTTTGTATCTATACACGGATTTAGAAAAAATAAAAATATTACTTTTTTTCTGTATTTGCGCTTCTATACCTTAAGTGAAATAGCAAATACATAAAGTAATGCCGATTAAAATAGCTGATATAACACTTATAAAAAAAATTACATCAACAAATTTGATATAAAAATCAATAAAGAATTACAACGAAATTTTTTCTCAATGTTTAAAAGGCCATATTTTGATATATATAGTGATAAATAAATTTGATTTTTAATTAAACTGATTTGTACGCTTTGATGCTACGTTTAAATTTTTTTCAAATTTGATAATATATCTTTTATTTTTCTGCTGCTAGATTGGGGTTTTTCCCCCTGTGCAGCGGCTCATAATTCTGCTACAAAAACCTAGTTTTTGTCTTTAATTCTACTATTTTAATACTAATGGCAGATAATTTGTAGAGGTAGGCTAGGTTAGGTTAGGTTAATTTGCGTGGTCAAAGATCTCGCTTACACCGGAATTGATCCTTAGCGATCCCAGCAGATGACAAGAGCTCTGTCAGTATGGCATTCAAGTTCTCAGTGGCCGTTTCGAGTGACTCACACACAGAGTTAACAAGCCTCAGCAGTCTATATTTTCCAAATCTCGATGCAAGTTCAAGACGGGAGGTATGATCACCATTTTGTGCGGCTTAGAGCCTGGCAGTGGTGCAGTAGATGCTCTATCGTCTCATTTGCCCTAGATTCCTTACACTTCCTGCATACGAAGCCATCCAGCAGTGCCCCGTTAATACCGTTTGTCTAGCAGCACATAATAGCGGAAATCACTTTTGGTAGCATATTTGCACCTCTAGGATATAAACTATCATGTTCTGCTACAAATAATGAGTGTTTTTTCATGCATGTAGGAAATATATACGTGTAGTTATACATACATATATAACTATGTATTTTTTCAAATTTACCATAAAAAAGATCCACTTTTAATTTTTTTCTTAACTTATTATTTGTTGATTAATTCTGATCTAGCATTTATTCAAGATGTATACATTTGATATTTAAATACAAAAAATAAATGCGCAAATAAATAAAGGAACACACACAAACCAACTTTGATTACTTTTCTTGTTAATAGTTGCGTTCGACCACCCAAGAGTTTTTGCTATTATTTACTGGATTTATTAAAAAAGTAAACAAGCAGTCCTACTTTTAGTTTATATTTTATTTTCATGTTTATGTTTTATACACTCTCAGAGAGTATCTCTGAGTAATTTTGCTAATTGCATATATGCTAGGCAACTTTCCTACAGTTTTTAGTATTGCATATCTGCTACTGGAAATGTAAGTTTCTTATATTTTGTTCTTGTTGTGTTGCATATTGTAGCATATATCCTATACCTGCAAGAGTTGCAAGGTCTGCAATAGCAGTTTCCCACGAAGGGTGATTTCCCCTAATGTATTTAGGGCACCCTTGCATGTAAGCCCAATCGACGAGTAAATATTTACACGTACGTTCATGGTTAAAGAGTGAGATGTAACTCTACTAAGTACTACAGTATTACCGTAGCATATTATAAACGTCCTGATTATATCAGAACATTTATAAGATTCGTGGTGCCTATTAATTAAATTCAGACAGATTTTTTTAAAACCCTTTATGTAATTTGCAATGCTAGATTTTTTGTTAATGCTAAATCTCCAGACAGACTTTGCATACACATTGGATTTCCTTGACAATACATAATTATGATCAGCAAAGTGGGCAGGGCCACGCGCCTGCAAAATAAATCCTCTTTTTAGTTACTCGTGAAATTTTGTTCACACATAGAGACACCGTCAAAATAATAAATTGTCATGAAAAAGGATGCTATGCCACGCCCATTGAAAATAAATAATTTTTTCTAGCTACTTATACTAAACCGATTTTTTTGAAACTTTGCACACGCATTGACTTCCCATAACAATACAACATTGTGATTAAAAAAGGTGACAGTGCCGCGCCTGTACGGAGTTAGAGGATTTAAATAAAATGTGAGTTTAAAAATGTTTTTTAATATTAGTTCTTATTAAACTTAAGTTAAGTTTTGTGATAACTTGAATTTCTTAGAATAAAAAATTGTTTTCATTAATGACGAAAAACCTGCTAAATCCATCACAATGTAGTATATACCCAGTAGTAAAAAACTTGTTTCCAATAAAGCAGGTTTCTACTATTATAAAAGAAAAGTAGCGCTGACAAACCGGCTGATATCGCTGCTGATTTTTGTATGGCGAGTTCCCGGCGCTTTTGAAGCGCTAAACATCATCAACATTTTCAGCACTAGAACTAAAAATATATGAAAAAAAAATGGCTCGATGTGGATTGGCGTCGTTAACGACATTTTGAATTATTCTTATTTCGTTTCTTTATTTATTTTTATTAATTTCATATTTTTACTCAATGTTTGTTATTTTAACTTCAACTAGTATCGAACTAAGAACTTTCAGGTTTGAAGTCCAACGTACCAATCACTCGACACTGTTGCAAAACGGCACCAAGAAACTCAAACAAACTTACTCTTCATTCTCGTTTTAAACCCTGCTTTGGATCAGCACTATAAAATCAGCTTTTTTGTATAGCTTGTGTACGAAGCTTTTGTATAAGTAAAAAGCAAATACTTTTCTCGCTTCAAAACCTGCATTGTTGTGACGCTATGAAATCAGCTTCTGAACAAGCTCATATTTTATAGCGAATTATAAAGCGCTTTATTTCTTTAGTGCTTCAAAAAAACAAGAAAATTGTTTGCTGGGTAAATTTGAAAAACCTGCTAAGTTACAAAATCGTTTATTAAACACTAAATACTAAATTATATTAATTTAGTATTTGCACTAAAAAATCGATGCCAAAACTTTTAAAAAGTTCTGATATGTATAAATATCTCATTTGTGCCTACATCCATCGCAAAAAACATGCAATTGTATATTTGCGGCTTCCCTGATTATGAGCAATTATTTAATAAAGCAAACATATGCACACTCTTTCGAAAAATATTGCTGGTAATATAACCCTCTAAATCGCACAATATTTTATACATACATCGTCCGAAAATAAATTAACATGAGTTGTTGCCACTAATCCGACTAACCGAGGAAGTACCAGATGTCCGAAACAAAACATTTAAGCTTTTCAGTTGCATGGCTCACGAAAATTAAATAATGGCTTATAGTGATATGTAAATATCACCTATAAAAAAGTACACACAAATTTGTTGACTAAAGTGCATGACCAAATTAAGCTCACAAATGGGTATCAAATATCCCACTGTGCCTAAAAAGAAACCCGGCTCAACGTGATTCATAGAACATATGTATATTTTGTATCATATGTGGACATTACAAGGCGAAGATTAGATCTCGCCATTGACGAATTCTTACCGCTTTCAGATAATATATGTATTAAGCAATATCGGAACAAATCTTGCACATCTAATAAAATTGTAATGTCTTTAAAACAACGTTCGACTTTTCTTTTACTGGGGAACTAATGCCCTTTAAGACCACAAAATATTTGGTAAGCCACCCCACCAAATATTTTGTGGTCTCAAAAGGCATTAGTTCCCCAGTAAAAGAAAAGTCGAACGTTATTTAAAAGACATTACCTTTTTATTGCATACCAAGTAGTACAAGTAAGTAGGTTTAATTTATAAATGTTGCTTGTCGCCAATATTTCAGCTCTTTGAATTAAATAATCCATCTTATGACAACCATGTGTTAAATTATTTGATTAATCATTAGAAATGGAAATACTTTGAGCTTAGTTTATCAATGCTTTTACAAATGATTTGTATGCTACTTTTTTGCTGGGTAGTTACACTGTACTACAAAATTGGACGCTGAAAAAGTATTTTTAAAGTAAAGGTTATGCTCAGCAGCAATATTCTCGGTTGAACGAGTATTGCGGCATTGGTAGTTGACCCAATTTGCACGAGGCGCTATGCCAAATGCTTAATTGCTTGAACACATGGTACACGACGACTAGGAAAATAATGACGAATTTCAGACAAAATTCTGTGAAATATGCAGTAACAAAATTTCTATTGCTTGTTTTTAACTAATTTCTTTGCCTGTCTACAACATAGCTGTTAAAGTACAATGACATATTGTGCCGTTTGCAAAAATTGGTACGCATCCACATTATAACATAAATTTTGCACCCTCCGTGTATTTTACATAATCATCATCATCGTAAAAAAAGTCTGAACAATTTCCTGAGACCTTAAAGAAAAAAGATCTAATGAAAATTCGAACTTCGACAATCGGAATAAAATCAGTAACTTCCCATTTTTTTGCTGACGAGAAGTTAAAAAATCGTTGATATAATAGATCCACGTATAATATCAATAGGGGAATTTTATATAGCTGTTATTCTGAAAATTGCTCCCGGGAAATACCGCTAAATTTCCTTTTGATTTTCGTAACGAGATATTAGCAAGATCTTTGAATTGTTTCTCCATTAATTCCCAAAATAAAACTCTAGTTTTGAAATATTGATTAAATAATTAACAAAAATTGCGGTAAAGCTTATTTCACCACTTTGGCTTAAAGAACTGACTTTATCTTAAAGAGCTGAATACTGAAGGGGTTCATCAAAGATATGTTTACTGGGTTTTTAAAGGATCTATATTTTAATTTTGCAAAGCTACGGTTGACAACACCAAGTCACAATTGAAATTTGATGAAAAAAATTAAAATATACAGCTTATTCGTAATTGTGTTGTTTCTGTTTACAGAAAAGTTCTAAAAGTTTAATAAAAGGAATTCAAAATTAAACTTGTTTTGGTTTTATAACCTAGGGATCTATAAAATAAAATCGATTCTCTTTTAATTTTTAGAATTTAACTTGATGATTATTTAAAAGTTTACCAACTCACCAAAAGTTTTATTCAACAACAATTCAAGGCAGTTTTATTACTTTGAAACGACTAATTTTTATAAAATGTAGGGTGTTTAATATTTATTGTATTTCTTAAATCACTTGAAAATATATCCTTGTTTTAAAGTTTTTTTTCTTTTGTTTTATTCAATTTGTCATGTATTTGATTCAAAGAAGATTTTGATTTATATTTTTAATTTATTTCTTTTTGTTTAAATGTTTTCTATTACTTTTATGTTTTACTTAAGCGAGATTCCTTGCTGTTGGTGTGTCAAGGATTTTGTATAGTCAACGTTATTTATTTGTACGCGTGTTAGTGTGTGCGTTTAAAGATTTTCATTTTATTTGAAAAAATACGCTTGAGAATTTTTCTGCGTTAATTATGAAATTTAATCAAGAATATCTTTAAAAATCTATGGACAAATTTTACTAAAGCTTGAAAGAAAATATTTTGGTTCAGTTTATTCTCTTCTAGTTCTGTTTAAGGCTTATTTTTTATTTTATTAGATAAACACTATTTGAAAATAGCAATTTAAAGTATAATCTTAAAAAAAGCTGAAGACTGATGTTACAATTGAATAGCTGATTAAGAAATAAAAGCGATAGCACTTTCTAAATAAATAAAAATGGTTTGTGCTCCCAAACAATACAAAGCTAAAAATGTTGTGAGAAACAATAAGTAGTGTTCTTTAAAATTAAACTTTCCTATGTTCAGAGTGACGAGAATGAAATCAAGAAATGCTTAAAATTACTGGTTTTTAAACAAGTTTCATTATTTTTTGAGATAACAATAAGTTATAATTAAATTCAATCAAAATTGTAGCGATAACACTATGCAACAAAATGAAACTTCTGTCATGACCTTTGATCACCACTATATTTGTTTGATGTGTTCTGGCCCTCTAACTACAAAAAATATCAAAAAATTTGGAATGAATTTTTTTAACCCGCTCTAACATTATTTTTTTATATGTTCAATAGCTTCGGAATTATTCAGCCCGCAATGGTGAAAAATATATACTTTTTTAATGCAAAATTGGAACGAGGAAATTTTTTTTAAAATCAAGCCCGCTATATCGCCTCAGAAAAGGACTTTTCGCCCCTTAGTAATTTATGGATCAGAAAGACCCGTATCGCGAAGAGCTAGAGTGTTATAATGTTCTACAAAAATGTTAGCTGTGGTGTTTCACAAAAAAGTGCTAACCAAGTCTTACACGTTAAACGCAAGGCTTAAAAGATATAATATGACGAGTCAGTATAGTTACGTGCAAAATGGAGAAAAATTAACTCCTCCTAATATGAATTCCAAATGTAAACTTTCACTAGAATATTGTTATTTAAAAACATGAACTTTGTTGTACAATGTAAATATTCGCAATTCCCAGTATCGATCCCGGGAATTCCTACCTAGAACAAATTATTGAAATATAATGGTAAACGTTTCCAATTTCGTCTAATTCATCGTTTTATCATCATTGGCTATAAAACTGTTTTACTTACAAAGTTATAGAAATTGTTCAAACGTTTGGGAAAATACTCTGGATTTTAAAAAAAGTGTGCTGTCTAATAAGATATTTTATCAGAATGTGCAATAAAAAAATCTAACGAAATTCCCGTGAAACTCACCAAAAGACAAACTAGCTAGCTAGCAACTCCAAATTATATATGCCCAATTCACAAGCTCTCTCATTATTGTGTATTTAACCTTTGAAATCCGCGTTGTCAACTTTTAAATTTCAAAAAGCACTGAAACAAGAAACAAACGCATAATTTTTTAAAAAACGCACTTAAATTTACAAGCTTTCGTTTTTATGTTTTAATCATTTCATAAAGTAAGATACATAATTTTTGAGTAAGAGACATATCGATGGCTTCATTCCAGAGTACGCTAAGTCTAGAAAGTGAATTTTACAGGAGACGCGTTCAAAGTTTATTTGGAATTTCTCAAATGCCGTATAGGATAGAAATTCACTTTTTTCGGTGTTAAAATCATATTTATTGTAGAATTTTTTAGTGTGTACGAATTATAAATACTGGTAGTAGAACATGGTTAAAAATGACGTAGACCATTTTAGAATGTACAAAACTTTTTGCGTTGTTCATCCAAGTGGACTTAGCATCATTTCCTGGAAGTTTTTTCTAGCAACGGTTGTCTAAGTACACATAGCATATTTTGGCTTGGAGAATGAAAATGTAACACCTTACTTAGCACGTGTTTAAATATGTTACTGAAACCATTGACATAAAATGTTATAAATTTTATTTTAACGTAAAACAAAAATTATTGATTCAATTGAAAGCCTAAGTAATTGTTATTCAGACATTTTTTATAATTGTATTAGTTAAACATTGAAATTAATAAACATATATAATTTAAATTATTCTTCATCTGATGTGACCACATATGCGCATTCTTCTGCTCCCTTTAGCTTAGGGCTGCCATACGTCCTGGTTTTCCAGGATTAAGAAGAAGTCACCAAAAACCGAAAAAATCCCCAAAACCGAAAAAAGCGCCAAAACTGAAAAAAGCGCCTAAACTAAAATAAATCGCTAAAACTAAAAATATCGTAAAAAAGCGAAAAAAACGTAATAAACGCCAAAACCGAAAAACCGCCAAAACAAAAAAATTAATTTAAAAAAACGATAAATCGCAAAAAAACAACGAAAAAATCACGAAAATTAAAAAAGCACCGAAACCAAAAAAATCGCCAAAACAACAAAAATTACTTTTAAAAAAAATTAAACAAAAAGCACAACGAAAAAACTGCCAAAATGAAAAAAGGAGCAAAAACGGAAAATGATATACATACATATGTATATTCGCACGGAACCCTTCGTGTAGGAGCCAAAGTCGCACTTTACTTAATTTATTTACCATTTATTTTGTGAGCAGCTCCAAAATGCGCTGGGAATGTGTTTCATGTATAATTTTAGATTGAAATTTTATTTAAAAAATGTTTAACTGCCAATTCCAATTAAATAATTTAAGACTTATTGTAATCGCTATAAAATACGCTTTATATGAAAATATAAAAATGCGTAGAATTTCAAGCAAAGTGTTGAAAAAAATCGCAAAATTTAAAAAAATCGGAATAAAATGAAAAATTTAATATTTCTTTTGACGATATTTCCTCCTCTATTCGACACTGTTTACAAATTGAAAATCGGTGCAGAAACAACGCAGTAAAAAATGTTTTGTCCGTTAAGCCCCAAAAAATAATTTTTTATCGATAACTGCCATTTTAAGAAATTGCATGCACCCTCAAGCATGCAATTTCTTATAATGGCAAAATGATCTACTCAACTAGACCTACAATCCTCCCTCAGTCGTTTTTTACCAGTATTTTCACTGTGACAGCGTGTAATTAGTCCAGCCACTGCTACACAAAATATTAGGTTCAATAATTGCTTCTTTAGATGTCTTGCGTCTCTTGTGTTCGGTTGAGAGCAAGAGTGTCCCTCCTTCTCAGCCGACTGTGCCCTCTAAAATTAAGGGATTTGGATGCAATTCGAGTTTTCAAGTCAAATTTTTGAGAAAACGAGTTTTTGATGGCAAATGGTGTATTAGCGTGTTAAGTTTTGTCACTTTTACACACATTTTTGTAATAATGGTATCTCAAAGTATATTTTTTTAGAGAAAATATTTGACTAAATTCTTTAAAATTTACATCAGCTCTTATAATTAATGAAACATGCTGAACTCAAATGTACTAAAAATTAAGATATCGAGCGGCGAGTTTTAAACATCTGACCATTTTTAAGAATGCACAATAAAGTTTGTTTTAGACTTAACCCAAAGTTGCGCAAAGTTTTTGAATAGAGACAGTATACTTTTACAGGCCTATTCTGACACAGTAATAATAGTCACCATGGTTATAATTTGTATCCAAAGTTATAAAAAAAGGAAATTGGTATTCCGATAACGTAACAAAAGTCAATAAAACTATTACCTTCAAAAAAGTAGGTAACAAGAATTTATTTTAAAAATTTGTATTCAATTTGTTATTATAGTTAGCGAAAAAATGGAAACAAGCCCTTAAATTCATTAAACAATGCTCAAATTAGTTTTACGGCGATGAATTGCAACATTGCAAACGAGCCCTAAATTTGCTTAAGAGTAGCTAAATTGTGTGGAATAACAATATTCGAAAAAAACGCGAAAATGACGAAAATTTGCAAAAACTTGCTAAGATTAAAAATACGGCGAAGTCTGATATTGATTAGACGTTGTTAAAACTGTAAATAATCGAAAAACTGGCAAAAAGAAATCGCTTACCGGGAAAATTGTGAATTTGTGTAATTTTCGCGATTTTTTTCTGAGCTTTTGCCATTTCTTAAAATTTTAGCTATTTTTAAGCAATGGCAAAAGCTTTTTTTGCAATTTTTTTCTGAGCTTTTTGCCATTTCTTAAAATTTTAGCTATTTTTAAGCAATGCCAAAGGCTTTTTTGCAATTTTGCAATTTTTGGATTTTTATACACTATCAGATTTATTTATATCTATTTCAAGTTAGCAAGTTTTTGCGAATTTTCGCAATTCGGGATAATCAATTATGATCCAAAAATATGGACGATTGCACATTTTGCCACTAAGATTCTTCTACCCAAAGCTTTTGTGTGATTTGCAACTATTTTCATTTTCCAATATCAGGCGCAAATACAAGGGGGACTGCATTCCACAATCTATTTTTATTTTAAAAAATAATTTAAAATAATTAAATTTTATTACAAAAATTTGTAAATTTTTTTCACCACATTTGTTGAATTATTTCTCTTAGAAATAATAACGTTGTCCGATAAATCAATGCGATCATAAAATTTTTTATCTGAACAAACTCTACGGAATGGATCCAAATTCATGAAATTTGTTCTATGAAATCGTAGACGAAGAGGTTCATAATATCATCACAATCTACATTAGTTGATGTTCCATGTAAAATACCAATTAAAACTCCAGGCGACACAGTTGATACAATTTCGTTCATGTCGGGTTTTATAAAAATATTTCCTTGTATATAATCTTTTACATGCTCACCCTTTTTTTTAATTACTTACCAAAGATTTCTATGCTATTACTTTGCATTTACACCAATTTAATTACACTTTTTAGAATTAGATACGAGAAGAGAATACCTTTACATTTATTTAAACTCAATTTCACAAATGTTACAGTACTCAAACTTATCAGATTTATATAAATTCACAATAAACAACACTTTATACGCTGACGACTTTCTCCAAACTAAACTGTTCTATGTTTACTTACACGTGCGAACTGTTTTTGTTTATTCAGGGAATAACATGCTAAGTACACATAGCGACTCTCAAAAATGTACCATCTGTATGCTAAGTAGGCTTAGAAAGCATAACAACAATAAATGCCCCTTCTAAAGAATGCTATGTTTACTTAGTTTTCAAAAAAATTTTACAGTTCTCTTCCAAACAATACTGACTGTACTTAGTCCTTTTTGGAATGGAAGTTTTTTAAAACTTTAGTCGTAGGCTAAGTACAATTGTGAGCATAACTTTTGATAGGGTTGTCCGATAAATTCGAGCTTTTGACAGGACTCAAGTTACATCAATCCAAATTCAAATAAACAAACTCCTTCAAAATATGCTAAGTCGACTTAGCATACTCTGAAATTAAGCCATCGATATGCACTGTGAAAGTCACACAACTCAAAAATACTGATATTCCAGAAAACGAGAAAAGATATATGTACTCTCTCCTCAAAAAATATCTTGTATACTAAATACAAGATATTTGTATGATTTTGTATACAGTATGAAAATCAATAAGTACTATTAACTCCAAAAACGCATTCCTTGATTTGTGTCACTTTTGAAGTGCCTGCGTTATATAATACAGTAGTAGTAGTACAAAATAAAAATAATAAAATTGCTGTAATATATGAAAATCTGTGTCACTATTTTGATTTTGAAGTATTTTCATTTTTGCGTGGTGTAATTAAATCAAGGCACATCAGTATCTCATAGGTATGACAACCAGCGTTGCCAATTTAGCATATTTAATGCTAGATCTAGCATTTTTTTAAAATCATCTAGCATAAAAAAATGCTTTTAGCATTTTTTAGCATATTTTTGTGTTTGAAGTTTTATGTTTTACCTTAATATGTACCTTATTACCGAATGCACAAATATCTAAATGTGATGTTCCACATGAAAAGGGACCTCATCTTCCAAAAATCTAAATCCGTTTTTGGTATGTCCTAAAAGTACACATTATTGCTAACAAAAATGTATGTAAATAACCAGAAAATTCAAAAATATTGTTTAGTTATAGCATTTTGGAGTTCAAACTTTTCCTAAAATATGATTGACAGTTTTCCATATTTTTTATAACTCCCATTTATCAATCTAGTTTAAATCGATTGTAGAATGCTCAGTATATGTCTTAGCGCCGTTATAATAAAAATATTAAGTTGCAGTTAACACTAAACTCAAAATTTAAACCTTGATTAATAAAATTTCATTAACACAAAATTAAATTAAATTTAAATTAAATTTAACTTGAGTTTAAGTGCTTAACTGTAGAAATTATCAACTTCAACCTTAAATTTGCCTAAACGTCTGTTTTTAGTATATCTGTAAAATTTGGTTTGGGAACATAGGGGCCATATATAATGTTTCAGAACACCGTATATAATGTTTCATTTTCGATACAAAAAAGCGAAAGAGCAACATTGTATATATTTCCAAAAAATGCGACAGTGTCTTATATCAACTTTGGTAGAAATGGTACCACATATGAAAATAATAATGAAAATGAAGTTGAAGATGACTGCATATTTTGATATGACTAGAATTTCGTTATATATTGTATTTTAGATGAAAATTGTAAACATGAAAACCCTGTCCATTGTACAAACATTCACAGAACCTTAAGTAATATTAAAAAAAAGGCGTTATTTTTTATTAACTAAGGTCCAGGCCACACCGGCGTTTTTAACACGCCCGTTTCTGCTTTTTTGAACCAATTGTGGCCCGGCCCCAAAGCAACCAGTTTTTTAAATGGAATTTTAAAACCTTTTTGCAGTGTTTTGTCTACTTTTTTATGTTAAAAACGAAATAAATTTTCTTTTATTTTAAATTCAATTGCAAAATATAATAAAATACTAATGCCTTAATTCACAAACAATTTTTTGATTAAAAAGAGACTTATTAAAAAAATTTGTGTACTCAAATTTGTTTTATTAGTCTGTTATAAGTCAGAAAAAGTTTTTGTGAATTAAGGCATAACTATGTATTCACGGTGTAATCTTATACCATGCTAAGTACACTGTTCAGACAATTTTAAAGGATTTTTCTTTGCAATTCTGATGAAATATTTTTTAGCTTTTTTTTCAGCAAATTTTTAGCATATTTTAGCATTTTTTTAGTAAAATTCTAGCATTTTTCCTCATCAGGTTTTGGCAACACTGTTGATGATGTTTCATCACTGCTTGTGTAGTTAACGCAGAGCTTAATGATCGCTGTGGATCTGCAAGTGTCGTACGTGGTCACGATGGCATCGTTGATGCTGAGTAAGGTTTGTGGCGTCCTGACGTAGCTGCAGTTGCTGACGTCGTGAACACTCAGGTTGCAGCCAGTAGTACCGTAAACTATGAGTTCGTTGGAACAATCAGGTTGTTGGTGAGACTGCAGTTGCTGGCATCTTTGGCTCAGGTTGCAGTTTTCATAAGCGCTGATGTTGTAGTTGTCAGACTGGGCGTCGTGTAGGTTGTTGTTTGTAGGCGATTGGCATTGTGGGATCAAATTCTTTATAGTGGCCGCCGGCATCGGTGACACCGGCACCACATCCGGCTTGAAGGACCATAAACAAATTGCAATCGTTGTCTCTGTTTGGCGGTACCAAAGCAGAGTTTTTGGACTATAGGTATAGACCAGCAGAATGGAATACGTATTTTCTGTGCCGCAACGCACTTCGTCAGCATTCAGGTGTCTTGGGTTTCGTTGAAACCTAAACAAGTGGCTTGACCACAATCTCATCAACTAAAATTTATTTATTTATTTCGATTTATTTGAGTGATTTCAAAGCTCCACACCCAAAACTAGAATCCCAAAATCCGTTATTTTATTAATCATACAAAATTAAATGTCGAATAATCGGATACTCTAGTAAAAGTATATAAATCAAAAGAAAAATGGCTTTATAAAAATACCATTTGTGTTATTGCTGTTGTTATTATTGTTTAATAAATCTTAAGCCTCTCAAATAATTTTCAGGCATTATTATTATTTTCATACATTTGTTTTCTTACACTTTATTTTGTTTTATTTATATCTTATAAATATTTAAAAATAAAATTTATGGATTTTCATTTATATCTAAATGTATATATAAATACAAGCGTGTATATGAATACATTTCATGCCCTAAAGTGTGTAAATATTCTTTATAATAAACCCACATAGCCAACAGCATTTATGTATACTAAATGTGAGCAGAAAATATTTGCTTGTCAGCGATGCCATTTTGGTGCTTTTTTAATATTATTATTGATTTTTAAGCAACAAAACGCCAAAATGTTAGCTCTAGTGCTTTGCTAATAAAAAGCACCAAGCTAGTTCTTTTGCTTAGCAAAAAGCTTGAGCTAAAAATTTGGCATTATGGGGCTTAAAACTCAATAATAATATAGAAAAAAGCACCAAAATGGCATCGCTGTTGCTTGTGTAGTCTTCATAATGTATTATTGAATTGTTCTCCCTTTTTATTGCTTTTGATTTTATGAGAACACTAAAATTGGTAATCCCTTTTATCAAAAGCATACTATAATAATGTCAAGCAACCGCATTATTTATTGTCGTTCACATTTCATTTCAATTGACAATAGTGTCAACAGAAATGAAATAGTGTTTATAGTGAGAAAATATGTGAGTAGTCCACTTGCAAACACCTCTATGTTAATAATGGGTGATTTTATAAGAACTATCGGAAAGTAAAAAAAAAAACACATAAAATTCAGAAAAATGCATGAAATATTTATTTGGATCGATAGTTGGGTCGATATAATTTAATGTTTGAAGATTATTTCATGCAAATTGTTGGCCGCGGCTGCGCCTCAAATGGTCCATCCGCTTAGTCCAATTTTGGCATACTCTTTAATAAATAAAATAAACGCGGATCGAATGAAACGTGGAAAGGCTGGGAAGTTTTTTGATTGCTATTTCTTGTAGAAAAATTGACGAGTCAAAAAAAATTGTGCTGAATGCGCTATCAGACCAGGAAGAAACTTGTTCATAAAATGAAGATCATCCAGAATATTCTGAGTTGTCTGACATTTCTAGTGATAGTGAAAGTGAGGTTGGCCCTACTCAGACAGTGCCGTCAAAAAATGGTGAAATAAGATATTTCGAGGAACCTCTTACATATAATAGATATGGAAGAGCCCGAACGGAGAGTGTAACCAGTATGGTGCTAGACTTGACTGGTTATTCTTGTTCAAGAATTACAAAGGAAGAGATTTCCAGTGTTCAATTATTTTTCCCACCTCCTGGTATGAAAATTATTTTGAAATATACCAATAATGAAGGCCAGCGTATTTCTTGCTGTTTTGTCAAACGTAGACACTTCTTAGACACTTAGAGAAAAACTTTGCCAAGAGTACCATTTTCACTAAAAATTGCACAAAAACTACTTGATGTAGCTGAGCAGGATTAGCAGAAGTCGTCAACTTCAAGCAAATCAAAACTGCAACAAAAACAAGTCGTTGCCAATTTTGCCCCAAAACCGATAATAAAACGCCATTAGTATGTGTAAAAAATGTATATGCAAACAGTTATTTTATGTACCCAATGTAATAATTAAGAACAATATCGATGTAACATTAAATATTTATATATTCACATATTTACATATAAAATCAATAAATGTTTACAAAAACTGCAGCGTACATACTCTAATTATAGCTAGAAATAATATATAAACACTAACAATACACTTAAGTAAAGTAAATTATTGCCTTCATATACAATTTTCTATATGGGTCAAATTTGACCCGAAAAACATTAACGTCAGTAACTTTGAGGACCTTATGAAGATTAATGAGATTCTCGTTTGTGTATTTTCTTATGGTCCATAAGGATCAATCAAATTAGAAAAAAAATATTTTAATTCTTATAGATATATATTTTCCATAAGGATCAGTCCAATTAAAAAAATTTATTCTGATATATACATATTTTCCATGAGGAGTAATCCAATTAGAAATTTAAAAGGAGAAATTCAATTGAGATATTTTTGTTCCATAACAAGTTTAATGAGATTCTCGTTTGAGTATTTCACTAAGAACTAAAATGAGAACTCGTTTGTTCTACACAAATTTGATATAAAAGAGCATTCAGAAGTTAATTTTAGTTATTGTTCTTCAAAGTTACTTGAAATCACGTTCAACAAAATGGTAAGAATACAGTTTTACATAATATTATAATTTTTTATTTAGTTATTATATATAAGTTTAACAAATACATATAGAATTTAATTAATTTTTGCTTTCTTTTAGATCTATCAACAAATAATAAACATTCCCAAAGGAACGAAATTAGAATATACGAAAATTGACGATATTCCTTTAAATGAACCTTACAAAATTTTAAATTTTGAATGGAAGGTTACACAATATGGATCTAAAGTTATTGCATATTTAGAGAACAATAAGTGGTTTTATCTTCCGCAAAGAATCGTTAAATATTTAAACAGAGAGGATCCTTACTTAGCTAAAATTAATGAAAAAATTTGGACAATAATTTACAAAGGACGCCAATCACCAAATGGTTCTGCAATATTCGAACTAAACTATAGCTAAATTTTTATTTGTCAACCAATTTTATGTAGTTGTAAAATTTTTTAAAACCAATAAAAGTGAAATGAAACCCGATTATTTATTCATTTTCTTTTTTGATGTTAAACATGCGCATGCCTGCAGTTTATATGTTTTAAATGAGTTATCTCGTTTATTTTTTTTTTCATTTTAAGAAAAACGTAGAGGTTAACATACATGTGCAAGACACAAGGTCATATATGTGTTACAGTGTTTTATTTTATTTCTATTTTTTTTTATTTTATACAAAAAATTCTTAACAAAGAAAGGAAAATCTAAGAAAATTTCCCAATGACATGCGCATGCTTGATTTTCTTATACATGTCGCAGTATGTGGGCGCATTGTGTAAATCTAATTTTTATTTGTTTTGAGAATAAGGGTTGGGAAAGAACACTCATTACAAAAATATATTTGTATTTACTAGGTTTTATTACTTAAGAAAAAGGATATGGAAATTTTCAAAACAAAGTAAAACATCTGTTTGTATGGAAAAAGTTTTAAGACATGCGCATGCTTGATTTTCTTATGCATCTCGCAGTATGTGGGTGCATTAGTGAAATCTACTTTTATTTGTTTTAAGAAAAAGGGTTGGGAAACACTAATCATTAAAAAAAATATATATTTGTATGAAGGACAAACTAACCTTTCTGCATAATTGTTTAAACTCACTAGTTTTCAAGTTCGTAAATATTTTACTATGTTTTATTACTTTTTTCCATTTATATGGAAATTTTAAAAATTCCTACAATAAAAGGACAATTTAAGAAAAAGGATATGTAGATGTATGCATATACATATCTAGTAGTGTGTCCAGAAAAAGTACATAATGCGTTATTTTTTGCGAACAAAATTCTAATCTTTGAGATCATTCTATTGCGATTAATAAAATTTATATTATTTTGAAACCCAATATATTTTTTTTAATATGAACGGAAAATTATGTTGTGAATTATGCAAAATTATTACGTTTTCGACGTTTTCAAATAAAAAACGTCATTATTTAAAACAGCACAACATTGTGTTAAGGAAAGCTGTATTGGACACCCCCCTATACAGGAAAATTAAAAAACAGAATCTGAAAACATTTTTAAATATGGCAAGAGAACCAACAACATCAGATCCAGCAACAACATCAGAGCCAACAACAACATCATCAGAAGCCAGAACAGCAACATCAACAACAACATCAACAGAAACAACAGCTATAACATCATCAGAAGCCAAAACATCAGAAACATATCATCATCTTCTCGATGGAGATGATGATATGATTCTAAATATCATCATACCACAATCACCACAAACAACAACAACATCAGCAGCAACAACAACATCATTAACAGAAACAACAGCTATAACATCATCAGAAGCCACAACATCAGAAACATATTATCATCTTCTCGATGGAGATGATGATATGTTTCTAAATATCATCATACCGCAATCACCGCAAACAACAACAGCATCAGCAGCAACAACAACAACAGAAACACCAACATCAGCAGAAGCCACAACAACAAAAAAGAAACTTATTAATATTCCATTTGATGCAGCATCATTCTTAGCCATATATGATGGCCAAGATGATGTATTAATGGAGGCAGTAAATAAAATTCCACTAGCCTAGAGAAACTTACAATTGAATAAATAAAAATATATAAAAATTTAAATATATGTCTTTCATTAAATTTTATTATTTTTCTTTATTATTAATTAGATTTTTTGAAAATTACAATTTTTACATTTGCTATTATTATATATGTTGTAATAAAATTTCATAAGTGTGGTTGCTTCTTTCTCTATTTCAATATTACGTATCCTATGTTGTGCACATGAACAGGTATCTGGTCCACATGTCTCATTTTCATTAGACCAACAGCAATTGTCATAATGCTCTCCATATTTAGTTATCATCGTTTTCAAGTTATTTGCCCCTTCTAGATGTGATTGAATATTCATGAGCTTATATTTATCTTCATCGGAAATAATATCGGAACACCGTTTTAAGAAATCGTATATATCTTTTAGAATCATCCTTATTAATGAGAATGACTACATATGTAGACAAAGTGTTTGTAAATAAACCTTAATGATGTTAGATTATTATTATATCATTTTTAATGTATTGATATCTACAATAGTTTTCTTATTTCATTTGTGAGGGGGATATATTCAAACATTTTATCATGTATAATTAAGCAATAAGCAGACGTATTAGCGGGGAAATTTTTTAAGGTTTTTAGTTCAATTCGAATGTCAATTGGTCCAGATTTGACTGATTCATTTTGATGAGTAACGTCTAAGACAATTATTGGCGCCATGGTTTTAAAATTTTCTCTTGTTAATAGTGGTTGTGGATCGCGTGAATAATAACTTTGTTGAAACTTTAAATACATGTCATATAGAATTGCAAAACGATTTCTATCAAATTTAAAATTTAGATCATCATAAGGATATATATCAGAGTTAAGATGCACTTTTATATCGGTCAAATCACAATGCTGAAACTTATTCTCACTTTTTCGAAGTCCTAAGAGCAGGAAACGCGGTCTTTCGTTTTCGGTGGCTAGCTTAACATTCCATAGAACTGTTGTACTTACTGGAAGTGAGGGATAATAATAGTTACATATCCCAACTTCTAAAAGTTATATTTAACGGATAACGGTTGTTAATTGTTTTAAACATTTGCAATGTATAAGCATCAGCAAGTTGAATGTGTGGCACTTTCCAAGTAACATTTAAAATCGATAACTTAGTTTTTTCGCTTGCTAGTTGAGATTCAAAAACTTGTTTATCATCTTTAGATCGCAAAAGAATCAACTCATGTTTGGAATTAATTATTATTTTATTAAAATCTTCAGCAAATCCGAGTAATAATTTTAGTGGAACACAAAAATTGAAATAGCCGCCTACAAGTGTAAGATCATCATTTTTGAAGGGCGACCATCCTGCATTTAGTAGATTATCACTTTCAGACTTATTCAGTGATACATAGTTCTTTAATTCTGTTGCAATACCCAAGTGACGTGTGCGATCAATTTCCACTCCATTGATTTCGTATCGAATCTCATCAAATAGATGTCCTACACAATTGTTTAAGAGGCGTATAGATTTAGAAACTGTTGAATCTTCCTTTGTTGCAAGTCCTTCAATATATAGAAAACTCTCACTTGGTAATACATACAAATCTTGATTTTGAATTGCAATACGAATTTCGTCATTATTTTTAAATGACTGCAAATATGATGTATAGCTATGATACTCCTTTTTAATAATTGAATTATCAAATTGTGGCTGTTGTAATATGTTAATAATATTACTCATTGTAAATATATAGTAAATGCTTTCTTTATTTTCTATTTTTTAGATGAAATCCTAAATTTCTTAAAAACTCCTTATTATCTTTACGAAGAATATTATTTTGCTGTTGTATTTTTCCTTGAATTTTTAGTTTTTTCTCTTCTTTTAACTGAATATTACAATTTGATGGCTTTCCAGTTTCGTCTCCCGTTGATAAGGATAGAATGAATGGCGAACGTTTTTGCAATTCAGTTTTATTAAATATAATCATTCTCTCATAGGTTTCAAATGTAGTCGTATTGTTATTTTTTCCTCCACGAAAATTTCTCAAGTGTCCGTCTTGATCAACAACTTTCAAAACAAGACTATTTATTGTTCTTGAATTTACAGGTAAATATATCACATTCGATGGAGCCTCTGTTATTTTATATCCGGGGCTAACGCTAAGTGAAAACTGATGTAAAATATGTGCACACGTGTTATTTATATATGATCCGCTGACAATATTACATTCAACGATTACTGTATTAATTTTGGTTATATCAATTGTTTTATCGGAGTAATGTTCTATGCCAGGTTCCAATACTCTTGTGCTAAAACCTAATAAGGATCCGATTGAACTCGCCTTATTGAAATAAATTGAATCTGTAGTGCTTTTTATGCATGTTTGTAGAGTATTATAATTAGCTCGTACATCAAGGATTCCATTCGCATTCATATCATGATATTTATTTGATAGTACTTCAGCAATATCTGATAATTCATATGATCCAACTGGAACTTCTATTTCATGACTACCAATATGAAATAAATTATTTTCTACATCGACATTTGGAATTGAGTGATATGTGTCAAAGCTTATTAAACCGCAAACATACTTCTCATTTAATTCGATTGGAGGAAAATAGTTTGCATTAAGATATGAAGAGTCTCCGTTTAATGTTAATGTAATTGACATTTTAACGTTTGATGAGTGAATAGTGTATTATTAAAAATTTCACAGATTTTTGTTATGAAGCATTGTCGATATTAATCCAAGAGTTATGTTCTGACGAAAATCCCAACCACTTAACGTAAACCATATTATTTCTTCTTTTTAAAATTTTTTCAACTTAATATGTTTCTGGAAATTTAGTTTTCATTAGCTTATGCTCATAAAAACCACCTTTAATTTCATAATCTTGATAGTCTTGTAATATGTAGGTATTAGGGTTAGTATTTTTTATTGTTTTGATTTTAAATATTTCTGTTGTCCAATTTGGTGTGTAACCTTTTTCAAATGTATGCATATATTTACTTATTCGAACATTATCATTTACTTTAAACTTGGGTTTTTTAAATACTTTTAAATTGTTGTAGACTGTATTCAACAATAAATTTCATTTGATGAATTTACTTCATTTGGGGTCATTTGTATTGTTCTATGAAATGTATTATTATATTTATCAACAAGTTCTTGATATTTGAATATCCATTTGTATGTTCCTTGATAGCTAAACTCTTTCCACATCATTCCTTTTAACGTTCTGTTAAATCTTTCTACTATGGATGCCTTTAGAACACTATACGTTGAATAGTGATTAATATGATTCGATTGCATTAGTTGATGAAATTGATTATTGAAAAATTCTTTACCGTCATCTGTCTGTAAATTTCTTGGTTTTCTATTGTTGTTAGGGAAAATACTTTTCATAGCATTCGTTATGTTTGATGCAGTTTTATTTTTTAATGCTACAGCCCAAGCTTTTTTTGAAAAGGTATCTATTACTGTTAGAAGATATCGATATCTGTTATTATATACTGCATAATTTCCCATTTCCACCAAATCTGCTTGCCATAAATCATCAATTCCTTTCATTATCGTCTTCTTTTAAAATTTTTTTCGCGCTTGTTTGTGCAGTTCATTAACTATTTCTCTCTTATCCACGTTCATTTTGTATATGTGAGTATATGGCTACAAGGTCCTTTTTTATATATATACGTCAATCACTTTGCTGCTTTAATTTTAGGCCATTCCAGTTTCCGTTTTTATACATCATTTACATTATAATTTCTCTCAATCCTTTTGAACATAAAATCTTAAATTTTATTAAATCTTCCTTCAATATTTTTTATAAAGTCTTTATTTGCAAAGTGTATTTGATTATTTACTGCATTTTCAATGAGTTCAACATCTTTATCAAGATCTTTTGTAATCGATTCTCGTAATATATTTATCTCGCTTCTAATAATATTTATTTTTAAGTTCTTCAATTTCATTTAACTTATTTTCGATTTTATTCGAAAAATCTACATTTTCATTGCGGAACTGTTCCTTAAAAATCTTTATCGTATTATATATTTGCTGCATATCTTTTGTTATATTATTTAATTGTAAATTTTGCTTGTATGTCCTTAACCTTGAATTACTATTTAGATTATTTTTAATCGAACTTTCTCCAAATTTATTTATATAGCTCATTTTTAATATATTATGTCAGCTTCTCTCAATTCTTCAACAATTGCAATTATTTCGTTTTTATGATTATTATGACCAGCACTTTCCGATGAAAGAAGTAAACGTAATCTGTCAACTAATTCATTTGGGTCATCCCAATTTATATAACTACCTTTCTTTAAAACATTTGGCTTCGTAGTAAATAAATGTTTTATTATATTCACATATTTATATGCTCGTGAACCTTTAACTTGACCTGCAGATTGATATTGACGTTTGTGTACATTTGTACTCTTTAAAAGTTCTTTATAATTTTTTAAATCATTTTTAGTGTAATGTAGAGGTTTTGAATGAAAGACTAATTCGAATAATCCTGGAGTAATTTTCCACGTTGTACTTCCTATTTAGATAGAATTATCTGCATTAAAATTTAGTTCATTATTTCCATATCGCCAGTTTCCGCTTTCATCTATGTTGAAACCATAAACCATATCTAACTTTTTATTACTCAGGAGCAACTCTATATTTTCAACTAATGAGGACTTATTAATATCATTTTCTGCCACTTGATGCTTGTTCTTATCATAGTCATTAGCATCACTATCAATTTTAACATCAAACTTTTGTATTTTGTTGGTAGGACTGTAAATAGTTATATTGTCACCATATCCCTCTGCATCATCAAAATTATCAGAACAGCTACCGGATGGTAGTGACGGAAGTTGTGAATCTGATATATCATTATTTGATTGATAATCATCTGATTTGTAATCATAATTTTTTTTATTTATCTTATTGAAAGGTTTTGTTATGGGTTGAAATGTATTATCCAATACATTATCTGTTTTAAGCTCATCAAATTTTCCAATTATATTATTCAGAGGTTTTGTTATAGGTTTAAATGTATCTTCCAATAAATTAATCCTATCTGTTTCGTTTAATTTTATATTTTATAGCTTTTCTTTTAATATAGTTCTTGTCTTAACAATATATTTTAATAACTTGTTATTATTGTTGATATTGATCTGCTTTTGATCAGCGTTGTATCTGATTTCTTATATACTTTTATCAGCTTTCGATCTGGTTATGAACTGCTCTATATCTGCTCTACATCTGCTCTTATCTGGTTATGAACTGCTCCGTATCTGATTACTTTTTATCCGCTTATAAACTCTTCCGTATCTGTTTATTATTTGATTCTGAAGGAATCCCACTTAAAATTGTATGAATTTGTCAAAACCTTTCCTATATCGCCCCTTATTTATCGAATCATCCTTACTGACAACAACGAATCCATAGTTATCTTTCCAACACTCAGTACATATATTCATAAATTCTTTAAATGTCATATCACCAATAATATGATCATTGTATATATGTCGCAAATTCATTTCATCTTGTTTAAATATTATAATCATATTCGCATTATCCCGTATAAGATGTTTGGGAATTTTCGTATATGTTTGACATAAATAAAAACAATCTATACTCTTATGTCTACCCATGCAAAAGAAATCTCTTATAGTCTCCTGTTTTCCACATATAACATCATCAAATATTATTATTGAATGGGGGTTCGCTTCAGTCGGGCTTAGAACTTGCTCATTTTCCGCAAATGTAAAAATATTTATTCCTTTTATTGGGTCTATCAATTTCTTTAGATAACAATATTTTGGTTGATACAAAGATTTTGAATATATTTTGAAACTAAGACCGTTGGGACTTTCTATTAAACTAATCATAACATTAGTTTTACCACAATTTGAAGGACCGACAATTAATGCTCGTATTGAATTTGGTAGAAGTGTACTATGTTTAATTTTAGATTTCTTGTCTTGAGCTTCATCAGCATTTCTTACTACAATCTGTTTAGCTGGCTTTATCAATCGCATTTTTGTAACTAACTTGTTTTTTATATATATATTTCCTCTTATATAACGACATCTCATCATTTTATTTTTTAATGTCAATCATATTGAACGTATAAAATAAAATTAAAAGGAAAAAATGGTTATGAATTATAAAAAAGGAGCTAAAAATAATCAGTATATTATTGGTAGTGGATTAGTAAACAACTTAATAAACAAATTACCTGTTGAATTACAGTTACTAGGTTATCAGTTTTGTGGTCCTGGAACAAAACTAGAAAAACGCTTGGCAAGAGGAGATAAGGGAGTAAATTTATTAGATGCAGCTTGCAGAGAACACGATATTGCATATTCACAAACAAACAATATTAATAAAAGGCATAAAGCAGATCAAGTTTTAGCTGAAAAAGCTTGGCAACAAGTACAATCAAAAGATAGTGATTTCAAAGAATGAGCACATGCATGGTTCGTACCAAACGCTTTGAAATCCAAAGTTAAACTCGGGTTAGGTATGAAGGATACTAAAATTCATAAATCCAGAAAATCACTGAAGAAAAATTGTAAAAAGAAAAAAATATGTAATAGAAAATTGTTTTCAACAACTGTTAAAAATACTCTGAAATTGTTGAGAAATAAAAAACCAGACAACTTAAACGCTGCTGTTAAAATTGCAATAAAAGCCGTTTCTTCGAACTTCAAAGGGAAGAAGAGAGCTGATATCGCTATACCGAGAGTTATACCAATGCAAAAAATTGGTGGATTTCTTCCATTAATTCCAATCCTAACAGCTTTGTCAGCACTTGGAGGTTTGGCTACAGGTGGATCGGCTATTATTAAGGCTGTAAATGATATTAAAAATGGAAAAGAACAACTATCAGAGGCTACTCGACACAATAGGCACATGGAATCAATTGCTATGGGGAAAGGATTATATCTTAAACCTTATAAATCTGGATATGGACTGTATTATAAACCGATTCCAAAAAACTTTGAGATAATCTACCTAATCGACCACTAACTGATCTAGATTTAACAAAATATGGCAAAGAACTCAAACATTTTAGAGGTGTTTTTATGCGTGATCGTTTGCCTAAGAAGCCATTAGTTCAAGAATGTGGTATTGTTATTTTAGATAATTCTCTTGGTCCTGGAACTCATTGGGTATATAAAAATCGCAATTATAAAGAATATTTTGATAGCTTTGGAAACTTACAACCTCCAATTGAAGTTATTAATTACTTAAAGGGACCCATTGAATATAATTATGGGCGAAAACAAAACTTTAATACATTTAACTGTGCTCACCTATGCTTAAAATTTTTAGTTAATAAATGTAACTTGAAATAAATAAAATCAAAATATTTATATACATATATCCGTTAATAGATATGTTAAAGTTTATTTATTCTTTCTTATTAATTAACCTTCTCATTTTGAATTATATTACAATGTAATTTGTAATTGCAAATATGAATCTTAAGAAATAAAACATAAAATTAACATTAAATTTGCATAAAAATATCATCGTCGTCGTCATTTAAAAATGGTTCCATACAATTAATTGTGGTTTGTTTATCTATATCATCAATTTCCATTAGAAAATCATCATCAGTATCATTTAAAAATTGATCTATAATACAATTTATTGTGTTTCGATTATCTCTATCATCAATTTCCAGTACAAAATCATCATCTCTATCATTTATAAATTCTTCTTTATAATGTCCCAAAGCAAGTGTATTTACATTATTATATACATTTCTTTTATTATCTAAATAACTTAAAGATACCTTATTTATTAGAGAAGTATATAAATCATGAAGTTTGGATTTAAAAATGTACATATTTCCATAATATATTTTCTTATTATATAAACAGTTTTTATAATCCAATAGACTTAAATTTTTAGATATATTACTTTTGATGCCCTTAGCCTTTTTGATTTCATTCATATCTTCTGTTTTAAATGCGTACATTTTCGCTCTTAGGCCTAGAAATTCCTTCATTATCCTACCATTAATTTTATCCTTCATCATACCTAATTTTTTTTCTAATTCCTCCTCTTATCTCCTTTTGTATGAATGCAATCATGTCAATGTGTACCAATAATTCTAATTTAATATCTGTCATTTTTAACATTGCGTCCCAGGAAAGTCCTGGTGCCGTATAGTAATGACAAGGATCTAATTTATAAATATCATTGCAGAGAAATCTAAAGTTTTCGAAAACATCAGCTAATAGCAAGAGAACAGTTTTCAGATATAAAATTAAATAATCTTCTAAAGTTTTACACTCAAAAGTACTCCATACCTCTCTAGCGTGAGCGTAATCTTCTTGGGAGCAATCTTCATCTGTTAATTTATTATAAAAACTCTCTATATTCGGTAGAGAAGTTTCTTTAAGTTTTTCGATCGAATTTAAATAACTATATGGAAAGACACCTTTTCTAATAAGTAAATCAAATTTTCTTTCATTTTCACCATACATTGATTTAACTATTTTCAAATCATGCTTATCTAAATTTTTAACTAAATCATTTAAGCTTGATTGTAAAAATCTATAGGAATCTAAAAATCTAATTTCAATATTACCAATATTGTCATCAGTTATAGTTTTAGAAAGTGAAATATATATCTCTTTATTGACCGGAATAATATTTATTGGGCCATCATTTATATTATTTAGCTCCTTCACAAATAAATGACAGTCATAACCAGAAAAATTGTGAAAAAGAATTGGGAAGAATTTCGGTACTTTGTAATTAAGATTACACGCACTATGCGCAGGTCCTCTATATTTACCACTCAAATGACAATGATCCCTAACTTTTGATTCATCTAAAATAATTTTAGAACAAATGTGACATATATTATTGGAAAGGAAATTTAAATTTTCCAATTCAGTTAGGGGAATCATTGGTTTTACCCTTGATAAATGATTATAACTAGAATCTTTTATATGTTTAATTAAACTCTCTATAAAGAGTCTAGGCGATTCTAATCCTTTAAAGCTACATAACTTATGTAAATCCTCGTTAAAACTACATTTAATATAATACGACATAGCATAAGGAATATGTCTATCAACTAATGTTGTTGATGAAATATCCCTGCTCGGAATGCAAGTTTGAATATTTTCAAATATGCATTCCGAATCCGCGTATATAACAAAAGGTACATCTATACTATTATTATAATTATTAAATTGTAATATAGACTTATCTTGTTGGGGAGCATACGCAATCTGTCTTTTACAACGATCTCTATGTTTTTCTAAGTCTTGATGGTTATGGTTATGATTTTATTCATAATCGTTACACTTACCTTGAAATATTTTTTATGTAAACATAGTGCGAAATTATATTTCCTCCGTTATTTTTCTGCAAAAACAAGAGCTGTATATGCTTAGATTTTATTCCTTTTATTTTATAATATGGGCCAACAACTAAGTCTTTTTCCATCTCATAGCCGAAAACAGTTACACTGATATTGGGATTATTATCCTCAAAAATTTTTATATATTTTATTTTGAGTGGGAAGCATAACCCAGTAAAATTTAAAGAATATCCATTTATGTTGATTATTTCATCAATAATGTTGATCCTATAACTACTAGTTCGTTGAGCATTTTTATTAGTTGATACGGCTGATAGAATTGCCCATTTGAAACAAAATTCATCATCGTTTTATACATTTATACATGCTTTTTTAACATCAGTTTAGGCGGGAGAGGTATGAAGCTAGAACCTTTTAGTGGTTGGTATCTATTTAAGTTTAGATGAAGTTTTAAAAATTCATCTGTATTAAAAACTTCCTTCATTTTCGTTTGAAAATGCTTTACCTCTATTGGGGTATTTTCTAAATCGCTCATTTTGGGCCTAGCATATAACCCATATATTTCCATATTAAATTTCAGAGCGCCATTAACATTCAAGAAGTAGTCAACTTCTTTCTTTAATGGCTCCTCAGCTTCCTTCAGAAACAACTCTGGTAGGAGGCATTCTTCATTGCCGTTCTCATATACAAGTGTTATAAGCCTCTTTTTAAAAGCACTTTTTACCAGCCTTACAACACTTCTGCTGGAGCTTGAAGCATGACTTCTTTCATGTTCTCTGAAATTTTCCTTAGTTGGGAAAGCTCTTTTGCATTATTTGCATTCTAAATCGGACATCATTTTAGCTCTGCTTTTTTTATTTTTTACAAACGTTTCTTGAAATATAATAAACCGGAGCAGAAAAAAAATATATTAAAAATTAGAAAAAAACGTCCGAAGAAAATTGATGATATCTTCAAAATTCCTTCGATCGATTTCCTTCAAACATAGGTTAGAAGATTTTAGATCAAGTCAATTTTTTTAATTATATAGCAAATTTACTATTTTTAAAATTATTTTACTAACCTGTATGAACTCAAAATATATCAATTGACACAACACTATAGAATATATAAGGTTTACTTATTTTTTTTTTTATAAAACAATTAAAACACAAAAATTTTAATTTATTTTTTTCTTGACACGACATTTATCAATTATCACATAAAAATTTCAAATTTTATATACTGAACAGAGTAAACAAAATTTTTGAGAATCGCTTTTTGAATGATATAATCAGACTAGAATTTTGTTCGAAAAAATACCCCATTATATACTTTTTTTGAACACACACTACTATACATACATATACAGATAAGTATCTTTGATAGGATTTCCTCATATCCTTTTTCTTAAGTAATAGAACATAGTAACACATTTACAACATCGAAAATTAGTGAGTTTAAACAATTAAGCAGAAAGATTTGTTTGTCCTTCATACAAATATATTTTTTTGTGAGTTTTCTTTGTCAACCCTTATTCTCCAAACAGATTAAAATTAGATTTAACCAACGCGCCCACACACTACGCCACACATAATAGCGAGCGTACGCTTGTTTTTCGTTCTTAAGAGTTTTTTCACATAAACAGATGTTTTACTTTGTTTTGGAAATTTCCATATCCTTTTTTTTAAATTGTTCTTTTTTTGTTAGGAATTTTTAAAATTTCCATATAAATGGAAAAAAAGTAATAAAAGATAGTAACACATCTACGGCCTTGAAAATTAGTGAGTTTAAACAATTAAGCAGAAAGATTAGTATCTCCTTCATACAAATATATTTTTTTTAATGATTAGTGTTTCCCAACCCTTTTTCTTAAAACAAATAAAAATAGATTTCACTAATGCACCTACATACTGCGAGATGCATAAGAAAATCAAGCATGCGCATGTCTTAAGACTTTTTCCATACAAACAGATGTTTTACTTTGTTTTGAAAATTTCCATATCCTTTTTCTTAAGTAATAAAACCTAGTAAATACATATATATTTTTGTAATGAATGTTCTTTCCCAACCCTTATTTTCAAAACAAATAAAAATTAGATTTACACAATGCGCCCACATACTGCGACATGTATAAGAAAATCAAGCATGCGCATGTCATTGGGAAATTTTCTTAAATTTTCCTTTCTTTGTTAAGAATTTTTTGTATATAAATGAAAAAAATAGAAATAAAATAAAACACTGTAACACATATATGACCTTGTGTCTTGCACATGTATGTTAACCTCTACGTTTTTCTTAAAATGAAAAAAAAATACAAGATAACTCATTTAAAACATATAAAATACAGGCATGCGCATGTTTAACATCAAAAAAGAAAATGAATAAATAATCGAGTTTCATTTCACTTTTATTGGTTTTAAAAAATTTTACAACTACATAAAATTGGTTGACAAATAAAAATTTAGCTATAGTTTAGTTCGAATATTGCGAACCATTTGGTGATTGGCGGCCTTTGTAAATTATTGTCCAAATTTTGTCATTAATTTTAGCTAAGTAAGGATGCTCTCTGTTTAAATATTTAATGATTCTTTGCGGAAGATAAAACCACTTATTGTTCTCTAAATATGCAATAACTTTAGATCCATATTGTGTAACCTTCCATTCAAAATTTAAAATTTTGTAAGGTTCATTTAAAGGAATATCGTCAATTTTCGTATATTCTAATTTCGTTCCTTTGGCAATGTTTATTATTTGTTGATAGATCTAAAAGAAAGCAAAAATTAATTAAATTCTATATGTATTTCTTAAACTTATATAATAACTAAATAAAAAATTATAATATGTAAAACTGTATTCTTACCATTTTCTTGAACGTGATTTCAAGTAGCTTTGAAGAACAATAACTAAAATTAAATTCTGAATGCTCTTTTATATCAAATTTTTGTAGAACAAACTAGTTCTCATTTTAGTTTTTAGTGAAAATACTCAAACGAGAATCTCATTAACTAAATAAAAAATTATAATATGTAAAACTGTATTCTTACCATTTTGTTGAACGTGATTTCAAGTAGCTTTGAAGAACAATAACTAAAATTAAATTCTGAATGCTCTTTTATATCAAATTTGTGTAAAACAAACTAGTTCTCATTTTAGTTTTTAGTGAAAATACTCAAACGAGAATCTCATTAAACTGGTTATGGAACAAAAATATCTCATTTGAATTTCTCCTTTTCAATTTCTAATTGGATTACTCCTCATGGAAAATATGTATATATCAGAATAAATTTTTTTAATTGGACTGATCCTTATGGAAAATATATATGTATAAGAATTAAAATATTTTTTCTAATTGGATTGATCCTTATGGACCATAAATAGAGATTGATCCCCATGTATTTTCCCATAAGGAGTGATCCTTATGGGAAAATACACTTGTGCCAGAATTTCCCTATTTATACTACTCGCGCTTGAAAAAAATACAATATTATATACTTTAATACGTCTTGCGCTCACTTTTAATGTATACTAAATTGCCCAACAAAGACGGTACCTAACATTTTATACCCAGTGTGATCGTTTAAAAGTTTAAAAAAGCAGAACAGAAATGGGATTTTGAGAGTAAAAAAGTTGCTCCGAATAACGGGATTTTATGCCGAAAGCCGAAATAGTTAAACTAAATTTTTTAATATTAATATATGTCGTTAGCATTAAATATTCTTGGAATAAAATAAACTAATCTAGAGTTTTTTTTATAACAAGAGTCTTCAGTTCTAAAGAAGTATATCACAAACATTTGTTTGACTACGAATAAAGATGTAAAGCGGAAAGTTCAAATGCTAGAAATGTCGGGATTTTTGGAACTAAGAAATCCCGAATACCGGGATTTTTTAATAAGATTCAGAAAATCGTTATAGTCCCCATTAGAGATGAGCGAGATTTCAGTACCTGTGATTTAATCACTGTTACTGAAAAATTAAGATTCACAGTTGTGACAAAATTTGTCGAGTAACTGCTACTTGCGAAGTTGTTTTTTTCTATTTGTTACATACAGAAAATTATGATATTTCACTGTTTGTGTGAGTAATAACGTTTCCCAGTGGTAAGTGATACGAAGTAGGTACTTAGATAATAATCAATGATGTCAGGATGACGTTCTAAACGAGCATCTAAATACTTAGATTGTAATGTACGTGTAATCTAATATGTCATTTATTAATAATAGCTTCGATTATTTTGCATTCTGTATGCGAGTATTTCGTTGTATTTCATAGAATTTATACCTTATATGTTCAAAGTAAAAATTGTGGCATACTTTTGGGCTATATTTCAACGACAAGCTCGCTTACAGTTCCACTTATTATGTAAACGCACAGTAGGGACAAGTACTGACATCGTAGCTTACTTTGTAAGCGAGAGCGCACCGATTAAACAGACTATGACACGCTTGTGATAAATCTAAGTGATTAATAAGCCAAAGCGTCATCCTTATCAGCTACTAAGTATTGCTTAAATCAGCAATTACGTAATGGGTATTTTTACCACTTAGTTATTGTTGCGTACAATAAATATAAACGAATAGTGTTGCTATTTCTTGTTTTCTCTTCTTCCTTATTAGTATTTCTTTCAAAATTCAAAGTTATTTTAAGGCGTACTTAAATCGGCCTTGGTATATTAAAGAACAACGTTTTTATTGTAGAGATGCATGTGTGTATTTGATAATTACATTGCTACAAGAGAACTGAAAACAGTGATCACAGCCACAGTTTTGTCACTTTCACTGTTCACGATGTCCTTTAAAAATCACGCGATCGCTCATCTCTAATCCGCATATTATCAGAATTTTGGGAATCATTTCTTTTACAAATAATAAATTATTTAGTATCATCTTTTAAATCCAAATTAATTATTAGGGTAAGGGTCGTAATGATTAATTCAGAAAAAATTGGGCTGATTAATATTCCAAGGAACAACGGAAAAATAAATATAAACTTAATTTTTTTTGTATCATCTTTTAACCAAAATATTATTTGGAACGATACACAGTGGTATTTTCTTGGCAAAAAAACAATTTTTCGACTAACACTTTTCAAAAATCTAATGATGCAGTTCTATTGAGAACTGTTACACATTTTGTGCTAGAAAAACATCTAGTGAATTTACTAAATTGTTTTACTTTGAAAACTGATAACAATTTTTATACAACTCAATGTCTTAAGCGTGTAAGATATTTTCACTTATATAACTTATATAATGTATTTTAATGTTCTGTACGGGAGAATATTGTAATACACAAACGCAAATATTGGTTGTGTAGGAAATACATAAAAAAAGAAGAACGGTTTTTCTGTTAGTAATCTTGTGCCCAACGAAAATACTTAGGGAATTCACAACAGCGTTCTAAAATGTGTCTTAATATAACGACGTTTTAATTTTAGTATTTTGTTATGGGTTGACAAGATTGTGGTTTTTGTTTTGTGTGTAAATGAAATTTACCACCAGATGACAAGTTTAATAGTCCAAGAAGCATGTTTTTTTCAATGCGGCAATATTTTAAATAAAAAACCATGCAGCTAAATGTACAACTAGTTACGTTTTGGGACAGTCATATTACTAGTTGTAACATTACTAGTCAACAATGGACTGTCATCTTACTAGCTGTAATGATGCTAGTAACGATACTAGTCAAACAACAACGTTTTGGAACAGTCATACAACTAGTTGTAATGATACAAGTAATTTAAATATTTTTTTTAAATTTTGACATATTTTCAGGTGTAAATACATAAAAGCAAATTTTAGCTATAAATATAATAAGTAGAAAGTGGCTCAGTGGATAGAGTACATGCCTTGAAATATGAGAACTGTGTGTTCATACCTCGGTTGAGGCAAATGTTTTTTAATATTTAAAAACTATAAATAAAGAAACTAGTAAGCGCACTAGTCTATAATAACTAGTATTTCAACTAGCATATAACTATGTACAAATGAACTAGTTGGGCTCCTATGACAACCTAATGTTAAAATCAATAGTTCCATATATGGAAAAAGGACAGTTAGGCAACTAGTCTGAATAAAAAAGCAACTAGTATATTTCTAACCACATACTAGTCATTCAACTAGCATATAACTATGTACAAATGAACTAGTTGGGCTCCTATGACAACCTAATGTTAAAATCGATAGTTCCATATATGGAAAAAGGACAGTTAGGCAACTAGTCTGAATAAAAAAGCAACTAGTATATTTCTAACCACATACTAGTCATTTTGTCTGCAGGGAATTTGTGCATGGTTTAAGTGTGTTGGTGTTTCTTTGGCTTGTTGATAGGTACCAAGCACTAACGTGCGTGTGTTGTTGGTTTGTTTGTTGTGTATTTTGAGTTCGTGTTCTATACATGTAAATGCCCTGCGCAAAATTTGTTGACAAATGAACCAAAATTACTCGTCCTATGACTTGAGAAAATGAGACTGGTACCAAAAATAAGAAGTAGTGAATGGTGAAAAAAGACACATTGTGTAAATGGTCACATATTAACCATTTTCAGTCAATTTAGTTGGTACTCCGGCTAGTATTGTAGTAAACGGCACTGAACAACTTCGATGCACATCACATAGTATCTACATAATATTAATTGTCTCCCTTCAATTAGACTGTCATGCTACTCAGGAACCTGTTCCGTAACTATATTCAGATATTAACTCCAGCTTAACTGGTCGGCTCGAATCCTATCAAAGACGCCGCTTAAAAATAAAATACAGTTTCTACTTGGATTTGTAACAATACAAAAATAAATTAATCGATAATTATAGATGAATTTTGGAATAATATTTATATATAATCTATATTATTCTACACCGATTAGAACTCCATAAGATACTTCAGAGACAAGTTACAAAGTGCATACAAAGTATCAATTAACCCCATCCTAGGCCATCTCCATGTTAAAGTGGCTGGTCCGCTTCATAGGAAGTGTTAGAACTCGGACTGGTCCCTACCACCTGGGGACCGGTCACGTGACTTGTTTTGTGTCAGTTCCATTTACCGTAGGGTAGTGAGAAATGTTCGGCAAACTACGTCGTTACTTTTATTACTTTAATATGCTGTGCTTTGTATCGTTGCTCACAATGAAATTTTAAGGTTGTAACGATATTGCTATTTCCAAATTTTAAGATACACATTGTGAATTCCCTAACTGTTTTTAACAAATTCAACATAAAGATACGAACATTTAATAGTGTTCAGTTTTTCGTTGAAAAAGTGTACACTTGGTTGTGTTCGGCACATCACATTATTCTTAATGTATATTTTCTGTATTTAGCATTAGTATTCGTTTGGCTCTCGTGCATGTGTACTTGAATGCGTAGTTGTATTTGATGAAAAAAGAACACTATAAATTTTATAGTGTTTTTTAGCGTTTTATGGTATAAAACGCTAAAATATAATGTATGTAGTACGCAACCACTACAATTGTACTGTTTTTTGACAAAAAACAAAACACTACATAATGTTTGTTACTTACATTAAAAAATCGCTGTGTTGTGTTCGTGTTGTGTAAATATACACAAACACTAAAAAAATACATATCGTTTCTGCTACACAAAAATAACGTTCGGTTTATTTTCGAACACTGGTTTTAACCCTTATGTAGAGTCCGACCGAATATTCGGTTGCGGATTCGGCCAAAATTGTGGCTTCGACTGATATTCGGTTTAGACCAACTTTTTGGCCAAATACCGAAACCAAAACTTTTTATTCTCTATAAATAAGGAAATTAATCGAAATAATATTTTCAAAATTTAAATTAAGTCACTGCCATGAATCTGTTTTTCCCGTCCAATATCTTTTAAAATTGAATGAAAATGTTACTTAGTATTATAAAGCGCAACCAAAAGATATACATAGTAACATAAAGTATTCAACTGTTTGTTGCCAAAATAGATACATAAATAAATACATAAATGGCAAACCAATTTCGATTCCAATCGAAAATCTATTTTATGTTATAATAAATTGGTTTTTCGCAATCGAATTTACTTCTGCAATTTTGCACTGAAATTGATTATGTATTTGTTTTTAAAAAGTTTTTTTTAAATAATTTCAAAATATAAAAAAAACTAATTTTGAATCTTCACGATAAATTCAATACCGTCGAGAAAAATTTTTTATTGTGTATATCATCGATGAAACGCGGGCGTGAACACAAAAAAAAATCACTTTAGTAGAAATGAAATAAAATCGTATTAGTTTAGTGTCAAAAATAGGTAAATATTCCACTTTATATATTTTTAGTTATTCCGATTCAACTTTTTGATTGGAGCTCTTGTAACGTGATCAATAGAGTGTACAGTTAAAAGTTAACATATACTTTAACGGAGATTATTGTATGCCGAATTTGTCGTTAAGGACCACGTTAACTTTTAAACACATTGTGAAACGGCCGTTAATAAAATAAATGACTTCAGTTCTGTTAAGTTTTTAAAATGTCAATATCAGTTAATGCTAAAAAAGTTTCGACAAGTTTCGGATTCGGCCGAATATTCAGCCTTTTTGCCGATTATTAGGTTCGATTCTGGTTCGGCCTTAAAAAACTGGTTTCGGCCGGACTCTACCCGTATGTGGTTCAAGGTACCCGGGTACCTATGTGAAAGTTACGTGGAACAAAAGCATTTTCCACTTAATATTTAGTTGTGAAATATTTTTGGGATTAAAAATATAAATCTGTTGCCAATTTCATATATATTTTACAACGTTTGTAACTTGATATTTAGTGTGAAAATGCTTGTTTTCAAGAAACTTCGAAATAGGTACCAGGGTACCTTGCAGCGCAATAGAAGGTTTTTTTTTATTTCGTGCACAGAAATGTTTTTTAACTTCATTAGAAATTTCTCCGTCTACATCGTTTATATAGACTTTTATTCATTTATCCAGAGCTACTAATAACTAACAAAAAATATATGTACTTACAATGGCCGCATTCCCATATAAAACACGTACAGGTAACCGGGTACCTTGGTGCGCATTTAAGGGTGATAATAGTAAATTGATCTCTCACATAAAATACAAAAACAAATTGCTGTACGACTACAAAAATACTAAATATTTTGAAAGTAGTTCTCAAGAAGCTTCAGATATGTAGATTATCAATTTCAATGAAAAATTATTGGTTGAAAACGCCAAAGGTACCCGGGTACCTAGGTGCGCACATAAGGCTTAATGTCATTTTCATTGAAATGTAGCACCCTCTTTTTAATATAAAAAAAAATAATGTGAGTCCGATCACAGGGCAGATGTGTAAACATCTAGTAATGAAATTTTTTTTTTATGTTCAGAGTTATAATTTTTTTTGTGTTTTGTAAAATATTTTATTAATTTGTATTTGTTGCGGTTGACAAGCTATTAATCAGCTGTTTACTGAAATGTAGCGCATGTAGTTATTTTACAGCAATGGTTTTCGAACTGTACAGCGCTAGCACAATTATATGTTAGTGAAAATAAGTAGCTCCTATTGCGCACTAGATGGTGTTTATACGCAGCTGTTAAGTATGAATGACAATCTCAAAGACGAAGAAGACTTTAAGTTTGACAAGTTTAGTTTTTTATTTTCCTTATTTTGCTTTGTTTTAGTAAATTTCTTATTAAACGTGCAAAAAATCTTTTTAAAATTTATTAAAATTAAATGTTTTTGTATTAATTTTATTTATTTGTTTTTATTGGCCTACGATGACATAATGTACGACAATTAGTGAAAATTAGTAGCTACTACTACTACTACTATTGTGCACTAGATGGTGTTACTGTATTTCTGTGTAGCTGTTAAGTTTCTCTGTACTTATTGTTCTCCGTATGATTACACTAAAACACTCATACACAGCTCACACCGCGTTATAGTAAGATTAATCTTACTCAAAATTTGTGATTGTATTGTGAAAAAGATGTTTACCCCCTAGCGTATAGATGTTTACACATCAAAAATTATTTACATTGCATATGTAGTTTAGTAGATATAAGCGAATTAAAATTTCCTTATAAAATTCTTCGTTTGCAGTTTCCTTGGAAAAAAAAGAAGTTACCTCATTCAAATAAAAGTTGAATTCTTTGAATTAGCGCAAAAAAAATCAGCTACTTTCACCGATCGCTGAACAAACTTATAAATTGCCTTAAAAAGGTCACGAGGGTCAGTGCAGCTTTGTAATAATATCTGTTGCATACATTTAGGCTTAAAATTTACAAATACTGCTTTAGCATCCGTATGTTATATTTATAAATCAAAAAATTCCGAAAGGCACGATTTAGACACAAATTCAAAGAACAACATTGATAATGGGCTTGTAAATTGGGCATTTCGTGATTAGATGCTCGAATAAAATTAATGGAATGCATATTTCATGTAGCTTATAACATTCCTTTGAAAAAAGGTCTGCGATCGAAGCAAAAAATAAGATTTCAAAACAAGATAACAACTATCGAATTCACTCGGCATTATAATTTGAACCTCTTCACATTGTAAAAAGCGCAGATCAAAACCAGTTCCTAAAAAACGTGGTGCAATATATTAAAAAGTTGGCAGATTTATTTCACTTTAAAAAAGCGACACTATAAGTGACAAGGCAGTCGAAAAAGAAAAAAATGGGTACTTCAATTGCTGAACGGTAACGTGTTTCATAGGAAGTGGAACTTCAACAAACTTAATTAAAATTAAGCTTTAAACATAAACTTTTAGTTTTTTCTCTTTTTGTTTTTCTTTTAGTTGTAAGAAATTTAAAACGAACGCTTTGTTTAGTTTGCTGGGCGTATTAGTTTTTGTTTGTATTAATCCATGCATAAAAATTCATATTTGTCTAAATATATAGAAAAGCAAAAAGTACAAAATATAATGTTTTTTTTTTGGTATAACATTTGAAATTATTATTGTTATATATTTATTGTAATTTTTGCTGTTTTATATGGCAAAATAAAATTTTATAAATTAAATAACAATCATATTAGAACATATATTAAAAACTAATGCAATAAAAATATCATTTCATAATAATGTTATGAGAGTATGTTATGCAATATACTTCACACATAAATAAAAAAATTTTTATGAATATGAATCATATTGATTGAATGAGTATTTCGTCACGTAAAATTCAAAAAGCAATAAGTGCAATTCTTAGCTTTTTAGAGAGGAAGCCAAAATATTTAAGTTAAAAAAAGAAAACGGATTTAATAATACTACATTTAAAACGAATTTAAGGGTTTCAGTAGGGTTCGTGATTCAGCAAGGCCAAGACCGCACTCAATTTCCTGCGCAGAATATGGAGAGCAAACAGAATAATTTTAATTACAAAGCTAAAAATCTTTAACAGCAGACTCAACTTAATACTTCAAAGTAAGATATCTAGCCCAATCACATTAGGAGAATAAAAGGGGCCCACTGCGGAATGAGAGATAATAAGCTGAAAATTCGTATACACGTTTATTTTGGTATTCTAAAAGTTGTCTCAAAAGTATCGTAAAATTGTGTGTCTGCGCTATAAGTTCTTCAATTTCAAAGGTCACAAAAATTAGTTTTTCGCAATTATCTCGGTTTCTGTAGCTCCAATGATTTATTATACAAATTTTAGAATATAAAATTTTTAACAAATTTTCTATTAAACAATCTTTTACACGCCCAACCGTTTTTGAGATAGAGGTCATCAGAGAGCCCGAAGTGATCAGCAATACTCACTGTAATGCAAGGCCAACCGTGAATCTCAGTGAATAATACCTTGTATTAAGTTATGGAATGGGAGATTAAAATATATTTACCCCTTTTAATTATACTTAAAATCTACTTTAAATAAACTAATATAAAATTAGAGTATACAATAAATATTTCATCTAATGAGTTTTTAATTGCACAAAGTAGGTACACAGAAAAGAAAAATCAATCCATCGGTACTTAAATTATTCCCAAGCAGTGTCAAATCCTGAAAGCAAGAACAGAAAGATTGATTCAATTACGGAATATTCAAATGCAAAACACTTAATTTTAGACTGATTCGGCTTTATTCATGCAAAACATTCTTGTTTTAAGTACGACATTGTTTATAAACTTTATACACATTCGTTCTTGGTGTTTGTTTGATTTGACACTGATGTGATCTTGTTGTTGCTTATTTTTATTTCTCGGGCATAGCCCGCTGCATACTTGAATCAGTCCCGCCGCATAATAATGCGCGCAATTCTAATGCGTACTTTAATCAATCCCGCCGCGTACTTAGATCAAGCCCTAATCAGGCTTAATTCTCCTTATTTAATCCTAGAACAGACTTGAGAATTTATATTTTTAATACTTAGCTAAATTTAATACTGTTACGTACGTCTTTTAATTTAAAATTAATTTTTGTTCATTCCTGGTATTGAACTTAAAAGGATTTAACTTAATGAGTTGTACTGTCTAAAAAAGGGGATAGATATTTTAAAATTCGAAAAATCGGGAGAAAGCGGTATACAAATTTTAGGCGGGATCGAACTCTCAAAAGAAAACTCTCAAGTGAAAAATGTCAAATGTTTATTTAATCTGAACTCAAGTTACTCCATTATATCAAATGTTTGCTATAATTTTTTTTTTAATTTTTAATTAAACAACTGCAGATAATACAATCGTTGTTACAAGTAGGAAGGAAGATAAATTCGTCAATAATAATGACATTGAGTGTTATGTTTTTCTTCTAACGGGGTTTGTTTGAATTTGGACATTGAATAATGACATTATTTTAATGCAAAAAGGCACATAACAATAAATGGGTACTACCATGATACAATAATAGAAGGTAGTCCAATTCTCTCTTTTCGTCGCCGCCATATTAACGTTCTGACCAGCGTGACAGTTTTGCGACTAAAGTGGCAATTTGCCACTTTTTCAACTGCCTTGCCACTTTTAGTGCGCCTTTTTTAAAATGATCTAATTGCCACCTTTTGATATATTATGCCCCTTTTTGCCCCTTCTTTAAGACGTGATACTTTTTGTTTGAATAAAAAATATATCCATACAACAATATGTTTTTGAGTTCATTATTTATAAAGTCTTATGAAAAAGTAAACTATTTGGAAATAGTTTAAGAGTTTAGACATATATGTATTCATTATTGAACTAAAATTATTGATTCACTCACACGAACAAGAACATGTTATTAGAAATGTATATGAACAGTACACAGTTTTTTAGTACATACTTGTAAAATGATTTTCATGTAAATTTTTGAGTGAACGTTTGATTTATTTTTACTGAATCAGGTCCTAAGAGAAAAATAATAAAGTTTTGAAATGATATACGTACGTAATTTGAAAAATTGCTTCGACGAATATTTATAATGAAAATAAAAAGTCATTTCCCCATATATCTTGGGTTTTCGCAAATAACCACGTATGTTACAAAAAACATTCTTTGTAGGAGAACCAAGGAACAATCTATTTAAAACGAAGGTAATTTTTTACATTCACACGAATATTAGTGCTAAAACTTCCATTTCTTATACATAAACGAACAAATTATTTTTGACCGATATCAACAAAGAGAGAATACTTCGAAACATTTAGTATTTTTTATGTTTGTTCCCCGATAACTCCGCCATTTATAGGTCATATTGGTCGAGTATTTCAAATTCTGGGTGAACTCTGAGGGATTTTGACCATATTTGAGCACATCTTTCTCTGTCGCTCATTGTGACCAAATAGAAACTGTAGTCAATGTTCCACACTATTCGAGGATATGTGTAAGTCTTATTTCCTAATTGTATTTGTGAACTTTTTTACAAAACCTTGAGAATTTACCTAAATCAATTTTTTGTGATCTCTGAGGGATTTTCGGCAAAATCTGGGCACATCTGTTTTTGTCACTCATTTGGACCAAATAGAAATTGTAGCCAAGAATCCATACTATGCGAGGATATATTCCATTTCTCAATTGTACTTGCGAATTTTTTTACAAAACTTTGAAAATTTAACTTAAGACAATTTTTGGTGATCTCTAAGTGATTTTGGGCATATTAAGGCACATACATATTTTGGAGTCAGGTATAACCACGTATGTTTGTATGTGTTGTGTTTAATTGATTCGGCAGCAAGTGGCGTACTTCGTTGGTGCTGAAACTTTCTTTTTAGGAAAAAAAATCAAAATTGATTAAGTTTATTCCGAAGCCATTATATGCATTAGGTATTCATTAAATACAAGAATTTGGTTCAATTATTTAAATTAAAAAAAGTTGCCATTTTTTTCGGAGAATCCCCTTTTTGGTGCCACTTTTTTTCTCAAAATTCCCTTTTTGTGCCACTTTTTTAAAACTTTCAACGGTCACCCTGGTTCTAACATTTAATCGAATTATAAAAATTCATGCTACGATATTAATTTATGAAATCCTATTTTTTTTTCTTTGTCTTTTCCGTTTTATTTAAAAATAAAAATAATGAATAAAATGCAGAACAAGATTTGATTATTTTTATTAAATTGTGTCCAATTAAACTATATAAATTTAAATAAAGATGAGTTGCCTTTTTCGGGAATGCAGTAACACAAAACACTTTTCTAAGGATTCCGGTGTAAAATTTTTCAACTTTCCAACAACTCTTTATGTTCGGCAAAAGTGGCTTAGTTTATGCAAAAGCAGAGCATTTTTTCTTTTCTATTAATTAATTTAGAGATATTTATGTTCTTTGAAAAACCCAGCTTAAATGCTTGGCGACAGACGCGACAAAATTTGAATTTTTCTGGAAATGTCCATTTGCAAATATCTTAGAGTAAATTTAGACAATGAAATATTTGATGAAAAGAACTTGACAAAAACGATCTGAAATATCATTTCGTACCAATTTGTCTACCGAAAATTTCTTTAGGTTTTACGAGTATTTATACCATACATGGGACTTTTTCATTGGCATTGAATTTTCATTGGCATTATTTTACATAGTTATAATGAAAAAAGTTTTGAACTACTAATAAATGCCAATGATTTTATTTTAATTATACTTTTTTAAATACTTGTAATGAAAAAGCAATGAACCCCAATTATAATTGGAGAAAAAAAATTTGTTCATATAAATACAAATATATAAGTTGAATAACTAAAAATATAACTTTTAGAGCAATTACTCATATGCTAGTGTGCTATTTGAAAAATAAATAAGCTGATGCAAAACAAATTAGAACAAATATTACAAAAGTAAAATAGTATTTGGCATGGCAATGCAAAATTGTGCAAAAATAAATCAGCGGTTTCTTCGCGAAAATTATTTAAAATTCCTTAAGTCACTAATATTAGGAAATGCCGAAAGCCCGGCGAAATTCGCAATTCGCAAAAATATACTAACATCGCGGTTTTTTCCGATTTTTTGGCATTCCTTAAAAAATTTTGCGATTTTTAATCAATTTTAGGTCTTACTCGTATTTCCAATATTGCAATTTTTCGCGACTTTTCGCTATAGAAGTAATTTTTTCAGTTTTTGGCGTTCATTAAAATTTTACCGATTTCTAATTTATTTCAGACTTTTCTATCTTTTTGATATTAGCAAGTTTGAATTTTCGCCATTTTCGCGATTTTTTCTGAATTTTTGGCATTCGTTACAATTTTAGCTATTTGTAAGCAGTGTTAGGGATTGTTTGCAATTTTTCGCGTATTTTCGCTATTTTGCGGTAAAAGCTAATTTTTCAGTTTATTGGATTTTATTAGAGTTTTACCGATTTTTAATAAATTTCATACGTTTCTATCTTTTCGATATTAGCAAGTTTTTGCGAATTTTCTCCCTTTTCGCGAGTTTTTCGGAATTTTTGGGATTTCTTACAATCTCAGCTTTAATCAGTTTAGTAGGGCTTGTTTGCAATTTTTTGCGAATTTTCGCTATTTTCGTCATACAATTGAATTTTTCGTCAGTTCTTGGCTTTTTACAGTTTTACCGATTTTTAATAAATTTTACACTTTGCTATTTCCTAGTCAGTTTTGACAAATTTTCGCAGCTTTTTCAAAAATTTTTCATTCCTTAATTTTTTAGCGATTTTTTATAAACTTTATAGTTGTTTTTCAATTACAGAATTTTTCGCGAATTTTTGCAACTTTGTAAGCTTTTTTCGAATTTTGCATATGCATGTACAAATTGTGCATATGTGTAATATTGTTTTTGATTCTTGATCTGTTGAAACGGTTCGTTTATGCCAGGCCATTTTTCAGATCTTTTTTCCTCGTTTTCATTTTGTAATTAATTTCGAATCGAGATTTTCAGAATCACTCAAGATTGAACCATGTTTATTTTACAAAATCATCCAGAATTCGAACTATGTGCTATATTATTTTCAACGGCTACTTTTTTTCAAAAGAAATATAGTGCGAGTGATTTTACAGAATGGTAATGCTTAGAGAAATATGTTAATGATATCGATTTTATTTTTTAGATATTTAGCAATGAAATATTTTCATTAAAACGCGCTATAATTGTTTAACATAATGGTAATGAAAAAAATTTAAATAGCGTTAGCTACTAATCAATGCTATTGAAAGCGACAATTAATTAGTCAGTTTAATGACTCCCATGTATGATTTATACATAGCTTATTTTATTTTCAAAAATTACACATTTTGTAAAAAACAATTCCAAATTATAGGTTCGCCTTTTGTAAATGTGGTAAGGTTTTGATTTAATATATCTAAAAATCACACTTCAAAAATCAGCTTTAAAGTCAAACAGTTTTAAAATTAAATTACCTTGTATTTTTGTATCATGGGTACTACCATGATACAATGATATAAAGGTAGAACCACTTTTGACGTAAAGCTGAAAGTCCATAGCACGCGTTTCGTGCGTTGCGCGTTTTGTGTGTTTCATACTTTAGACGCCTTTCTAAATTCAAGTTACATGCAACGCTTTTTGTGCGCCAATGTTTATGTTTTGATCAGCTGTAGTGTAAATATTTTTATCAATTAAAAATAATTTTTGAAAAAAATGTTAATTGAAATTGAAATGTTAAAAGAATTTGTGGAATTTATTGAGTTTATAAATATAATATTTTGTGCAACAAGGGCATACTCAAAGCTCCAAAATAAAACGCGATGGTTTTGGGTGCGTCCCTTGTATTTGGAACGGGGAGTGGTTTATTGAACTCAGCGAGAGCTATTCCAACAGATTGTCGGCTCTTCTTGACTTCAATGTAAATTTAATTGTGTCAGTATAATATTGAACATTGATGCCAAAAAACTATATAACATTCTGTATTGCCATATCGTAAGTTTTTTACGATATGACAACACTAATGCTGACTTTAGACGACATGTATTTTACATCTGACTTGTCAAATTTCCCACTGCAAAAGTGATACATGCCGTGTGAAACATTGTCAGATGACATTTACAGAAGCAAAGTCAGATGAAAAATTTTCAATTAGAGCGTGTTCTATTTTCATCTGACAAGGCATCTGACATCAGCTGTATTAAATGATCAAAAGTGTGGTTTGGCAGAAAAAACATTAAAAAGCAAAGAGCGCTTTATATATTTACGAAAATTGTGCAAAAACTCAGCTGTTGTGAACACTCAGAGGTTATGTCAGATATAATTGCACATGTACGTGTGAAAGCAAATATTATAAACCGTCTGTAAATTGACAATTTTGACAAACATGCGAAGTTACATATGTCTCACACATCTAACAAGCCATATGTAAAAAACATGTCGTCTAAAGTCAGCATAAGATAGCCATACACGGTGTTGTCATATCGCAGTTTTGTCCTATCGTAAAAAACTTACGATATGGCAATACAGAATGTTATATCGTTTTTTGTAATATCGTAAAAAAGAGCCAAAATTGGCATCAATGATATTGAATAAAGTATAAAGGTAGAAATAGCGAGCCGTACCGTACTGTTTCTTTAAGAAAACGTGTCAGCTGTTTGTGTATGGCATGGGAAAACCAATGCAAAAGCTTACCGAATTTAAAAGTCACTTAGCCGTAACGTCCCAATCAGTATAAAATAGAAAACCTAACGTTGTTAAGTGACAGTTGTAAAGCAGTGATGGGTTGCTTGTATGCAAAATGGAATGAGGGTATTTTTGCTCTGTTTTTTGGTAATTTTGGTAATAATATCTGTGTGGGAAACAACTTAATGTAATATATATGTATGTACGTTTGTACATAAATATACATATATTAGATGTATGCATATAATAAAGAAATACATATCGTCATATAAAATGCAAAACGGCATTCATCGTCTTTAAAAATTTTTCAGGAGATAAAAAACTTAATAAAAATGAAACTATTGTGATTACAAAAAAAATTTAAGCATAGTATCATTAATTCAGACAATAGTTTTTCTTTAAGTTTTTTATCTATCCTGAAAAATTATGTAAGAGGAAAATATGCCCTTTTGCATTTTATATGACTACCCAGTAAAAAAAGACACTCCAAAGAAGTCATGAAAATGTAGAGTTTGCGATCCGGAAGTAGTGCAAATTTGGATCATTTCTAATGATTTTTACATAGGGTTGTCATTGCAAGAAGTTCTCTTTTTCGTTTCCTAATCACCGAATTCGAAGTGAAGTTAAGAAATATTTTCTTTTTGGCGTTCAATATTAATATTTTTCTCTAGGAAAAAGAGTACAAAGTTACACATTTTCGCAAGTTGTTTCTTTTTATGCGAATTTAAACGCAAAACGGTGTTTTTATGTAAATTTCAGTAAATAGCTGTTAATTTTTAGACGAAAACTAGTTGATAAATTTCTTTGAAAAAATCGAATTTTTAAAAAGCATGGTGGGTATTTTTTAAAACTATAAAGGAATTATACAAATTTTTTTGACTAAAATAAATTTTGACTTGCTTTTCTACTAATTATCTGCATTTTTGAATATCGATTTTTTGGAAGCAATGAAAATGTAGTTCCTCAAAAAGGACTTCCAATTTTTTTTACTGGGTATATATGCACGTTAAATATAAATGTTATATAGCTAAAAGGATTAAAATGGTTTCAAACCATTTTTTGTGTTTGCACATATAAAAAACAATTTCATTTCTTACATAGGTACTTAACTATGTATTATGTTGGTAAAATATATCGGAATTGTTTAAAAAGCCGAATCGATTTTTTTTGTTAGTTATGGATTTTGCGTTTTATTTAACGATATGTATGTATACATAGATACATATTTATTTATTTTAAATATATAATATAGATATATTTTTATGTACCTACACCAAATACAGTTTTAATACTATTTACATCGTTTAGGTACTTTTTCTTCGCAAGACTCACTTTTTGATCATTTTTACTTCCCATCACTGTTTTGTGAACAGTTGTTTCTTTTTCATATTAAAACAACAAAATAGAGTAAAACATAGGCACGTTTTTTAATGTTCTATAAGTGGACAAACGTGCTAAGAGTACGGTACGGTACGGTAACGGTACAGCAACGGTTGGCTAACGGAGCCTTAAAGATAAATTGATAAAATAAATAAACATAACAGAGATGAAACTTATTACATAAAATTAATCGATAAGAAAATTAAAATTTTGTTGATGAAAGAATTGTGTTAAAAAATTAATTTTAATGTATTTTATTCTTGAAAACATTTGTAAACTCTATTGCCATAGGATTTTTCATTAAAGACTTTTTTTGTAAAAAAAATTCAAAAAAATAATCCACCATACAAACATATTTATCGATAACATTGAAAATAAAATATAATTTGTCATCCCTGGCTATCAAAAACAACTGTGATTTTTTCATGGCACATGCGACGCATACAAAAGTAGAAAGTAAACCTACTTTTCGAGTCAAGCGTTTTACGCTTTGTGCTATGTAACTCGTCACATACATTTACACTGATTCTACTTTTTTTGACAGCCGCTTATAACGCATTACCGTGTGTAACGCGTGTTATGGACTTTCAGCTTAAGAATAAATTTTGACTTTAGTGCCGATTATTTGATTGCTGTTTTTTTTTTTTGTCAACAGGGAGGAAAGCGTTGCCACACACAAATAAAAGGAAGGATTTTTTTAGGAATGTTCTTGAAAATGTGTAATTTTGCTTTTGAATTGTCGTATGATGAAGATCTGAATATGAACCGTAATTTTATTAGAGCCAAAACTTTAAATCAATGTTTAAACTAAGTATAATATGAGCCATAAGAGAATAACAGGTTTTAAAACCCCACGAAGCAAATGGGTGATAACTTCTAAACGGGTGGACCGAATTTCTTCACACATAGGCTAGAAGATTTAGGATCAAGTAGCTTTTCATACCAAAAAACCAAAATTAAAAAGATGCAGCTAGAAAAGAAGAAATAATCTCTAAGCGGATGGGCCGATTTTCTTCAAACATAGGTAAGAATACTCTCGAACAGGACACCTTTCAAACACAAGAAACTAAATTAAAATCGGTTTAGCCGTTTGGGCTATACGATGGCGTGTAAAAACACACAGACACACACTACAAAATTATAACACCCCTCTTTTTTGGTCAAGGGTTAAAAAATGTTATTGAAAAATATTCATTAGTTAGTTTGCCTGAATTTTGAAGCACAGACACACTTATTGGGTTCTTGGTTTTAACGTTGACTCATTTTCAACCATACATATTCATACATTTACATACATATACACATGGTTTTGTATGGATATACAATCTTAGAACTAATAATAATAGAGTAATGCATGCAAGTTCGGTAGATCATTTCAATGGAAATGTTGTATTAAAAGTGAAATATGTTTGAATACAGCAGAATCATCTAAGTATGAATATATTTGGATGCCGTTCAGTTCATTCAAATGTAAGCACATGACATCCAATGCCAAGCCAATTTTAAAACCATTCATTTTTCCCCAAACTTGAACCGATTCACAGGCGGCAGATCTCAAGCTTCAATTCCTATTTTCATTTCTTTTTAGCTGAGTTTGAGTAAGAACTACATTTTTGTACAAACGCGTAAAATGCTTTTTTAACCATATCATCTTGGCAAAATTGGAAAGAGCAGTCTGAACGACTTTTAGTAATCCTTCCACAGCTAGATTACAAGCTCCCAGCCGTTTCTGCCTTATATGTACGTACATATGTATGTATATGGAGTTGACACAACTTGAAAAAATTCACATTCAAGTTTTTTGAGAAGTCCTTTGTATTATAGCAATTGTAATGTATTCAGATTATTTGTAATACGTAATACATACACATAGAAATTATTACTCTATACAATAATTTTTCAGCAGACAAGTCCAACAATTAAAAAAAATTTAATTATATATAAAAAATGTATTTGCTGGAGTTTAAGCAATTGTCTATATGCAGCATTTCGTTGGTGCTTTACCAACTCATCAGTAGACTTCAAACACAATTTTGAACAGTTACAAACCCTTTATCTTATGTACAAACTTTTAAAAACCATTTGAGAATTTACAAATATATAAATGATTTTCAAAAAATAAGCAGAGTAGGCTTTGAAACTTATGCAAAACCCAGCAAATAATTTCGAATAATAAATTTCATTTAAAATAAAATTGTGACAATATGTCAAATAATAAATTTCTTAAAGATTAAATTATATATATAATATTTTGAATTAACAAAACAGTCGGTCAAATAATTAAACAGAAAACTCGGATTTTAAAAATGAATACGGTAGCTTTATATTTGAGAGCAAAAAATAATCGGGATACCATGATACCATGATACAATAATATGAAGAAGAAACCACATTTTACGTAAAAAATAAATTTTTACTTTAGTGCCGATTATTCGATTACTGATTACAGAGAGGAAAGCGTTACCACACATATATACGCGCAACTTTTTATTTAGGAATGTTTTTGAAAATGTGTAATTTGTGTTTTTATTTGTGAAAATTATTTGACAAATCTTTTAGAAGATCGGCTGTTTTAGAGTAAAAAGGCGAATACTATAGGTACTCATGGAAAGAGCGATGCGACATAAAAAAGTCAAAATCGACTTCCGCTATTGTTCGCGAAATCCACAGATATGTATGTAAAACCATACTAATATATAATTGTTTCAGCTAAAACCAGTATACATACATGAATATGTACGCACTATAGCACATTGATCTGACTTGGGTTATGAGACACATCGGTATAACAAGATCTGCTATGACGTTTAGTACACCAGATCTCATTATTGCACAGGTGCATATAATTATTACAACTATGATTCTACAATAGTTGAATTCCGTAATCTGGAAAGATGGCTGGAGACTGTAACATGTAGGCACGCTCTTATGGTGCTCAAGGAACCCACGGACAGGACGGTGGATATGGTTATTAGGCCTAGCCGGAGAACCTTAAGATGCGCAATTGCGTTAATAACAGGACATGCTGCTGCTGGTACGCGTCTTAGTGATTGGTAGGTTGACCCAATGGTAAACTGAACAATCAACTATTTAGGCATGTAACGCGGTCTGCTTCAATATTCTCCCCTACACATACTCCACAAAAATAGACAGCATGCTTCAAATGAACTTTTGGTATTCGCTCATCCAATCGATTGCAGGCTGCAAGCCTCTGCCATGTAAATGGAATTAGGACAATTGCAATCTAAAAGTCTATACATGTCCTTTCCTTGAGGGTGCTGTTGGCTGAGTAGTTAGCGCGTTTGACTACAAACCTTGAATTCATGAGTTCAAAACTACTTTCAGGCTAGCAAACAACATCATGCATTTTTCTCATGTGCATCGGTGTGTTATTGTGTTGATTGTTGTTGGGCTGTTAAAGTGATGAAGGCATATCACTGATCACTTTGGCCGTACCGGCAGCGATTAATAATAAAATATCTTAATGCACTTCACAGCACCCTCCTTCGTCGGTATTGTAGCAGAACCGTCGGCGAAGTAAAAGAACTAATAAAATGGCTATGTACACAGCTTAAAAACAACGCAATGCCTCTACTTGACACCAGATAGGTTTGCAACACTGCTCAACAAAAAACACGCAATAGCAGGGTTGTAAATGAATTAAGCTTTCTATCTCTCTTCCACTTCACCACCTGTTCTCACTACTCTATCCCTTTCCCAAAGACGGTAACACATTAATTAACTAACTGGTAGGCATTAATTGTCTGATTGTGTTACTTCTCTTTAAAAAAAATACACTCAAATTTTTTGTATTAAATAATTTAAAACTTTGTAAACGATTTTAATTTAACAAAACAAAAGGTAAACAAAAAACTCGGATTTCGTAAATGGGTACGGTAGCACTATTTTTGGGAGTAACAAATAAGAGAGAGTGGCTCTACCTTTATATTAGGGGAAATCACTCTCAGTAGGAAACTGTGTAATGATTGCAATCAAAGATGGTAAATAATGGGAACGTGGCTACCTAATAACATCGGCTGTGCTCGTCGCTGGCGGGGTTAGATGTGCTCACAAAAAAAGTTTTGAAAATCAAATTCAATTATACAGATGAGATTTTATAAAATTTAGGTAGCTAATAAATAAAATGATCAAGCAGAAAAAAATAAATAAAGAAAAAGATTGCTGATGATTGATGTGTAGCTTATGGTGTAAATTGCTACACATATTCGGACCCACCCACCTAGCTTACGTCATTAAATTTATCTATTGTTAGCCCAATTCATACTCTACCCTTTCCTAAACCTCAACGATTCGCACAACTTCACCTTTCACAACAACGAAATGTCAAATTAAAATTCCATTTTTAATTTCAAAGTTCACAGTAATAAATAATTACATTTATTTTTTTAATAATGAACATTAGCAATAAATAATAAAAAATTTAATGAAATAATAGTTTTAAAAGAATGCTGCAATAGTTTTCATGAATAAAGTTAGAGTTAAAATTAAAATCATACAGGTTTTAAGAAAATTCAAAGAATGTTAAATACTAAAGGCCTAACTATAATATGCATGTCTTGGCTTAATCTAGCTTAAAGCCCCTATGACACTACAATTTTTCTTGATTTTTTAAGTTTTGGAGAACAATGCAAATATAATATGCTAAGAAATTTTACCATGTGCAAAGAGTTCAGCTATATTAAGAAAAATACCAAATTGTCAAAGCTTTTACTAATGTTATGATAAAAAATGAGGGGCTGTCAGAAAAAATGTAAAAATCTTCAACTTAAAATTGACGTTTCAAGCTTGAAACATTAAAGTGTTGACAAGCTAGCGGTTTATTCACGAATTCAGCGATCTTGCGCCTCTTTATTTTAACTTTTTTTCTGTTGGCGTTTTATTATAAATAAAAAGTAGGCAGCACTTAAAGAAAACTTTACAATTTGCTTACATTTTGTATAGCTGTTTCTTTCTATCATTTGCCGTTTCTTTTTTTTAATCCTAAAGCAAAACAATGCAATAAAAATGTAGTGTCATAAGGGCTTAAGCAACGGTGCGAATGCATAGAAATTGTAATGGAATTGTATGTTTCAAGCTATAATGTACTTAAGGAAAAGTTTTGTCAAGTTCTCTCAATTGTCATTTGCTTAAGCAAAGAGCGAAACTGAACGCACTTTCCGTACGGAATCAGCTCTTTGTAAATTGTTATTTTATTTGTTTATTTATTCATACATACAGTGTTGCCACGTTTAAAAACGTTTAAAAAAATTTATTACATACATGAGAAACAATAACCAAAATTTGAAAGTTAAAAATAATTTATAAAATATGTATATAATAAAATATGTGTAATCATTTTTCGAGGTAGTGAATTTGGTAGAACTTATTGTGTTATCTCTTATAAGGGTAAATTTTGCTTTAAAAATGCTGAATTCCGATTTATTTATTTATCTCTCCGATTTGCAAATTTTTTGAAAAATTGCATAAACTAATATTATCTATCCGATCAGAGTTGCAGTTTTTGGTGTAGTTGCTAAAAAAACAGCACTGTCTGCTTTATTAATTAGACATATGCTTAATATAGCTGTTCTGTGAATGTATATTATTGTAAATTAGTTGATGAAATGTGTAAAATAGTATAAATATTTCGAAACATTTGTTTTTTTATATTTTTGTGTGATATTATGGCACCAACGACACACCTTGTTTCATTCACAATAAAATCTGGCAGATATCTATCAAATTTTCTGTGAATTAATCTTTCCGTCATGTAGAATAAAATTTTGGTCTTAAACAAGTGCGATATACATGTAAAAATAACCATACTGGCAACGCTGAATACATGTAAGTTCAAGTAAGTTCAATATAGTCACCTAAAAGTGTTCTCTAATTTGCTGAAGTATTTGACCGGCTTTTCGTTGTTTTTTGACATTCCTTAAATTTGGACCTTAAATTTGAACTATTGGTAATTTTAATAATTTAATATGTCCTTTTGTTTTTGAAATTCCAAATTTTAATGCTTTTAATGTATCGAGGCTTTGCTACAATAGAGTCCTAACTTGAAAAAACTTGTTTTGCAGAAAATGAGTTTAAAGTTTTATATTTACTAACAACTAATTGGCAAAAGAAAATTCTATTATTCTCTCAAGAGTTGAATATACAAGGTATTTGTGTGAAATTTTTACACAATATGAAGAACGATATGACGACTAATTCTGAATTATTAACTCAAAAATTACGTTTTTTGAGTTATGACTCTATTGCAGCAAAAGATCGATATGTATATATCTTTTTAATATATGTATAAGTCTTTTCTATACCACTTATTCAAAATTTAGCTAATTTTCGAAATTATGTATGTATAAACTATAAATCTTTATTAATATGATTATTTCGAACGTATTTGCTTTCTGAATCCAAATTGATTATTAGGCTAAGGTTCGTAACATTATATTCAGAAAGAATTGAGCATGATTAATATTCCAAAGAACAATTTAAAAATTAACATCAACTTATTTTTCAACGTACACAGCAGAACAGAGTAGCGCCACTTTCGGAAGCCGATACACTTCCATCGTCAGTGGTCACGTGTATTTGTTTATCACCACTTGTCAGGTGGCTCTGTTGAATGTGATTTTAAATTCTTATATATACAACTTTTTCGTGAAAATTGAATACGAGAATTAAATCACTCTCAAGCTGATATTAAAGTGCACTTTCCCAGCGTTGCCATCGGTTTACTTTTCTTAAACTATAAATCTTTATTAATATGATTATTTCGAACGTATTTGCTTTCTGAATCCAAATTGATTATTAGGCTAAGGTTCGTAACATTATATTCAGAAAGAATTGGGCATGATTAATATTCCAAGGAACAAGGGAAAAATTAACATCAACTTAATTTTTCAACGTACACAGCAGAAAACTAAGTTGATGTTAATTTTGCCCTTGTTCCTTGGAATATTAATCATGCCCAATTCTTTCTGAATATAACGTTACGAACCACAGCCTAATAATCAATTTGGATTCATAAATCTTTATATTTCAATTATGTTGAACTTATTATTTAAGAACATAGCGGATGTGTAGTTTCAAAATGTATTCAAATAAATGAAAAATATTAACTTACGATTTATTTAGACGAAGAGATTTTCTGAAACAAATATTTAAATTTTGTGCCCGTGTCGTGTTTATATAAATTTGCGCAGTTAAATTATGAATTGATAAACAAATTACTTCTTTTTATATTTTTAGACTAATATTTAAGTGACCAGTGTTATATTATAAATAGTTAAAATTTTTCCTGTTTGCAAAAATAAAAAAATATAAAAAAAACTAAATTTACAATTATAAATTGTTAGGCAAATATTTGGAAACAGAAAATAAAATTAAAAATTTAGGTAGTCCTTCGCACATTAGGCTAATAATGTCGAAATCTGGAATGCATGAAGATTCTTCAACTGAACGTAAAGACGTTTCCAGAAACTTTTAATTCGGCTTGCTTCAATAAAATTATTCAGGTATGTGATGGAAATCGATTTCGAATGAAAATCGAGACAAAAACGAAGAAAGTTGTGATGTCTACTGAAGTATTGTTTTCATATCGATTTTACTTAAAATCGAATTCGATTTCATTTTCTATTTTGTTCTATGAAAATATCAACAAAAAATAGATGTGATAAAAAACGAAATTTCTATTGTTTTACTGTTTTCAAATCGAGTAGAATATGTTTGACGATTTCAAAAGTTTCGTATGATATGTATGTATTTCACACATATTTTTGCAATAATTTTTGTTAAAATGTTAAATTAGTTCGTCACTGGAGAGTTTTTTGACATTTAAGCATATTTTTTGCTGATATATAATTTTTGGATGTCTTAATAAATATTCACTAGCACTTTAGAAAAATTTCCGTAGGTTTTTTCTTTTTTTAGAAATTTCTAAAACATTTTAGAGCCTGTTCCCGATTTGTTCGCGAATTATTTTCGCGCAAAATTTTATTTTTTCCTGGTTTTTATTCTTTTTACGATTTTCCATCAATTTTAGGACTTTTTTCTATTTTGCAATCTTTCAGGGATTTTCGCCACTTTTGTGGAAATAGTGATTTTTGCAAGCTTTCACATTTTTTATATTTTTTTTAGCGATTTTTAATCAATATTAGATATTGCTATTTTTCGATGCTGGCAAAATTTTGCGAATTTACGACACTAGCGGTTTTTAATAAATTTTATGTCTATTTGTCATAAATATATTTTTCGCGAATTTTCGTCGTAGAAACAATTTTTTTCCGAACTTTTATAATTTTTACATTATTATCGGTTTTTAGTCACTAACTGTTGATTTTGGACTTTCGCAATATTTTTGCGAGTTTTCGCGTTACTAATTTTCTAAGTTTTAACTGTTTATCGGCATTTTTATGTCAGCAAGTATTTGGGTTACGCAACTTTGAAGCTCATTTTGGCTTTAGGAAAAACCGTTAAATTACGAATATTCGCAAAAAACTTGATTAAAAGCCCAAAATATTGAAAAAACCCAACAACTTTGAAAAACTTACTTATCGCCAAAAATTGCAAAATTTTAAACGAGCCATAATATTAATTAAAAATCGCTAAGACCATAACAAATGCCAAACATTCGGAAAAAATCGCGAAAATTCGCAGAAATTTGCTAACAGTTAAGTATAATCGTGTGAACTATAAAGAGGTTAAAAATTTCAAAAAGACGCTTCTACACCGAACTTTGCTGAAATTCGCGTGAAGTTGCAATATCGGAAAAAAGCCCAAACATTTATTAGAAACCGCCAAAGCCGCATGTTCAAGAAAAATCGCTACATTTTTTGAAAAAATACCCAAAAAATACCCATTATCGGGTAAATACTGGGTAGAGTTCCATCTATAAATATCTACCATATATGTAAGTGATTTCCGTGGATTCATTTAAAGTTACATATTTTAAAATCTACTGAAGACTAATTAAATAACGTAAGCTATTTTTTTTGTGTAAAACAAGAACTAATGCCAGCAATGTACCAACAAGCTAAATGATTTGTAGATCGTAAACTTTTATGAGACATATTAGCACATGTAACCTTGTTAAAGATTATGCGGTTTCGTATAGGAATTCCAAATTTTTTTAATTATAAATACTAAAAAAATAATAATAATTTTATGTCAAAAAAGTTTTTATATAAATAAATACATGGAATAGAAACAAAAGTGGAAAATGAAATCGATACGATTTCCATCACACCTAAAACTATTTCACTCGTTTTCAACTTTCGATTTTATTTGAAATCGAGTCGATTTGTATCACATACCTGATTACCTCTATTCTGAATCGGATGTCCACAACGTTGGAATAGGATTTCTTCCGAGTTACAGATTTACACTTTCGTGGGAAACAAACCAAAACCACAGAATTTTGGTATTATTGTATTTGTTCTTTTCCACAACCAAAATTTTCCAAACAAACTTTTGAACAACAGATTTTATGTAGAAGGTCTCTTTGATAATCAATTTCAACATTAATTATTTCCTGACGATGCTACACAAAGGAGTAGCTAAATATTGAAATAAAAATACAATTGTTATTGTTAATTGTTTTTCATATAAAAAAGAGACCTTTTTCTTAAAAACTAGATACTAAAATTAATAAACGAAGGTCAAAAAAACAGAATAACTATAGATTTTATGTAGACTTATAACAAAAAATATTTATATTTTTTTATTCTCGTTTTCAAATTTCTATTTTTATATCTGAATTACTTTCTTCTACAAAAATATTTTATATTCTCCTTTTCTTCAAAGAAAATTTTTAAAATTTTCAAAATCAAAAAAATAATTTCCTACTTGATCTAAAAAATATATATTTTCAAACAGCCAAAATGGTTCAAGTATATAACTCCAAAACAGCTAAATTAAACACTTGGCCGCATCACAACTGCTATTGCAGACCTTGCAGGTCTTGCAAATCTAGGATATATGCTACAATATTCAACACAAGAAGAACAAAATATAAGAAACTTGTATTTCCTACACAGTAGAAGATATGCAAAACTAAAAACTATAGGAGACTTGTCTAGCATATATGCAATTACAAAAATTACTCAGAGAGACTCTCCAACCCTACGTCTACACGAGCCATCGACTTTAACATGACATGAACATGACGCCGGCAAAGCAACTGCAAAAAATCCATCAACTTCTGTGTTGTGGTGAATACGTGCGATGTCCATGTTCTGCCTTATTAATGTATTTGGTGGTAGTGCAATAGAAATGACATATTTAACAATTTCTTTCTGTCTCTTTTCTTTCTATTAAAAATGGTTGTTGACAGCGAATCTCATGGCAAACATTGATGCTCAGCCATATGTTCGGCCATCGATGGCAGAGCATTGACGAAACATGGACATGAGCGGTCTACATTAGCCATATGCGATGTCCGACATGATGTTCATACCAACTTCATGGCTAATGTAGACCCCCAGTAAGAGTGTTAAAACATTAACATGAAAATAAAATACAAAGTAATAGTAGGCCTGTTTGTTTACTTTTTCAATAAATCAAGTAAATATTATTCAGCGGCTCGCCTCTCTGGTAAATAATATTAAAAATTCTTGGGTGGTCGAACGCAACTATTGCTACAACAAGAAAAGTAAACAAAGTTGGTTTGTGTGTGTACGTTTATTTTCTTTGTTCATTTATTTTTTGTATTTGAATATCAAATGTGTGCATCTTGAATAAATGTTAGTTCAGAATTAATCTACAAATAATAAATTAAGAAACAATTAAAAGTAGTTAATTTTTTTCTGGTACATTTGAAAAATTACATGTTTATACATAATAGTGGCTATTCTGGAAACACGTTTATTTCATATTAGAAATGTAATGAAAACAAAAACAATTGCTGAAATTTTGTTTTTGTTTCAATGCAAATTTTACCTTCTTCGATTCGTTTTTTAGAATAACCACCAATATATGTATGTATGTACATATTTCCTACATGTTTGAAGAAGACACTTAGTCTTTGTAGCAGAAAATGATAGTGTATATCCTAGAGGTGCAAATATGCCACCAAGAGCGATTTCCGCTAATATTGTATCATGGGCACTAGTGATGTTACGAATATCAATTTTTAATATTCGCGAAAACGAATATCCGAAACAATATTCGCCAAATTCGAATACGAATACGAATATTCAATCTAAATAGTTAGTGTCACTTAATATTTCAAATTTAACTGAAAAAAATTTTACCTTTTGCGTCAATAACAATAAATTGAGAAAAACTGTCACAATACTATAGGTATTTAACATTATTATGATATTCCGATAACGGAAGTTTTTAAATTTTTGGTGGAAAGTAAATAAGGAAAATACAAGCTTCTTTTACTTATATCCAAGCAATATTTTTAGTGACACCAGCGGCGACTGTTCCGAGCGAGTGAATATTTAGTGATGCGGAGCTTATTTACACACTGCACAATAGTCTTGATGGAGAAAAGACTTTAAAACTTTTATTTTTGAAGTTCAACATTCCTCTACTGAGCTTTGAGTATTACTTTAACATGATTAATAAATTAATTTAACACGACTGTACTTTTCAAATACCATGTCGTTGTGAAATATATTTTGTTTCTTTTTTCTTCACTAAGAGAAGATTATTGTTTTGCGTTACAGACAAATTTTTTTTAGTAAAAATTTGTATTTTTGGTTAATTTTCAGTATTTTTTTGAATTTATTCACAAAATATTCGTGAAATATTCGTTTGAATTTGGCGAATACAAATATTATGAAAGAGGCGAATATTCGGCGATTCGAATACGAATATTCGTAACATCACTAATGGGTACTACTACATGTTCTACATACGAATTAAATTTATTTGAAAATGTTTAATAAATATCTTTTGGAGGTAAAATTTAAGGGCTTAGTTCAATAGTTTGGCAAGCCACATGAAATGAAAAATTGGGTCTATGTGCTCATTCTTTTGCTAGGTCTCATAGCTTTGCATCCTAGAGAAATTTGTGGGTAAATTCTAGTATTTTGCAAATAATTATGCTTCAAAAGCCATATAATTTTAAATTTTGTTTAAACTTTAAAATCGATTTATTCAATATTTAGCTTTTGTGGCTTACCGAATTATACTGTGAGTTCAAATGTGAAATGAAATTCCAAATAATTTCTAAAAACACTTCTATAAGCATATCAAGTATCAGCATGCCTAAATGAAAAAACGCAGAAAACTATTTTGTAAAGGAAACCAAATGGTAAAAATTGATTTAATTTAGATATTTTGGCATATGTGCATTTAGGGAAAAAAATCGTCTTGAGGTCATAGGAGTTTTAATAATATATTTGGCATGAATCTTAATGTTTTGTATTTGAGCACGACAGACACGTTTTAATAATTATTTTGTGTCGTTAGAAAATCAATAATTATGCTTCCAGTCGGGGTGTACTATAAACTAAAATATAAGATGGATGCAAACGATTATTGAATACATATTATAAGAAAATTATTCCTTAACACAACGCCTTTACGAGACATTAACTCTAAAAAAAATGGAGAGAAAACTTCGGCAGAATAATAAAGACAAAATGTCGAATTTTCTCTTAAGCTCATACAAGGGGTAAACGTAATTTCACTTTTCCTATAAAGGTTTATTTTATGCAAATTCTCATCGAGTTAACATATGTGACGCGCAAAATAGAAAGGGACCTAAGGGTAAAAACCGGTTTCGTTCAGGAGAGCCATTTTAAAGATTTAAATACATGTATCTTTGGTGTACCATCACTGAGCGTGTTGTTATTGGTCTCATTTGAAAGCGACACATCTCATGACGTCAGGAACGTGCTGGTCAACCTTAAAAACGCGCGTAGGTCGTACCTACCTCTTGTTTTGTGTAGTTGGTTTTTACTGTTTTCTACCTAGCGCGCTGTTTCCATGAGTTTGATATAAATTTTGCTCGCGTTTTTTCGAATCCAGGTTTATTTTCTGAAATTATTTATGTGAATTATAATAAATACTCATTTATAATTCTTTTAAATCGTGAATATCACTCTGTTAGTACGAAAATTTTTTCACATAACCTTATTATGTTATTCGCGAAAATAATTTAAACCTAATAACATTCTTACTGACTGTTTTAGGATGAAATGGTGGACGAATTCGAAGATATAGATTTAGAATCGTCGACTTCAATTTCATAAAACGCGCATATCTCTGGGAGGGACAACTTTTGGGGCATGGGATCGGTCTCATTCGATGCTCAGATATTGTCCACATCAAAAAAATAAAGTGAAAATTGATTTTTTCACCCTTCGGTCCCTTTCTCTATGCGCTGTCACATATACAACTTTTGCATAATTAGTTATTTTATTTTTCATTTTTCAAACAAATTTTCATTTATAAATCAATTAAACACAATTACCCTCATTAATACAAAGATCAGTTATGTTGATTTTAACTTAAAGTTTATTAACTTTCAGTTTGCCGAAACTTAAATTTTAACTAAAAGTAAAAAATTTTCGTTAACAACAAAAAAAAAATGAGTTAGCTTGTGTCATCAACTTTTGCGATCGCCTGTAATAAACCATTTTTGGGAAATTCAAAAATTTTTGCAATTTATATAAATAATATCATTAATACGCCAGAGCATATGAGAAGGCAAATATAATCGGCATAAACAAGATCTTCAAGATGTCCATGTAAGCTCCATGTGGTGGTTGCTTGTATCATTAGTTCGTCGAGTACAATATTAAATAGCAATGAAGACAAAACACAACCCTGTCTAACGCCCACATTTACGATGAACTCTCTGCCCAATGTCCTTTCTTGTAGTACTTAAATTTCGAGTTTCGGTATAGTGCGGCAATTAGGTCTATTATCTCTGCCGGGACTCCTTTGCATTACAAAGCTTGATAAATAGCTTGATGGTGAATGGTGTCGAATGATTTAGCAAAATCTATGAATATGCGGTATAGTGGGGAGCGCCATTCCACCGACTGTTCGATTATTATACGTAGGCTATTTACATGGGCATTGCACGAGCGGTTAGATCTGAAGCCAGCTTGTTCAGGACGAATTTCTGACGAGAGCGATAATGAAAGCCCTGAGTGTATAATATGGGCAATAACTTTATTTACTATAGACAGTAAAATTATACCCCTCCAATATCCGCATTCTGTCTTTGGCAGTTTACTTATTACACCGATATTAAGCTCTGGAGGTAAAGTATGCGAGGACCAGAATTCTGCTATAATGGAGTGCATAATATTGGCACTAAGAGTGGGATCGACCTTGAGCAACTCTGAGTTAATGTTATCCACGTCATGTGCCTTACCATTTTTGAGAATGAAAAAATGGCTAAATAATGAAATAAAAGTAGTTAAAAGATGGCTAAAAAGTGAACAAAAATTGGCTAAATAAACAGAAATAATAAATATAATTCATATATGTGCTATGTTTTACAGTATATTGGCAATAGCAGATCATTTGTTAAGTAGCCACTTATTAAATGTGAGCATGAAACTTCAGTTTGTGAAGTGCTCATAATCATTGATGCCAACTTTGGCTCCTTTTTACGATATAACAAAAAAACGATATGATATACTGTATTGTCATATCGTAAGTTTTTTACGATATGACAACGCTGCGATATGACAACACCGTGTATGGTTATCTTAATGTTGTCATATCGTAAAAATCTTACGATATGACAATACAGTATGTCATATCGTTTTTGTTATATCGTAAAAAAGAGCCAAACATTGATGCCAACTTGGGCTATTTTTTACGATATGACAAAAACGATATGACATTCTGTATTGCCATATCGTAAGTTTTTTACGATATGACAACACTAAGATAGCCATACAAGGTGTTGTCATATCGCAGTGTTGTCATATCGTAAAAAACTTACGATATGACAATACAATATGTCATATCGTTTTGTGTCATATCGTAAAAAAGAGCCAAAATTGGCATCAATGGAGCCAAAGTTGGCATCAATGCTCATAATGTACATATTAAAAAAAAATAACCTAAAACAATATAAATATTTCACGTAATTATTTATTCACTACTTTTGATAGCTTCGTCTATTTCAAACTTGTACGGACAACATTTTATACGAATGGGGTCTTCCAGATGTTCATCTGTGAGACGATTTCGGTGTTTATTTTTAATAAGCTTCAATAAAGAAAATGAAGATTCACATATAAAGGTTGATCCAAACATTGAATACAACTTTAGAATTTCATTTTTTGTTTTTGGATATATGTTTTCATTGATATTTTTCCAGAAGTTTATTCCGTTTTCTAGGGGTAAGGATAAATCAGTTTGCATTTTTTTAAGTTCTTCTTCTATGTCACTATTATGTGTTTCAATATTACACAGTAATGGATTATTATGAAGTTCGATCATAATTGCAAGTTTTTTAAAGTCAAAAAATCGATTGTTATAATTATTAAGCATGCATTTTACGACATCAATATATTCGTTGAATTTGTTTATATTAGGAGATTTGTTAAAAACTTCGAAAGTTCTATTTAAACTTGATAAATTTTTATTCTTTATGTTTATTATTAATATTTAAATTTTTTTATAAACTGCTGAACCGCAAGAACTAGTTCAAAAATAGTTTTGTTATTTCCTTGTAACTGAAGGTTTAATTGATTAACAAATTCTGTTATGTCCGTCAAAAATGCGAAATCTAGTAAAAAATTGCTATCTGTCAAATAACCAAGTAGTTCCCTTATATCATTGGTTATATTGCTTTGAAAAAAAGTAATAACCTCTTCGCGAAGACTAAAAAGCCTTTGAAGGCAACGTCCTTTGCTAAGCCATCTAACTTCGGTGTATAATAGCAAATCACCATACTCAGCACATACCTCATCGAGAAATCCTTTAAATTTTCTGTGGTTCAAAGCGTTATGACCACCACGAATTTTATTTATAATTTTAATAATAATTTGCATCGTATTGGACAAATTCAAGTTTTTGGTAAATAGTGCTTGCTGGTGAATAATGCAATGAAAAGCGTATATATTGAAATTATTTTGCAATAAAAAACCAACAAACCCATCTTTTTTTTCTGCCATTACATTTGCACCATCGGTGCATACAGAGCAAAACTTGCTTCTGTCAGCAAAAGAAAAAACTTCTTCATTGACAACATCAAAAACAGTTTTCCCTTTAACATGCCCATGTAGCGGAATCAATGCCAACATTTCTTCATTAATATTAAAGTTTTTGTCAACAGTTTTCACACATCCAATCAGCTGTGCTATATCGCTGATGTCTGTACATTCATCCAAGCAAATAGAAAAGTATTCACAATTTAGAATTTTACTTTTTATATTTGAATAAATAAATGCACTTATATTTTCCGTTCGACGAATAATTGTGCGAGGGGACAGAGGTACCTCATTTATAATTTTTTGTATCGCTTCTCCTTCGACACCAAAACATCCTAAAACTTCACTACTTAACTCTTTGAAAAATGCACCATCCTCAAAAGGACGGCAGTGCCTAGCAAGAGCAGCAGCAACGATAAAAGAAGCTTTCTTTTTCGAATAACGTTCTGTTACTCCTTCATTTTCTCATAAAATGGCTTCTTCAACTCTAAAGTTAAAGTTTCTCTGTCATCCTCAGATATATTTTGATATTCGCTATGACAAAGGGTAAAATGCCTATTCAAATAATAATTTCGTATGCGAGGTAAGATTTGCTGACATATCAAACATTCAATTTTACCAAAAAAATTTTCAGCAAAAAAGAAGTTAATAAACAATTCTTCACCAAACATTTCTTTAAGTGTGCATACAATAAACAACGACAAACAGCGTCAACACAACCTGCTTGTACGAATGCTTGTGCGAGACTGAATTGTTTTCTTCCATACGTGTGTTTAAGTAGATGTAAATAAGAGAATAACAAGGCGCCCATGGGCGGCATTTTGCTTATGCTTGGTTTAAGTAGATGTAAATAAGAGAATAACAAGGCGCCCATGGGCGCATAGCTGCCAGAAATGACGATTTTTTACGATATGGCAAAAAACGATATGACATAATGTGTTGTCATATCGTAAGTTTTTTACGATATGACAACACTGAGGAAGCCATTCACAGTGTATGGCTTTCTCAGTGTTGTCATATCGTAAGAAACTTACGATATGACAACACAGTATGTCATATCGTTTTTTGCCATATCGTAAAAAATCGTCATTTCTGGCAGCTATGCATGGGCGGCATTTTGCTTATGCTTGACTTAAACACACGTATGGAAGAAAACAATTCAGTCTCGCAAAAGCAGGTTGTGTTGACGTTGTTTGTCGTTGTTTATTGTATGCACACTTAAAGAAATGTCTGGTGAAGAATTGTTTATTAACTTCTTTTTTGCTGAAAATTTTTTTGGTAAAATTGAATGTTTGATATGTCAGCAAATCTTACCTCGCATACGAAATTATTATTTGAATAGGCATTTTACCCTTTGTCATAGCGAATATCAAAATATATCTGAGGATGACAGAGAAACTTTAATTTTAGAGTTGAAGAAGCCATTTTATGAGAAAATGAAGGAGTAACAGAACGTTATTCGAAAAAGAAAGCTTCTTTTATCGTTGCTGCTCTTGCTAGGCACTGCCGTCCTTTTGAGGATGGTGCATTTTTCAAAGAGTTAAGTAGTGAAGTTTTAGGATGTTTTGGTGTCGAAGGAGAAGCGATACAAAAAATTATAAATGAGGTACCTCTGTCCCCTCGCACAATTATTCGTCGAACGGAAAATATAAGTGCATTTATTTATTCAAATATAAAAAGTAAAATTCTAAATTGTGAATACTTTTCTATTTGCTTGGATGAATGTACAGACATCAGCGATATAGCACAGCTGATTGTATGTGTGAAAACTGTTGACAAAAACTTTAATATTAATGAAGAAATGTTGGCATTGATTCCGCTACATGGGCATGTTAAAGGGAAAACTGTTTTTGATGTTGTCAATGAAGAAGTTTTTTCTTTTGCTGACAGAAGCAAGTTTTGCTCTGTATGCACCGATGGTGCAAATGTAATGGCAGGAAAAAAAGATGGGTTTGTTGGTTTTTTATTGCAAAATAATTTCAATATATACGCTTTTCATTGCATTATTCACCAGCAAGCACTATTTACCAAAAACTTGAATTTGTCCAATACGATGCAAATTATTATTAAAATTATAAATAAAATTCGTGGTGGTCATAACGCTTTGAACCACAGAAAATTTAAAGGATTTCTCGATGAGGTATGTGCTGAGTATGGTGATTTGCTATTATACACCGAAGTTAGATGGCTTAGCAAAGGACGTTGCCTTCAAAGGCTTTTTAGTCTTCGCGAAGAGGTTATTACTTTTTTTCAAAGCAATATAACCAATGATATAAGGGAACTACTGGTTATTTGACAGATAGCAATTTTTTACTAGATTTCGCATTTTTGACGGACATAACAGAATTTGTTAATCAATTAAACCTTCAGTTACAAGGAAATAACAAAACTATTTTTGAACTAGTTCTTGCAGTTTATAAAAAAAATTTAAATATTAATAATAAACATAAAGAATAAAAATTTAAATATTAATAATAAACATAAAGAATAAAAATTTATCAAGTTTAAATAGAACTTTCGAAGTTTTTAACAAATCTCCTAATATAAACAAATTCAACGAATATATTGATGTACTAAAATGCATGCTTAATAATTATAACAATCGATTTTTTGACTTTAAAAAACTTGCAATTATGATCGAACTTCATAATAATCCATTACTGTGTAATATTGAAACACATAATAGTGACATGGAAGAAGAACTTAAAAAAATGCAAACTGGTTTATCCTTACCCCTAGAAAACGGAATAAACTTCTGGAAAAATTTCAATGAAAACATATATCCAAAAACAAAAAATGAAATTCTAAAGTTGTATTCAATGTTTGGATCAACCTTTATATGTGAATCTTCATTTTCTTTATTGAAGCTTATTAAAAATAAACACCGAAATCGTCTCACAGATGAACATCTGGAAGACCTCATTCGTATAACATGTTGTCCGTACAAGTTTGAAATAGACGAAGCTATCAAAAGTAGTGAATAAATAATTACGTGAAATATTTATATTGTTTTAGGTTTTTTTTTAATATAAATTGGAAAAAATACACAGAAGAATATTTGAGCATAAATAGTATGAAACGATTTCTTAAATTTTCGTTAATGCAATATGCATACATATGAATTATTTTATTTAACTTTAAACCATGGACCGAAAATAATGATTATTGCACAAATTTTTTACAAAAAAATCATAATGATCCAATAATATTAGTAACATATTGTTGAACAATAAAATTATTATTTTATGACATGCTATCCATTTATGCAATAAACTTTTATTTTAAATTTTTAATAAAAAATCAATAAATAATATTTATAATTGAGTTTTGTTTTTTGATCGTAAAATAATTCTTATTTGTGAGTTTTTGAGCCAAAAAATAAAACTCAAAAATAAGAATTATTTTACAATAAAAAAATAAAACGCAGAAGTAATTATTATTCGGTAAGCAAAAAATAAAAGTTGGAAAATAACAATTAACTGCCAGGTTTTGTAAATAATTGTATACTAAAATCGACACATTTGTTTCACATACCTACATAAGTATGAAAAAATTATTAAAGAACAGCATATTTTGTTCAGTGCACGGAGCGCGGGAGAACAGTATATGAATTATACTCATTAAAATATAAATAATATAAAGATGTATGTGTTTGTCTGACTCTGGTGTATATGCATAGCTGCCAGAAATGACGATTTTTTACGATATGGCAAAAAACGATATGACATACTGTGTTGTCATATCGTAAGTTTCTTACGATATGACAACACTGAGAAAGCCATACACTGTGAATGGCTTCCTCAGTGCTGTCATATCGTAAAAAACTTACGATATGACAACACAGTATGTCATATCGTTTTTTGCCATATCGTAAAAAATCGTCATTTCTGGCAGCTATGTGTATATGTAAAAACAATGATCGCAAAAACCAGTAGCAGCAAGCAGCGTTGTCAACTCAGTGATTTTCGCACCGTTTTTAGTGCTTTTTCATCTTTTCGACGCGAAATATTTTGGAGTTAACTCGGTGCTTTTTTAATCTAATTTTCGGTGCTTTTATTTTTTGACGGTGGCACTAAGCTCAAAATTCAAAAACTAATTTCTTTATTTAAAAAATGTTTTTCAATAGTAAAATTCTTTGCTAATGCATCTGTTTCCTGAGCACGTTTTTGCAGTCTTGAAGAAGAATGAAAAAATTTATTCGAGCAATCAGTGGGGCTTCATATTTTGTCTTTTTTGTCGAACCCCATTAAAACTAGTTTTTAAACACATTTCGTTTGCTTGGCACTTCAGATTTCAAAAACTTTCCGTTTTTACGAAATTTGACATAGATAAATATATGAATATTTTACTCTTACGTGCGCATCACGTGGCGTAAGAGCTAGCCCGATACTTTTTATGGTTTCTTTTTATAGCCGTCTAAACTTGGGTATCTCGACCATTTTTTGAGAAATGTTCGTCATATTCAAGATTGAATAACTTTAGAGCGCGTCATCATATATTAATAAATCTTATCTCATTCGAAAGGTTTCAGTCTCCTCCTAGTAAGTATTGATTAAAAATGACATAGCTTCCCACTAGAAAGACCTCTAAAATGCCAAAGTATCCTAAAAATGGCATTTGTAATTTTCTTTATTTTTTAACCGACATCAAAAAAGAAGGAGGTTATGAATTCGTGTGTGTTTTTTATGTTTGTAATGGCATAACTCTGTCATTTGTCAACAGATTTTCAAAGTTCTTTTTTTGTTTAAATTTTTTTCCGAAAATCGGTGGAGAAATTCGCTGCCCCCAATCAAAACTCTGCCATCTGTAAACCGATTTTTTTAGAGGGTTTGCCTGCAGTTTTGTTGAATAATTTTTTCCAAAAATTTACTCCACCAAACATAAGTCTGTCGTCATATGTGAACCGCTTTTCAAAATTCTTTTTTCGAAAATCGGTAGCGCATTACCCCCTCCCCCGGAAATATTGATTATCGCATAATCCTCCATTTATGAACCAATATTCAAAATTCTTTATTTTTTTCTTGTTTCAAATGAATTGCTTGCAGTTTGATCCCATAGAAGTGAAAATCGGGCTGATAAAGTGGTAGCCCGATATATTAATTATCACATAACTCCGACATCTCTTGACTGATTTTCAAAACATTTTATTTGAAACGACATGAAAGGTTTGGTACTATGAAAAATTGCGTACGGACACCCCATTCATAGACAAACACATAATTTGATCTAACACAAAATAGCGTTGGCTTTGTAATCTTTGCATTGAAGTCAGGTTTTTTTTACGTATGTAATTATGGTTATTACAGAGCTAACTACAACTGACAGGTATTTATTGTACATACATAGTCTTTAAGTAGGAATGAAAACATATTCAAAAGTTACAGTTTTTTGTTTATTATAACCAGCTCATTTCTATGAAAAACCTGTAGCAATAACTATGATGATCATATGTAATGAATTAATATCGGATATGATATATTAAGCTCTAAAAAATAGAAAAATACAAAAAAGTCTGAAAATTTTTTGCTTTTAGTGGATTTAAAATTTCTAAAACGATTCGTTTTAAATCGGCACTATTTACAGAACAGGAAGATATATAACAACTTTTTTAAATCAAACTAAAAAAATTAAATTCAGTGCTTTTTTCCAGAATTACGCGCTTTTTTACTTGTTTCAGTGCTTTTTGAAATCTAAAAGTTGACAACGCTGGCAGCAAGCATCGCAATCTGCATGAGCAAAAGTTTTGGTATTTCGTATTTTGGTACTCTATTATTTTTTTATATTTGCTTTTGCGAGTTTTCTCCTCTAACAATCAGTGATGCCAGATTTGAGATTAAACATTACACAATCAAAGAATCAAAATTACCCAAAAATTACACAAAAAACAATTTACAATTTTTTAAATAAACCAAGATATTTAATTTACGAATAAATCTTTCATAAAACATTCCTTAAGGCACTATCTGCTTATATTTGTGTACAAGAATTCATTGGAAAAAAATTAAATTTGTTCTTTAGTGATATTATTTTCATCACTGAGAGTAAAAAATGCAAATGCACAGGATTGCAAAAACCAAATTTAAATCCTGAAAAACAATGTGAAAGTTGTATGAGAGCTCAATGAAATAATCATTAAAAATAAAACGAGTTTCTATTTAGCATTTCGTTACTTGAAACGATAATTGCCCCAAGTAGCAACTTCATTATTCTACAAGAGAAGCTCAAAACTAGGGATGTAACGATACGCCGTTTTGCCGATCCGAAACCGATACCGATATTTAAAAATAAATATCGCCGATACCGATTCCGATACCGATACGAATATTGAAATTGAGTTCAAGTTTAGATTAACAAAACTCAAGTGCAATTTTTTATTATACAAAATTACATTATAAGAGAGAATATTTAAAATTGATAAAACATTGGAAGTAATTTTTAAAGAGCTACATTTTCTTTGCTTCCAACAAATCTATATTAAAAATATACAGATAATTAGTAGAAAAGCAAGAAAAATTGTTTAATTCCTTTATAATTTAAAAAAGTACTCGCCATGCTTTTTAAAAAATCGATTTTTTTAAAGGACATTTATCAACTAATATTCTTCTAAATAACTTAATAGCTTAATTATTAAAAGACTTCTAAGTTTATATTTATTCACTTAAATTTACATGAAAATACAGTTCTGAGTTTGAATTCGCATAAAAAAATTGTGAAAATGGGTACTTTTTCATCCTTTTTCCTTAAGGAAAAATCATTATGGAATACCGAAAAAGAAATTTGTCCTAGCATCGCTTCCAATTCGGTGATTGGTAATCGAAAAACAGAACTTCTTGCAAGGGCAAGGATATGTAAGACTAATTAGAAATTATCCAAATTTGCAATACTTCCAGATCGCGAATTCTACATTTTCATGACTACTTTGGAGTATCTCTTTTTTGCTGGAATAAGATTTAAAAAACGGCTTGAATTTGAATTCATGGTAAAATTAACAAAAAATAAATAATTTTTTTACAAAATAACAGCATAAAATATTATTAATTTTTAAAATTGATATTAATAAGATTTAAAAAATAACGAAGTGTATTTAATTCATGGTAAAATCGAACAAAAATAAATTATTTGTTAAAAAAAACTCTGAAAAAATTTTTAAAAGTATCGTCGTATCGGCAGTAAAATATCGCCGATACCGATGTATCGGAAAATCTGAAGTATCGCCGATATATCGGTATCGGTATCGGTATTCGTTACATCCCTACTCAAAACATGATAGAGGTAATTTGGACTCCGTGCTTAATCTTGTGAACAGTAACAGGTAGACACAAGTGTGTGTATTATTATGGCTGCCACAACAAAATAAAAGAAAGTTGAAATTGAAAATTTTCATAGACAAATAATTTAACTGGCCAGTTCTATTTCCTTTTAGTTTTTTTAAATCTCTATTTGTGAACTCTGATTTTTTTTAGTTATGAATGCTGAAATACATCGGAATTTATAAAAAAAATTGCATTTCAGGTTCAAAAATAATAATTGCAAATTTACCCCGAGGTGGTAAAAAGTTTTAAATTTATATACATTTTTTTTTTAGTTTTTTATAAATACATAATTTCAACTTTGCGGTATATTGGATGATATGCAATGAAGCGACCTTATATTTTCTCATTCCCTTATTACTGCAACAGTGTTTATTCCGTCATAAGTACAATTATGCCGTTCTTGTACATTGACAATCGATTCGAATTCATACCAAGTGATCGCAAGAGAATTTGCGTTGAAAAATGTATTCTTGGGATATCAAAAAATTTAACGAAAAGTGTGTGTTGACATTTAGGGATGGATGGTTCAAATGACAAGGGGCGAATATAAACACCTGAGCTGAATTTTTGAAAACAAAATAATAGCTATTGTACAAACTTTAAGCAATCAAAAGAACTGGCTTTACATAAAAAACAATATAAAAATAACAAATGTATTTACTAAATATCTGATATTTTTGTTAAGATCTAAAATGAAAAAAAGTTTTTTTTTTCAGAAATAAAAAGTTTTTTAAAAAATATGTGGCAACGCTGTTAACATTACAAATTGAAAAAACATACGCATGGGCTTGGCTGAAATTGAACATGTTACGTCTCGTTTAATAGTCTAACGTACTAACCACTACACCGCTGATTTTAAATGTGTATTTACTTACCCGCTTGACCTGAGGTTCGAAAAAATCTAACATTCACAACTGCGAAGAATTAGCGAAAGAAAAATGTTCGTTAAATATTCGAAAATTTAAAACAAAGGTGAACGTTCACCAATGCGAAGAATTAGCGATACAAAAATAATGTTCGCTAAGTGTTCGAAAATTAAAACAAAAGCGAACATTCGCAATGACGAAGTTTTTGCGAAGAAATGGCAAACTTAAACTTGAGTAACTTAGTTAAAAAACGTTGTCTCCGCTAACTTCTCAGTAAATCTTTATAAATGATATTGCGGTCTTCTTTTAGCGAACATAAATTTTTAAAAGCAAAATTGGTTAAAAAAAAGAAGCAAAATAAAGAATTAAGAGAAAAAGAAGTCAAAATTCAGGGAAAAGTTGCAGAAGCTTCGCTCTCGAACTATTACCAAACTATTATATGTGAATGTTTAGCGATATTATAATCGAATAACTAGATCTATTTTTAGTGAATATTTAGTGATATTGTTAAAGTTGTTCGTTTTAGATATTACTAAAGATTCGCTATTAATATCAAAGCAAACCTTTGAGATCAAAGATTTGCTGCCACAAACTGAGCGACGGGTGAACTGTAAGGCCCAGTAAAAAATTTTCATGTTTTTTGAAGCACTAAAGAAATAAAACGCTTCATAATTCGCTTTAAAATATGAGCTTGTTCAGAAGCTGATTTCATAGCGTCACAACAATGCAGGTTTTGAAGCGAGAAAAGCATTTGTTTTTTACTTATACAAAAGCTTCGTCCACAAGCTATACAAAAAAGATGGTTTTATAGTGCTGATCCAAAGACGGTTTTAATCGAGAATGAAGAGTAAGTTTATTTGAGTTTCTTGGTGCCGTTTTGCAACAGTGTTTTGGCCGAGTGATTGGTACGTTGGACTTCAAACCTGAAGGTTCTTAGTTCGATACTAGTTGAAGTTACAATAGAAAACATGGAGTAAAAATATGAAATTAGTAAAAATAAATAAAGAAAAGAAATAAAAAAATTCAAAATGGCGTTAACGACGCCAATCCACATCGAACAATTTTTTTCATATATTTTCATTTCTAGTGCTGAAAATGTTGATGATTTTCAGCGCTTCAAAAGTGCTTTTGTGAGCAAAAAGGTAGTACTCCAATCCGGGAGTACTACCTCGCAATACAAAAATCAGCAGCGATATCAGCAGGTTTGTCAGCGCTGCTTTTATTCCATAATAGTAGAAACCGCCTTTATTGGAAGCAACTTTTTTACTGGGGAGTTCTTTCTCGTTTCACTAGCAATAGTCGTTCTCGAACGTTTTATCCGAGAAACGTTTGCCAATTGTTCGATAGCGATATTTTTTACGTCTTCCGTGGTCAAGCGGGTATATATCTTCAATTGCAATTTCAGTTAATTTTACGTATGTGTTATTTCTATGCAGCCGCTTGACCTGAGATTCGAAAAAAGCGAACATTCACAACTGCGAAGAATTAGCGAAAGAAGAATGTTCGCTAAATGTTTGAAAATTTAAGACAAAGGTGAACGTTCATCACTGCGATGAATTAGCGAAACATAAATGTTCACTAAATGTTCGAAAATTTAAAACAAAAGTGAACATTCGCAATAACGAAGTTTCTGCGAAGAAATAGCGAACTTAATTTTGAGTAAGTTAGTTAAAAACCGTTATCTTCACTAACTTTGCAACAAATCTTTATAAATGATATTGCGGTCTTTTTTTAGCGAACATAAATCTTTAAAAGCAAAAATGCTTTGCAAAAAAGAAGCAAAATTAAAAAATTAGGATAGAAAAAACTCTATATTAAGGGAGAAATTGCAGAAGCTTCGCTCTCGACCTATTGTCAAACTATTAAAAACGAATATTTAGCGATATTAAAATCGAGTAACTAGAACTATTTTTAGTGAATCGTTAAAGTTGTCCGTTTTAGATATTGCTAAAGATTCGCTATTAATATCAAAGCAAACCAGATCGATAGATTTGCTGCCACAAACTGAGCGATGGGTGAACTCTATGAGTTCTTTTTCGTTTCACTAGCAATAATCGTTCTCGAACGGTTTATCCGAGAAACATTTGACAATTGTTCGATAGCGCTACTATTTTGTCTGCTGTTTTCAAGCGGGCATGTACTTTTTTGGTACTTATACCATAAAAAACGGACAATATTAAAAGCAACCGAAAGCCCTTATTAACGTATACTTATTTTTTTTTTATTGAATGTTAGAATCGGTTAAAAATAAGATCGCTTAGACTTTTACGGCCTTATGCATAACCAAAATTTGGCAGAAACTTAACATAAGTGACGAACTTGAACTAGGTCCTAAAGAGTTTTTCCGAACAATTGGATATTAAAAACTAATGCATCTTGTAGTCCTGACTCGTCACTATATTGTACACTGATTTCTAATGTCAAATAGTCCAGTATAACTCATTAACATCAAGTTCAATTTCATCGGTTGTACTATCTTCATGCCAAGTTTTCGTTATGCATATAGCCCTTAAATTTTTACTCTTTTAAAAACGATTGCACGGAATACTTCTTGAACAAAATACATTCCGTTACTGTCATAATATTGTGAGTGTATTTATTTTAACTACTTCTACTTAACTGATTCTTATGAAACTTCGCATACCCAAATAGTTCTAGTGTAAGTAAAACTCTATACTCAAAAATGTTGGCAGAGCCACGCCTTTTTTGTAGTTGGTTTTTTGGCAAAAATTATATTAAAAACTCAATAAACTAACTACAAAAAGAATAATAAAATATTAAAAAAAAACTATCTTTTAAGTATATTTTGAGCTCAAGCCCAAACGGACTTTATTGAGAATATCATATCGCCACCTTAACGTGCACATATGCTAAGTCCGTTTTTTTTATCTGAAGAAATTTAATTATTTTTGGCCTGAGCTCGATTTTAATTTAATTTTTCAATCAAATTATATTTAGAGATACATGTGAAGCTTGTAGACAAAGAACAATTTGACTACACGGAGGGTTGAAATGACATGTTTCGATAGGTCCCGCTAATCTCTTCAGAGTTCCTTCCTTTTTTTACAGGAGGGATAAAAACCGTTTACCTTTTTTAGTCTTAATTTTTTTAACTGTAAGCGCAGTTTTTTTAATAGATTTATCGCTTATTAATATCAGTAATCAAAATATTTCAAGGTAATACTCTTCGTGACGCAATGGTTTTTGTAAGACTTAACACATTTGCTTTCGTTGGTTTTCTTTTTATTATAAATAAAAGTTTAATTTTTATTTTTTATTAGCTGAATTTACACTTAATCCATAGTTGTTAAACGTATAGAACGCCTGTTATTATATTTTGTGTGGTTCGGTAAATCGCGAAAATAAATCGATACATTGACAACACGCAACTGATCTTTTATTATTTTTCACAGAATGCAGAAAACATTATATAAATCTTGAAAAACAACGTTCCTTTCATTAAAATAAGAAAAACCGAAATTAGTTATGTTGAGGGTGCTGTTGGCTTCAGGGCCAAAAAAAACTACACAAGCGGCTTGGCAAACATGCTTTTTGCATTTGCACACAGCCTACACAAAACTAGCTCGTACAAGCAGTGTGACCAGATTTTTAAATAATAAAAAGCTAAAGCAGATTTTAAATAGAGCTAAAAAGAGCTAAAGAAGGAATTTTAAAGCCAAAAAATAAATCTAAATTTTTTTACAGCTTTGTAATAGTAACTTTTCATTATTTTTAAATTTTTTATATTTTAAATGGTAGGTATAAATAATATGAAAATATATTTTTGGCTCATTTAAATGAAAAACATTCAATCAATAACAACCACCCAAGTGCTGAAAATAGCATTTCATAAAATAAATACGATTTCGACTCGAAGTCACTAAACTGGTGTGTTGGAAATCACAATCACAAAAGCTATTTCAATTCGCAAGCAAAGAAGAAAGTGAAATCTAAGTGAACTTTCCTATTTAAAAAAAATTGGTATCAAATTGCAAAAATAAAAGCATTCCAGTAAAATTTAAACTCTTTCTATTTAATATCATTCAAAAAATAAAATTTTTATACATTTTAATACAAAATACTATATTAAAAATTATGTTACTTTATTTCGACTATTGTGTTACTTTTGTTTACTTTAATAACAGATGCATAAAACATATAATATAAAGCAATAATAGTAAAAATAGTTGAAAAATTCTGTGTTGGATGCTATGGATTAAAAAAATAGAGCATTGATACGAATCTTTTTCGAAGATAATTTCGAAAAATAAACAGAACGCTCGACCCTTAGCACATGGAAAAGTAAGATTTGCGATTTAAACTCAGAAGTGATTTTTGCCATTGTAATTCCAAAAGAGTAATATCACCTACGCTAAAATTTGATATTTCTTCTTTAAAATTTTCGTACAATTTACTTTTGTATTGCTTAGAATGTTTTCTCATGAAAAGATGTTTGTGATTTGTAAAGTTTGAAATGTTATTTGGCAAACGTTGTCGTAGTTGGTATATTAATTGTTAAATAAAATTTCGGCTTGTGTATCAAATTTCTTTTTCTGTTTCGAAATCTATTATGTCTTTTTTTTAAATCAGATATTGTTCAAACTTGTAGCTAAAATACGGAGTTGGAATTAGAAAACCGTCTAAATTTGATTTTAAACGGCCAACAATTTCGGACTTCAAAACGATTTGATTACAAAGACTTTTCAAAAAGAAGGTTCTGAAACCAATAGCATGGCGTCCACGTCGTTATTTTCGAACATTTTATTTACTTTTTGAACATCAGAAAGTAATGGCTTTAAAAATTTCAAATAGAGTAAATATTTTTCACTATACAAATTTTTCAAGACTTTAGCTTGATGGCAGGCTTCCGTTGATCAAAACTGCCGCAGTGAATGTTTCTGCACTGCCAGATTATTATTATTATTATTTAACTACTTTATATAGTTACGGCACATACATTTATTCGTATAAACTGTTTTATTTATTTTGAAATAGAAATTAATTACACGAAATTGAAATTAAAGAAAAAGCTAGAAAAAGCTAAGTGCATTGTTGAAAAAAGCTGAAAAAAAGCTAAGAGCTAAATGAAATATTTCGACCTAAACATTAAAAAATAAAGCTAAATTTAGCTCCAAAGAAGCTAATATGGCCACACTGACAACAATTCACACAACTAAGCACAACAGTGAACTGTAGCAATGAAGAAAACAAATAAACGACAAACGACAAATTATTTCATGTAAATTTATTATGATTTCAAATCACAATTGTGTGATGTTGATTTTACATTCCATATTTTTTCCGTGTGTACAATTTACTATTTTTACTACAGCTTTAAGTTTTCAACACAAAAAGTAAACAAATTATTCCAATTGTAGTAAAATTAGTAAGAATTTCGAGTAAACAAACACAGCTAGTACAATGAGGCCACCCTACGCTAGTTTTATTTTAAAAAAATCAAAAGGGTACATGTTAGAAAAATTTGACTTTCAATTGCTCATATCCGGTTTTGGTCATGATTTTTTTTTTATTTTATTTTTTTAATTAAATATTTATTTGAAAGTATCAGACGATATTCTATAAGAATGACTTATTTTAAATTTTTTGTTTTGTGTTTTTTTCTACTTCGAAACAATAACTAAAAAAAATTTTTTTCAAAAAACCCCAACACTTTCGCACCCCATAACTCAACGCAAAACATGATACAAAACAAAATTTACATACACATTTATACCTACTAGAACTATGTATATTATGCCAAATACCAAGGAATTTCGGCAAAAAAATTTTTTGGGCTGTCCGCTTCAAAAATAATGCCCGATATGTATTTTTTATTTCTGGAAAAATACACTTTTTCACAAGTATTGTTAAATTTGTAGCAAACGAATGTTTTCAAAATGTTTTCGTAAGAACTAGAACATTCATCTCTTGTGTAGTTTTCACAAAATTTGTATTTGTCCGTGTGTAAAATATTTGAGAGTTAAAAACATGTTTTAAAATTAGAATGTATTTTTATGCAGCTATGTAATGCTTGCATATCCTGCAGATAACGCGACTAGTCTATACACGCATGTAAATTATACGCTATAGAAGACTAGGACTAGTACAAAGATAACGCTCATGTATGGAGAAAACATGGGTGATTTTACATTTCGATGTCCTAGGGCTGGATCATATAACCCAGCTTAGCATTACATCGGAGTAGTCTCATGTTTATATCACTACTTGATGGAGCACTCAAGTCTTCGTGTTTTAACGACTGCAATCGTTAAAACGGGAGCACTTCCCTGCAAAAATTATTGGTCTACATGGTCCATTTTGGCTGATATGGACTAGTTACAACATGGTCCTGTGTAATGCAGCTATGGACCAATTTCAAACAACTGTTCGTGTTTTAGCACGAAATATAATGTTATTTCATAAAATATCATCAATTACCAGCAATATGGTAGCCCTAATGGCACAAAAGTTTATTTGTGGTTATAATGAATGTTTGTAATTAAAAGTTATTTTTTTTTGGTGAAATTTAAAAAATAAATTAAAGTGAGTTTTGTTTATAAGGAATCAAAAATGCAGTGTAGCTCCCATCATAAAAGGAGACTTATTAAAGCAGAGGGAAAATCATTTACATAGACTACAAAGTGAAAATGAAAACTAGTTTTCTGTTTGTGAACCATGGAGTAGTGACATAGAGTAGTTTCAAAACTAGCCCCTGTATGTGCTCCATGGAGTAGTTACATGGTCTAGTTTTTAGGTTAGTCCGATGTAATGCAAAGCTGGACCACGTGGTCCAGTCCTAGGACATCGGAATGTTAATTGGACCACGTCTAATGCATATGTTTGGGGTAGTTTGGGACTAGTCCTGGTCCATTATGGAGTAGTCCTTACACGCATGTATGGATTGTTGCGATTTTTGTAGGGTTGTAGATTAACTAGAAACTCTTGTTTGCGATTGAGATAGTTCATGACTCCATTACATTGGAGTAGTCTTAATGCTACTACATGTCACTATTCGAAAGCCTCAGACTAGTCGTTTAATTACGAACTCTTATTTGCATTGACATGGTCCATGAATGCATTACATAGGACCATGTTGTAACCAGTCCATTTAAGTTAAAATAGAGCAGGTAGTCCAACATTGTCTGGAGGGTGTAAATGCACAAATACATACACATATCATATTTTCATGGCTTATATTATGTTGCATACGTTTTCTCTCTGCGTTTCATATCAAATGTATCAGACATGTTTATATTTTTTAATGAGTCCCTCATGTGTTGATATTGACACGCGTTTATCATTCAACTGGAAAAAATAATCAAAAACATACACATGTTGCTCAAAAGCGGGGGAAGGATTATGATGTGATTACTACCGTCATGCTGTAAATGAACAGTAGTACAAAAGAAGTTGTTAATACAAAGACAAAATTTTTCAGTTATGTATATTTCATAAGCTTTTATGTTCGTATATGAAATGAATTTCACAAAATTGCTTTCATATAGAGAGGACAATAGATAAAGAAAGTAAAAGAGATATTTTGTTATTAACTTTCGAGCAAAACAGAAGGGTGTTATAAGCTTAACGTGCGTATTTGTGCGTCCGTGTATGGCATCGTAGCTAACGAACGCATGATTCTATTTTTAATACGTTTTATTATATTTTGAAACGTGACTTCATCGATTGTTTTCTAAGAAAATCTCTAAACCTTTTGGGATATGCGATGACACAAATACTTCTGTTGTGGGCTTATAAAATTAAAAAATTATTTTTATTTTCAAAGCAATCCAACAAGAATTGTTATTATATACGTAAGAAGTAGAATGTATAAAGTTTTTATGTTATAAAATGTATAACTTTGTTCCAGATATTCTGAAGTATTTATGTTTCAAAAAAATATTTATTAGATTAGCTATAACCCACAACAAATAAAAATATGTTTTTGTGTTATATGTCATGCAATATCCCAAAAACGATGTATGTATTAGTGATGTTACGAATATCAATTTTTAATATTCGCGAATACGAATATCTGAAACAATATTCGCCGAATTCGAATACGAATATTCAATCTAAATAGTTAGTATCACTTAGGGCCATTATTATAACTTGCCAATAACTAAAGTTAAGATGTTATCGGACAGATACCTCGTTCTTCATTATTATAAGTAGACTTTAAGCAAAATCTCTTTCCGATAAGCTAAAGGAAAGTTCTTCTTGTGTTTAAATTTCATGTGAGGTTTATGCTATTGGAGCTGCCATAGTTTTTGAAAGTATTCAAATAAAAGAAACATTGAAGTATTTTCGAGCATAGTTTTAGGAGGAAAAATAAACATTTTTTTTCCTTTGCTGTGTGTATTAAAACTATTTTAAAGTGACGCCTAAAGGTGGTAGTCGTTGTTTGCTCTGGTATTGCCATGTTTTGAAATAAGATAAATATTATTTTACAAGGAAGTTGTAATAACGAAAATAGTTACTGGTCACTGTATTCCTCATTTTAGCTATGGCGTATGTTTAAGTACGTTTCGGTTTATTATGAGTTGCATCATTTGTACCCTTTGTACAACCTTGTTGGAAACCTTTAAAGGTTTCGGCGAGTAAACCGTTAACGGTGCTTAAGCAATGTTTGCCACTTTTCAATTAGTTCTTTAGTTTGATATACATATTTTATTCATTCGTTTTATGAATCTTTAAGCAAGCACTACGTGCAAAAGATAATCTTTCCATATTATCCTTATGGGAAAAGTCTTAAGTGAATACTTACCTAAATAAAAGTGAAACCTTAAAACATTGAAAATCTTGTGTTGTTAATTATACCCTTTGGTTGGTACATTACGGATATACGCCGAAACATTGGTCCTTCGAGCCGGATAACCCAAGGATTTGTAAATTTCTTCACGAGGAAAATCGAGCTACTTGGATTCATACAAATTGGTAAAGTTCATAAAGGAATCCAGGTTAGTAAATTGAATTAAAAGTGATTCAGTAAAAGAGAAAATATATTCATATATATATATAACAAAATATATAAAAGTAAATTACACATACATACATTTAATTTATACATGTATGTGTGTTTGTGTAAAACAAAGTGTTGGTTTGCGAGAAAAAACATTAATTCGCCGAGATTATAAAGATAATACGGTTCGCCTAAATTATAAAGATAATACGGTTCGCCCTTTCTGAACAGTAATTTCTCTAAAACATAGTTGATCACTAATAATTTATACAAGGCTGTGTTTGTTTTCGCGGACGGACAGCGAACATATTAAATTTACAAGGTAAAGTTTATGATTCAAAAGTGATAAAAAGGAATTTATAACTAATATATAATTCCATATATCATTAATTAAAAAACAAAATCCTTGTAAACAAAAGCAGTGCGATATACACAGTTACATTTAAATAAAAAGTGATCAACAGGTGCACATACATAGTAAAATACAATACATATGTACATAAATAGTTAGTATTGTCATTATTAATATTACTTTGTGCATTTATTTATTCATTTTGAACTTTGATATAATTTATTACAAAATTTACAGTGATAAATCAGTGCAGTAATAAATTGTGTAAATTAATACAAAAAAATAAAATAAAAAACAAAAAAATTTTCTTCTTCTTTCCATCATATTTCTGTAGTCAACCTACGGTCGGTCAGTTTGACAATTATTTCATTTGTTCAAAAGTAAATATAATTAAAACAATTTCTTTTATATTAAGTGATTTATTTTTTGTGTTTTACATAAATATCACTTATTTGATAATTTAATTGTCATCGAAAAATAAAGTTTAATTCAAAAAATAATGGCAACTTCGGCATTAGAAAAATTTGTTCGGGCTACTGATGCTATCATCATGTTTGAAGCGTGTTTTAACGATATTTTAGAGAAAAATTCATACGATTTATACTCTAGAGCTTCATGATGAAGAATTAAAACCTTTATGGGAGAAAGTGAAAGTCACCTATGAAAAATGTCTTTATGGGTTAAAATCTCCGAAAGGTATTGAGACCACGGATGATACTGAAGGTACAGATGCGAACGTAATCACAGCAAAATATTGTAGCGCGTATTCATCCTATATACAATGTTTAGGAAATATAAGGAGGAAAAAACACGAATTTGAGTTAGAACAGAAAACAAATAATCCGCCAACAATTGATCAAAGCAAAGGTGATATGTCGAGTCACACTTTAGCTATCCCTCCATGTGATGTGGATATGTTTAGTGGGGACTATTTGTCATGGCCAGCTTTTCGGGATCTATTTACGGCCTTGTACGTAAATAATTCCAGACTTAGTGATATTGAACGACTATGTCATTTACTTCGCAAAACTGGTGGTGAGGCAAAGGAAATGGTATCGAAGTGCCCTCTATCCAATCAAGGGTTTGATATCGCCTGGAAAACCCTTCAAGATCATTATGAAAATCCCCGAATGCTGATCAATAATCAGTTAAAGTGTCTTTTTTCTTTAGACACTATAACAAAAGAAACGAGTTCGACCCTAAAAAATCTACAACGAGGTATAAATAGTTTTCTGAATGCCATGTCAGTTTACAAAATTAATACTACAAATTGAAATCCTATAATAGTTTTCATTTGCATACAACGTTTGCCTTCTCAAACTGTTACGCTGTGGGAACAAAGCATAAAGGACAAAACGGCCTTGTCATTGTGGAAGGATTTGGATCAATTTTTAACAGAAAGGATTCAAACCCTAGACGGCATACGAGATCTCACTCATTTAGAAACAGATAAAAAGTTATTAGAACGTAAAGTAAAAACGCACGTTTCTACAAAGGCTTCTTCGAATTCTTGCGTGTTATGTCCGAAACAAAATCATGTACTACGATTTTGTCGTCGTTTCAAAAATATGTCAGTTTCAGAGCGGTTTTCAACTATAAAAATATTTCATTGTTGTGTTAATTGTCTATCAAAATCTCATGAAGTCAAAGATTGTAAAAGCGAGCATCTTTGCTTTAAGTGTAATAAAAAACATCACACTATGCTTCATAGGGAAGAGACACCGGTCACTACTGCTCAAAATTTGTCACAAATGTCGGCCTCAAATAATTCTTTTGTCGTTTCCAATTCACGTTCGGCTGAAATGGACACACAAATACCCTCAACATCAACTGCTGAACGTGCTAATTTGAATAGGCAAGTTTTTCATATTTCACAAAAATCTACTGTCTTGTTAGGTACAGCTATGGTGTCTATCATTTGCCGTGATGCTACGTATCCGGCTAGGGCGTTAATTGACCCAGCCTCAGAAGCCTCCTTTATATCAGAGCGCTTGCGAAATCAACTGCGACTTCCGTCACATTCTACGAATGTACAGATTTCTGGCGTTGATAAGGAGTCTTCTATAACTTCGAAAAGGCTTTGCACCATTCATATCGGTTCTCCATTGGATAAAAGAATTGACTTGGAAGCGCAAGCTCTTGTTTTGCCTTCTATCTCACAGAGTTTGCCTTCATTTATCTGTCCTTTTGAGATAAAGGGGGAAATTCGAACGTTGCGATTGGCAGACGCTAACTTCTACAAAAGCCGACCTGTTGATGTGCTACTTGGAGCTGATTTATATCCAAAAATACTTCTTGGTGAAGTTCGTACAAACCTCGTGGGGTCTCTTATGGGTCAAAAAACTGTTTTCGGTTGGATTTTGACCGGACCTATCGACACTTCTTTAAATAAATCAATTAATGTTTTTTCAACCTGCGTAACCTTTTCGGAAGAAGATAATTTAAACAGAAATTTGTTAAAGTTTTGGGAATTGGAAGAAGTACCAAAGGGTAAAATTATTTCTCATTCCGACAAACTGTGTGAGGCAATTTACCAAAATACAACGGAAAGAGACTCTACCGGTAGATACATTGTATCTTTGCCCTTTAAGCCAGAATTTCCTCGAGAATTAAACTTAGGTATATCTAAAACGACAGCTATGAAACAATTCTTTAGAATCGAATCGTCAATTTCACGTAACGCTGAGGTGAGAAGCCTGTATGATGAGGTTTTATTGGATTATTTAAAATCTGATCATATGAGACCGGTTGAACCCGCTAATCTGGCGGTCACAAATTCTTGCTATTTGCCCCATCATCCTGTGATTAAGCCTGAAAGGAAAACTACAAAATTGAGGGTTGTATTTAATGCCTCTAGTAAAACGTCGAATGGAAACTGTTTAAATGATTGCCTATTTGTAGGACCTACGTTACAATCGGATTTAGTTACACTACTTTTGCGCTGGCGGTTGTTCAGATTCGTTTTCAATTGTGATATTTCTTAGATGTATAGGCAAATTCGTGTGCAACCTTCTCATACACCATTTCAAAGAATTCTCTATCGTAGTTCGCCGGAGGAGCCAATAACTGAATATGAATTGCAAACTGTAACCTTTGGGTTGAATTGTGCTCCCTATTTGGCAATTAGGACTTTGTTACAATTAGCGGATGATTGTGAGGAAAGGCTTCCATTAGCATCCACTATCTTGAGAAGAGGGATGTACGTCGATGATGTTTTGACTGGGGCCCATGATATAGCCAGTGCGGTTAAGGCAAGAGATGAATTAAATACAGCGTTATTAGAAGCAGGGTTTGAATTACGAAAATGGACCTCCAATGAAATAGATATTTTAGCAGGACTTCCATCAGAACACTTAGTAGATTCTAAACTCTTGACTTTTGAGGAAGCTAGCTGTTCTAAAACGTTAGGTATTCTCTGGAATGCTAAGCTAGATTCTTTCTTTTTAAAGTGAGTTCGATAGAGGTTAGAGCGGCTTATACGAAAAGAGAAGTACTTTCGATGATAGCGAAATTTTTTGACCCAGTTGGCTGGGTAAGCCCCATAATTATCAGAGCTAAAATTATTATGCAACGTATTTGGCTTGATAATATTGAATGGGATGAGTATCTTCCTTCCTCCACTGAAAAGGAATGGCAAAATTTTGTTGAAAACTTTAACCAGGTGAATTTCATTAAAATACCAAGATGGGTTAAATATGATAAAGGCTCAACAGTTGAACTCCATGTTTTTTCAGATGCCTCAGAAAAAGCATACGCGGGTGTAATTTACAGCCGTATTGAAAACTCCAATGGGGAAATACATACCAATTTATTGACTGCAAAAACAAAGGTAGCACCAATAAAGTCTATTTCCTTACCACGTCTGGAATTATGTGGTGCAGTATTGGCATCAGAAATATTGAAAGTTGTATTGAAGGAAATAGAAATTCCAATTTCAAAAATATATTGCTGGACAGACTCGACTATTGTCTTAGCATGGCTACGAAAAAATCCATGTTCGTGGACTACCTTTGTAGCTAACATAGTTTGTCGTATTCAGGAGAACACAGGCAACCACAATTGGTTTCACGTTCGGTCAGAGGATAATCCTGCCGATTTGGGCAGCCGGGGGGTAGACCCAGTCACTTTATCGAAAAGTGAACTTTGGTGGCATGGTCCAAAATGGTTAAGTCAGGACCAAGGTAATTGGTATAAGCATACTCTTGAAAATATTTACACAGATGTTGAGAGTCGCTCAATAAGAAGTCATGCTTCGTTTTTTTCAAAATTCGAGGACATTTTAGATAGATTTTCATCACTAGATCGAGCTTTACGTGTGATTGCATACATTTTTCGATTTTTTCATGTGACAAATTCAGCTCACAAAGAACATTACAATTTTGAAACTGTGCTTGTGTCTAGTGAAGAAATTAATTTTGTCAAATTACGCTTGGCGATCGTTGCTCAGAAAGCCTTTTACCCTGAAGAATACAACTGTCTTTTAAAAAAGTCATCTATACCACAAAAAGTCCATTATTAACATTAAATCCATTTCTGGATGAAAAATTCGTCATGAGACTGAATGGGCGACTGGTAAAATCACCATCGTTACCGTTTCGTGAGCAATACCCAATTATTCTTCCCTATTCCTGCCGATTTGCCAAATTGATGGCAGAATTCATTCATTTATTGTCAATACACGGCGGTAATCAGTTAATGCTGAGAATTTATCGTTGTGAATATTGGGTGCCTCGCTTAAAAGTCTTAGTTCGTACGGTGATTCGTCAATGCAAGCGTTGTATTATTGATAGGCATCGGTCATGCAGTCAAATAATGGCTGCGCTTCCTGATGAACGTACTACTATAGATAGACCATTCACGAACACGGGGGTGGATTTCGCAGGGCCCTTCGATATGAAAACTCAAAATGGAAGAGCGGGTAAAATAGTAAAAGATTACGTTTGCATATTTGTTTGTTTTTCGACTAAGGCAGTACATCTAGAAGCGGTCTCAGATATGTCAACTGATGCATTTTCAGCAGCGTTCAATCGGTTCATTGCCAGAAGAGGATGTCCTCATACAATATTCTCAGATAATGGTACAAATTTTGTAGGTGCAGCTAATGCAATTGCAAGAGAATTTCAGACTTTTATAAAAGAATGTCAGGCCAGAATGTGTTCAACATTTGGATATCAAGGCTTAACCTGGCGATTCATACCAGCAGGCGCTCCCCATATGGGAGGCCTATGGGAAGCTGGTGTGAAAAGTTTTAAGCTACATTTTAGAAAAGAAGTTCAAGCCTTTCGTTACACTTTTGAGGAATTGTCCACCATTTTGGCTAGAATAGAGGCGTGTTTAAATTCTCGCCCTTTGTGTCCTATGGTAGATAATCCTGGCGAACCAATCGCCCTAACACCGGGACATTTTTTGATTGGATCGGCTATACTAGCCCCACCTGAACCTACTATATATGACAGCCCAATAAGTCTCATAAATCGTTATCGTAAGGTTCAAGCACAAATTCATCAATTTTGCAAAAGATGGAAAGAGGAGTACCTGGTAGAACTACATAAACGTTATAAATGGAAACAACCTCAACGAGATGTGGCCTTAAATGATCTGGTTGTTGTTAAAAATGAGCAATTACCTGCCACGTCATGGAAATTAGGCATAATAATAAAAATTTATACGGGTTCCGACGGTCACGTCCGAGTTGCCGATATTCGCACACAAAACGGTACAATCACTCGCCCAATAACCAAACTTGTTGTTTTACATGAATAGAATCACTTTATCAATTTACACGTATTAACCATTTTTTTCCTAGAACCATGAACTCCAACGCCAAAGATACTATTTCGGATTTGTTTGAAGATGGCTTATTAGATTACGATGAGGCTATGGAAATAAGCGCTCCCGAAAATCCTTCGGTGTCTACAGTGGATGTTCCCTCTACCTCGACCGTGATCAATAAACCGGAGCTACCTCTAGCTGCAGAATCATCTGTAATTTCAACTACTGCCACTATTAATGTGGATCCTGTGATTACGTCCGTCCCAAATACCCCAACCGTGGTGCAGGTGGACGCTCCGGCTGCTAGTAGCGTGGTTAAAGACGTTGTGCAAAGTCGAGAGGGATTGAAATGTCCAATTTGTGGCAAAACACATCCCCTTCGGTTTTGTTACAAATTTCGCGATATGAGCTTGGAGCGAAAGTTGCGTATGGTTGCGGCTTATCGTCTTTGTTGTCGATGTCTATCGAGTAATCACGTCAGCAAGGATTGCAAAAGTACTGCCACTTGCCAGGTCTGCAAACAAGCGCATAATTCTTTGTTACATGAACACAAAGGAAAAACAGCGAAGTCTACGAAAGCACGCTCCAAGCCCATGTCTAAAAATTGTTCTGTTGAGGTTCGGCATTCCGTTGCATTTTCCCCTACCTTACGTCTAAAAATTCGTTGGTCCAAATCAACGTTTCCAGTACGAGCGGTACTTGATGTCTGCTGCCAAGGCAGTTATATCTGTACGGAATTAGTGGCTAAGCTCAAACTACCTTTTAATCTGGTGGATGGAGAAAGGTATTGCCGAATTGAGATCGAATCGATTCACGACTCAAGCCAGTGTTTAAATATTACGGCAAAAATTCAAAGAATGCGAGGAATTAAAACCCCAGTAGAATCTGTATCAGATTCGATTTTAGAGTCGTTCCACGGTCTTCAGTTAGCAGATCCGAATTTCAATCATTCGGGGAACGTCGCGCTGGTTTTAGGCCCTGAAGTCATGCCTATGTTAATGAAAGGTCGAATACTAGCTAGCCCGGGACTTCCACTTGCCCAATATACCATGTTCGGATGGGTTATTTCGGGATTATCACCATTTTAAACGTTGCAAATGCATTTCTCGTTTCAGGTCTTTAATGGCCACCACAGGAGTCCTTCATGGCTTACAACTGCAATAAATTCATCAGGGGTCCTTCATGACTCAGCTTCATTTGAAATCCACGTTTATTTATACAGTCCACAAGGGTCCTTAATGACTCAACTTATGTTCAACAGGAGTCCTTACAGACTCAAATAGTTAATTTAAATCTAATTGCAACTTGTTTATCGTTGCAAGGTGGCCGGCAATGTTTAAGTACGTTTCGGTTTATTATGAGTTGCATCATTTGTACCCTTTGTACAACCTTGTTGGAAACCTTTAAAGGTTTCGGCGAGTAAACCGTTAACGGTGCTTAAGCAATGTTTGCCACTTTTCAATTAGTTCTTTAGTTTGATATACATATTTTATTCATTCGTTTTATGAATCTTTAAGCAAGCACTACGTGCAAAAGATAATCTTTCCATATTATCCTTATGGAAAAAGTCTTAAGTGAATACTTACCTAAATAAGAGTGAAACCTTAAAACATTGAAAATCTTGTGTTGTTAATTATACCCTTTGGTTGGTACATTACGGATATACGCCGAAACAGCGTACTTTACAGGCAATTTGTAATAACGGGCCTTAATATTACACATTTAATTGAAAAAAATCTACCCTTTGCGTCAATAACAATAAATTGAGAAAAACTGTCACAATACTATAGGTATTTCACATAATTATGATATTCCGATGACGGAATTTGAAATTATTAACTTAGCACCTGAATGTCACTTTTTAGGGTTCCGTTACATCAAAAGTGTAAAGGAACCCTATTGTTTTCGCTACGCTGTCCGTCTGTCCGTCTCTCTGTCACAGGCTGTTTTCTCGGGAACCGTAAGAGCTATGTTCCTGAAATTTTCGCAGGATATGTAGAGCTTTGGCCGCTACAACAACAAATATATCACAGTTAAAAATTAAAGGATGTTCTAAAGCGAGCAACGAAAAATGTTGAAATACGAATGTAATGTTTTCTCGGGAACCGTAAGAGCTACGGACCTGACATTTTCACAGAATATGTAAAACTTTGACCGCTATAACAACAAATATACGACAGATAAAAATTAAAGGGTGTTATAAAGCGAGCAAAGAAAAATGTTGAAAAACTAATGTAATATGCAGACACATATATATAGACACTTTAAATTTTCAAAGTTCATGTTAATTGGTGTAGTCTGTAGAATAGACTACACCAATTAGCACCGATATTTAAAACAATAAAAATTAAAGGGTGTTCTATCAGCTAATGTAATTTTACTATGTAATTTACACAATATGCTGTATCTTTTGAACCAAAAGAGCTACGGACCTGAAATTTTTACAGAATATGTAAAACTTTGGCCGTTACAACAACAAATATATGACAGCTAAAAATTAAAGGGTGTTCTAAAGCGAGCAACGCAACATGTTGAAATACTAATGTAATATACAGACACTTATATATAGATGCTTTAAATTTTCAAAGTGCTAATTGGCGTAGTCTGTAGAATGGACTACACCAATCAACACCTACATTTAAAACAATAAAAATTAAAGGGTATTCTATCAGTTAATGTAATTTTGGCTATGTAATTTAGACAATAGCTGTATCTTGGAAACCGTAAGATGTAAAATCTTGAAATTTTAAAAAACGCTAAAACTAAAAAAATCCAAAATTAAGAAAATGTCAAACGAAAAAAACGCTAAAATAAAAAAGCGCTTAAAGAAATAAAGCACCAAAATTCAAAAAATCGCAAAAACGCAAAATATCACCAAAACTAAAAAGATCGCCAAAAAACTAAAAAAGCGCTAAAACCGAAATAAGTCGGCAAAACGAAAAAAGAACTACAACATAAAAAATCGTTAAAACTAAAAATTTATCAAAAAACGAAAAAAATCTCCAAAAATGAAAAAAATCTCCTAAACGAAAAATAAACGCCGAAACTAAAACAAATCGCCAAAAAAACGCCAAAACGAAAAAAAGTGTCAAAACAAAAAAAAAATTCTTAAATTAAAAATATTACAAAAAACCGAAAAAAGTCCCCAAAACCAAAAAAAGCGACAAAACTGAAAAAGTGCCAATAAATCGCTAAAACTAAAAATATCGTCAAAAAGCAAAAAAAAACGTTAAAAAAAGCGCCAGAATCAAAAAACTGCCACTAAACTAATAAAATTGGCAAAAAAACAAAGAAAAAAATGCAAAAAACCAAAAATCTTCAAAAAACTAAAAAAATCGTTGGAACGAAAAAAAGTGTCATAACCAAAAAAATCGCTAAAATTAAAAAAATCACCAAAACCGAAAAAAATCGTCTAAACCTCAAAAAAATTCCAAAACTGAAAAAATCGCCACAACTAAAATAAATCGCTAAAACTGAAAATATAGTCAAAAAGTGGAAAAAACGCCAAAAACAAAAAATCGCCAAAAACAACGAAAAATACTTAAAAAACAACAAAAAAATTTAAATTAAATTAAATTAAACAAAAAGCACATTAAAAAAAAGCCTAAAGGCAGAATTAGTTTGTATGTGCTGTTCTGTTCCGAATCAGCTGTTTCGTTTCTGTTCAATTGAAAATCTGTATGAGTGGTTTGTTGTTCCTTTTTCGTTCTGTTCTGTTGCGGACAAAACTGTAGAAAATAGAATTCAACGTTAAGTGACAGCCAACAGTGCGTATGCATTAGTTTTTGTGGTGTTTGTGGTTTTGTGTTTATTTCACAATTTTTCACAAAACTATTTATTTTCACAATTTCAATTTATTTGTTTTTATTACCTTTTGCTTTTAAAAATAGCTGATTCCATTCACAGAACAAGTAATTACAAAATATTTTCTACAGAACGTCACAGCACAGAACAGCAACAGAAAGTCAAGACTAATGAAGCCTTAAATGTGTATTCATACGGATCCCTTCGTGTGCGAGTCAAAGTCGTACTTTACTTAATTTATTTAAATTTTTGTTGGAAAGTAAATAAGGGAAAATACGAGCTTCTTTTACTTATATTTACACACCGCGCAATAGGCTTGATGGAGAAAAGACTTCAAAACTTTTATTTTTGAAGTTCAACATTCCTCTACTGAGTTTGAGTATTACTTTGAGTATTATTAATAAATTAATTTAACAGGACTTTACTTTTTAAATACTATGTCGTTGTGAAATATATTTTCTTTCTTTTTTCTTTACTAAAAGAAGATTATTGTTTTGCGTTATAGACAAATTTTTTTAGTAAAAATTAATATTTTTGTTTAATTTTCAGTATTTTTCATGTATTATTTTTTGGAACGTATTCACAAAATATTCGTGAAATATTCGCTTGAATTTAGTGAGTACGAATACGAATATCATGAAAGAGGCGATTCGAATACGAATACGAATATTCGTAACATCACTAGTATGTATATTAGAGTGACCTTTATTTAAAAAAAAAATATATGAATTCTCCCAGTCTCACCTATAAGCTGTAGAAAAATACCTATATGTTTATTTTTTAAATTATTTATGGTTTTTTTAAAATAAAAATTTTGATATAAAATTTTTTTTTCGAAAAGTTCCACGATATCTCTAAAAGTAATCAGCATATTAAAAAACAATATTCGTGTGACTTAAAGATAATATTGGTGTTGAATTAGGTTTTTTTGTTTTAAATTAATAGGACGACCCGTTATCCACTTATGTTAGCTTTTGCTGTGCAACTGGTTTATTTTGGAAAAAACCGTATATCTCGAAAACTAGAACCAAAAAAAAAAAATAATAATAAAATGCATGCAGATTCGAAATGCTGAAATAACACAATAAGCCATTTTGAGGTGCTCCATTCCAAAACCTTGTAAGTTTGTGTTTTAGTTACCATGAGGTGGTAGGACGAATGAAGCATTAAAATAAGATAACTCGAACTCTACTGCAAGCTACATAAGCCCTGCAAGTATTTATTAAACGTTGCTTACGAAAAATACTGCGAATATTTTGGCTGGACGTAGTTTCCAACACAGACCTTTGGTCAAAGAACAGGCGAAACACCAATTCGTATAAAAATTGCAAAGAGGAAATCGAGCTGGGTTGGCCATATTTTGGGAAGACCCCATGATGATATATCGAAAATGGCGATTGAATGAAACCCTCACCTGGAGAAGGCTATTAGAATTCGAGATGGGTGCAACAGGAAAAACTTGGTGTGAAATAAAACTACTGGCGCGGGACAGATCACGATGGAATAATTTCGTAACGGCCCTTTGCTCCAAATTGGAACTATAGCAATCAATAATAAATAAAAATGTTGCTTGAAAATTTAATATTTATTCAATCTAATGTATATATTATAAGCCAACTATCGTTTGAACGATATTTATTTGATACTAATAATTTAGTTGGATGATTATTATCAAATTAGTATGCGCTTGACAAGAGTTTTGACAACTCGGATAAATAAAGAGTTTTCTTGTTAAAAAGTGTTCATACTAAACCACTGTTCATGAATTAAATGCCTGAAAAATGGTTTTTATTAATTCATTTTAATGTTGTTTTAAAGCTTATATATAAAATGACTGGGATCGAAATAATCTTAACACAAATATTTATTTTTATCCAAAGTTATTTATTTAGTTTGGCTTAAGTTCGTTTTCAATTTAGTATTTCGATCACATTATTTTTTTTATTTAAGAAAGAAATTCTAAAGTATGTAAACATTGAATATTCAAAGAAAATTTTGGATGTACTGAAGGTTGAACTGACAGCTGTTTCAGGACTACCAGAGTCTTCCCATCAGAGCCCTTTACCTGCATTACCAGCGACGGTAGCAACAACACCCTAGTGAAAATCCTACTAATTTTACTACCGTGTACTTGCTGAGTGGGTGTCATTTAAATATTTCGTAAGACTATAAAAATACCTATGATTTTTTGTTAGCTCTGGGTTATAATAATTGATCACTAATATTGGCGACAGACCACCCAACACTGAAGGTGGCACTGAGCCGAAACATGTCCGTGTACAAAACAAAGTTGGCGAGACATGAATGAAAATCGTTCCATACCATTATGGTTCAAACGACCACTTTCTTTGGCCAAAATTATTTTTTTATGTTCTCTATTGATGCATTTGTTATTGCAATATAGTAGGCCACACTTCACACCAACTAAAACTGAATTTTATTTTTGTTAACATCATTTAACCGTTTAATAATAAGCCATTAAAGTTAAATTTTTTCTAAAAAGTTATAATTGTAATTGGAAAATAAAATTGTTTGATGCTTTCACCTGCAGATATTAGCTAAACAGGTACACAAATTAAAAAAAATATATAACAATGAAAAAGAAAGGTAATGATGCTGTTTAGATTAACTTAAGGGAGAACAGAATCCAAAAATGTTTCTATTATTCAAAATCTTTAGTGTTTCACATAAGCTATAAAATAGCTGTTTTTTTCAATGTATATAAGCTTTTAAAAAATTTGCCACCTGTTTCCACCATAAGACTTCCAAAAGTTGTTGAATTAGAGTATTGGAATTTTAATTCAGTTTTAGTTTTGTGCGATTTTTTTCGATTTTTGAGGCAGTAAAAATTTTCTAAAAATATTCGTTCCGCTAAAAATGTTCAAACATGTTCCAAGGAATAAGTAAAATATCGTAATAAAAGGTTTTCAAGAGAACAGTTCTGAGTAATTTCGGTTATATATAACAGTCTTACCCGGATCCAGAGGCGGAAAATCAATATCCTTACATCATATGAAATATCGTACATATTTGTGTTGCGTTTTGTGAAAAATGTTTTGGCTCATACGTAACTGATACACCAAAGTGTTTTGGAACATTAATCAGTTAGCAATAGGGTTTGAGATTTCGCGGACTTTTGCACTCGCCTGGGAAAGGGGAATAAAAAAATCGAGATCCCGGGATTTCCCAGAACTCCCGGGAACAGTTGATTTTCTAAATTAAATAGATTTATTACATGAAAATTGGCGAAATGTTCATTGTTTTATTAATGTAAATATTCTTTTTGATATATACTACGTTTATACCCATTGCTTATTTGCAAATAAAAACGTAAAATGCTGCCAAATACTTTTTTATTGTCATTTATTAAATCACTAAATATTTATCTATTTATTAATATATTTATCTATTTATTATTTTTTATTAGCAACCATGTGTAAAGGTGGTACGTCAAACTTTTTATTTGCAAATAGTGCGTTAATCAGCAAGTGTTTTCGTGAGTTAGTAAGTTACAATAAAAATACATACCTGGCAGCACTATGTTTTTATTTGCAAATAAGTCGTGCGTATAAACGTACTAATAGTAACAATTCTAAAACAAGTTTTTAAGCGAATTGAGGCAAATAGATTTTATAGTTATTACACAGTAATAGATCTTATAAAGACTAATTAACGACTATTACTGTAATTATTTAGTTAAAAGTTTAATTTTAAGGCCTCCAAATCATTTTATAAGTAAGCTTGCGTAATTTTTCTTGCCATATTTCTGAAACTATTCTTACTGTTAAGTACAAGCGAGTTATAGTACTATACTGCGCCAATTTTGCACACCCTGAGCCGCAGTCTGTCTAAATATCTTTGGGTTTTAATTTTTTTCTTTTACACAGTGTCTTCACGAGACATTAACTTTGAGATAACATGAGAAAAAACGTCGGCAGAATACTAAAAACAAAATGGGGAAGACGTAATTTAACTTTTCCGATAAGATTTCATTTTATGCAAATGCTCATCGAGTTTGCATAATTAGCTATTTTATTTTTAATTTTTCGCACAAATTTCAATTTATGAATCAATTAAACATATTTATTCATTTATTTAACACAGAAATTTTATCAAAAACATCGCTTTTCATTTATTTTAATAAACACTCACACATGCACACTATTTTATTTTCATGTACATGTGTTTTTTGACAGTTCATCTCATAAGATTGTTGTTATAAAGGAGGCCACAGACGTTGCGACCGTTTGTACAACTTGAGTAGGTTGTACACGAAATTGCAACGTTTGTGGGCTCGTTGTATTAAGTTGTGCCTTGGTTGTACGGAAGATAAAAAAATTTTGATTTTTGCCATGTTGTACAACACTGTCGCAACGTTTGTGCGTCCGTCGTATATTCTTTTTTGTATTATACGTGCTTATTATTGTTGTGACGACCAGTGTAGCCAGATGAGGGGATTTGTCCCCAAATTGGGGATTTGAACTTCTATTTGTGGACAGATTTTCGTGAGGAGGTTGTCACAATAATGCGACAATATTGCAGCCACAAAAACAAAATGACAGCATGTTGTCATTTTGTCGCATTGAGTTTTTAGTTTGAAATATGAGGCCACAAAATGACAACAAAAGAAATGCCCAATGTGTACGAAGTATAACTTTTGACAACATGTCAATACAATCTGAATATGTCTAGGCGCCCTAAAAGCTCATACAGGGTACTTTTACCTTAAAATTGTCGACTTTCACTATTTTTTATGCTAAAACAAAAAGTTTTTTGAAAATAGTATATTCAAGTGCACACTTCTCTGTTATGGTATGTTGTGCTTCATTAACATTTTGTGCAAAAAAATAATTTTTTCTGTTCTTTTTTGAAAGAATACAGGTAACAATTATTTTATTCACTTTTTTTAACATAACGTACCGGGACTCCTAATTTTTCACTATCAATATTTGACAAAAAGAAAACAAACCCTTAAAAATAGTAAATACTAAAATCCGCAATGGGAAATATTTAGCGAAGGGATGCGTTTATGTAATCACTTTTTTAATTTTTGTGTTTACACCTCTCGTTTACAAGGAAGCACAAGATATCGGAAGGACTCTCGAATAACGACCACAATATTTATTTGGCAAGCTATAGTCCTTCCAAGTGGAAATTCCCCACATAAAAGTCATGCCTCTAGCAAGCAGGTTTAGAAGCTGAAGTATTGCTTCTCTCCTACAAACCTGTCTGTAAGCAGGCTAAAATTTTTACTGGGTATTGAAAAATTACCATTTTTAATGAACAAAATTGTTTTTATTATTGGCTATTTTGTGTATCACATTTTGTGTTCAAATTGTATTGGTATGTCCTCGAAACTTGTTCAGCTTTACCGTAGCCACAACTATTCTAAATATTAAACTCTTAATAAAAATAATTTACATTAATTAAAATGTTGAACTAAAAAGCCGAAATAATAAAGTTTTAGACTTATAACTTTCAGTTCAAAATAAAAATTACGTAAAAAATTTTCTAAATATTGTTAGTACAAAATTATGAGTCCCTGTAGGTTATTCTGAAAAAATTGAAATAATTTTTTCCTTCCTTTAAAAAACTGTGCATGGAAAACATATTTTTTGGTACCTAATATTAATAAAACGTGTTTAGAGGATTTTTAGCTTCATTATTGCTATATAGTAAAGCGGTACATATCACCAAACTGATGATACCTTTTTTTAAAGGACCCACTGATTTTAGAATTATTGGAGGCCCATAGGAAAATAGGTTACCAAAATCCCCGAAATGAGTATAGACTTTTACTACTCTTTGGTGTTAGAATCGAGCCTATATCGAGCCTATGTGTTTTTTGTACTGTTGCATTGATTAGTTTTCAAAAAACAATTTTTTAAATATTTTTTGGAACACCAAACTAAATATATATAAAAATTTTAGCAGAAAAAATTAAATTTGTATACAAACTTTTATCTAATTACTTATTACCATTGCATCAGCGGCCGCAGTTCATTTAATATGTTGTTTGTCTGAGAAATGGAACTTTCAGGTTGTTCAAGCGTATCGGACTGAACTTTGCAAACATTAAATGATCCACTCACATCAAAATAAGATAAATTTATTCGAGCAGGAGTTTCCGTTACAAATTGGAATGGTCCGGCTTGGCACTGAAGATTATTAATTTTTATTTCCATTTCAAGTACTTTTGTGTCAACATCTCTTGGATTTATTTGTTTCTTAGGTCTCAAATATTTTCGTCGAACTTGTTTTCAATAAATTTTTCGACTTTATTTATGGCCTCATACATTTCCATTAGTTTTCCGTTGGTGCCTTTGGATAATTGTTATACTTTTATGTTTACCTTGGCCAGAAGTATTTCATTGTATACTCTTGATGTTTCTTGAACTTCAGCCTTATCTTCTGCAAAAAATTGCTGGTCTCTAGAATTTGTTTGAACTTCAGATGGCATTTTTTTGCTAGCTAAACGTTTCTAATTACTCAATCTAGAATTATGTTCACAGTTTTGGTTTCTGTTTAGGTAATTTTGATATATTTCGTTACTTGTGTCAATTTTGCAGTTGATGATTTATATAACATTGCACTTATCTTCTTTCTTCAGTATCGACTTTGTGTTGCTTTATAAGGTTTGTATAGTGTTATTTGATTTAAAAGCTAATTGAAACTTGTCATGCAGATCTAAGTTTTTTATTCTTTCAGAAAACCGGACTATGTACGTTAGTACTTTATGTTATTGTGACTTTTTTATTTTTCTTCTCCTCTTTGGTCTTACAAATAATAGAGAAAAAAGGGAAAAATTGCAAGAGTACACAAAAATACGGGTTCTGCATCAAAGATAGCCGCTATTTTAGTTATGAAGAATAAATCTATGGGAAATGCAAGGGTTTCCGATATTGCAATGGAGGACTTTCCTAATCAATCACTAAATATGAACACCTAGAATTTTGACAATATATGTTGACATTTTCGCGATTATACGAAAGGATACGGCAATAACGTCCATAGATGTAATCTCTATGGACATTATTTCCACATAAAAACGAAATGGTGTCCGATGGACATTATTTCCTTTCTAAAAAAGAAAAGTACTGGTTATGCAGAATAAAATTTTTTTACCTAGCCGGCCTTCGGCCAAACTTAAGAGTTTTCTCCTATGGGTATGTCGAATAGTAGATCGGATGAGTAAATATTTTTTGATAGGCACATAATTTTTACTTTAGTTTTCAAATAAGTTCTGATGCAAATAATAATATTTAACATATTAAATTCAAAAATACATTTGGGTAATTCAAAGCGAGCTTGCATATTGTTCTATTCCGTATTTTGTATTTAAATAATACTTGATACTTTAAACAGCTTATGTCTCATAACGGTTATAATTTTTTTATTCTTCCCGAAAAGTCCCGCATTAAATTGATGTCTTTAACACTTTTATTTTTCACAAAAGCTTTTCTTTATTTATTTTAAAGTGTTTTAAAAAGTGAGCTTAAGGTCACTTTTTTTATAAAAAACGTTATAAAAACTTTATTCGATATTTCGCTACTCCTTTGTGTAGCTTCTTCAGGATAATCAATTAGTAACAATTACTAATAAGATTTAAAACAAGAATGCAACAGTAACAGTTTCGATAAGTTATATATATAAATATTTTAAACTGATTTTTCTATTTCCTGTTTTTGTATGAAAAAATAATTGTTATTTGTAAACAAAAAATATTTCGAACTTATTTTTCGCTTCCGCCTTAGTTTGAAAAATAAAGTCACTTCAAAAAGGGTTTAAATATTAAATAATGATAAAATGAAAAATTTTTGGAATAGTTGAAGACACTGTCAATTATTATATTGATATGAGCTATAATATTTAAATTCATATCTAACATTGAGTCATTCTATAATCTATTTACTGCTTTAGCTCTGTGCTACACTATCCGTATCTGCTCTAAAGTTAATTCTAACATCTGGTTATACATTAATTATATGTAACATTTCCAACATATAACGACGTTTATACCTATTTTCTGTGTTCAAAATGGATGTTGCCTCAAACTCTGGATAATGATCAGAATCGCGGCAATGTAATGATAATGCTGTTTTTTGTGATGATGTATAGTTTCTGTATTTCAGGTTGGATTTATGGCCAGCTAATCTAGTTTTAAGTTTATTTTGTGTTGTACCTACATATACCTTATTACAATTCTCATTATCATTTCCCTTGCATGGTATTTTGTAAACAATATTTGACCTATCCAATTTATGTATTTTATCCTTTGTTTTACTGAATAATCTAACGTATTGTAAGTCTTATATGCTATTCTATATTTGTTTGTATCGAAAAAATTGGATTTTGACAATCGTTCTGAAATTACTGGAATATATGTTAAAGCTTTGTAAATCTTTGGTGCTGTGATATCGTTTACATTATTCCTATTCAGATTTTTGCAATTTCTTATTAGATCACATGTCAATCCAATTGGAAAATCATTATCAACTAATAAACCTTTAATAATCTCTTTATTTTTTCTGTGGAATTGTACATCACTAATTGTCAAAACTCTATCTATAAGATTTTTCGCCGTATTAATAAAAATTCCCTTAGGGTGTTTTTAAAAATAGTTTATAATTCTACCTGACGATGTCGGTTTCTGATACCAATCTACTAATAAACTATTACCATTTCTTATTACTAATGTGTCTAAATAAGGAAGTTTGTAGTTTTTCTCCATTTCAATAGTAAATTTTATGTCAGAGTGAAATAAGTTAATTGGTGCTAGCATATTATCTATTTCGTTTCTCGAAAATATACAGAAAATATCATCAACATATTTTGTTATAATCTTCGGTTTAACAAACAAAATTTCAATACATGTATCTAATTATTTTTCCATTACAATGTCAGCTATGATTGGAGATGCAGGTGATCCCATAGGAACACCTTTTTGCTGCATATAGAGCTTATTATCATATTGAAAAAATCTATTATCAACTATGCAAAATTTTAAAATGCGTAAAAACAAGTCTTTTTCTACATCAGTGTGCTCTACAATTCTACTCCAATTTTCTTCTTAATAGCCAGCTCTATTGGTACACTTGGAAATAATGAAATAACATCCAATGATACCAATATTTCATCATTATCTATCCTAATATGTTTAATTTTGTCCTTGAATTATAACGAGTCTTTAATGTTATATTTCGAATTTGTTGTCATATTTTTAGAATTTGTGTAATATATTTACTAAGTCCGTAAGAAGGTGAATTTATGAATGAGCAAATTGGTCTTAATGCGAAATTATCCTTATGAATCCTTCGAACTCCATATAATCTGGGTGCATTTGCTATAGTAGTCTTCAAATTCCTTTTCTCTGTAAGTACAATTTTCCCTAAACTGAATAATTTATCTACAATCGCATTATTCATCCTTTGTAGTCTACTAGTTGGGTCCTTTTCTAAAATTCTATATATAGATCTATCATTCACAATGTCATTCATCCTTGAGATATAATCAAGTTTATCCATTGCTACTGTTGTATTACCCTTATCAGCATTAAAAATTAGTATATTTTTATTAGTCTTTAAAAACTCTTCTGTGTCTTTCACCTTGTTTAGTACAAATTTGTCCCTATTAGTCAATTTCATTTTGTTCAAATGGTCATCTATTATTGTTGTCAATTTTGTTCTAGCTATTTCCTGATCCTCTTTTTCTTCTATCGTTTGAACGAAATTCTCTCCGTCTGATATTATTTCTAATACTGCAAAGTCTTCTTTTCTAACAGGTAATGCATATTTTTGCCCTAATGAAAGAGTCCATTGAACGTCTGATATTTCTTTTATACATTTTATTTCAATTTATTTTATTTTAAGCATCAGAAATTTAAAGAAAATTATAGAAAATGATATACAATTAATTTATTTAAAACACATTCAATTCATGTGTAAAGTTTTATAAATTTTTGGTTTGAAAATTTTGAATAAAATTTTTTGTGTGCATAAAATAATTTGAAATTTATAAAAATAGGACTGATATGCAGCTTTTAATGGCCCAATTAGTTCATATATAGAAAAAATTTTCACATCTTGTTTTCAAGCATGTGAATTAACTTTCAAATTCAATAAATAGTTTTTCTGATTCAAACAAATGCTTCATTTTAATGTCTTATTTTACATATAAAAGCAATAACAAAAACTAATTTTATTTTTAGTAAATGTGTTGTTTGATTTGACAAACATCATTTATATAACCCGTTTTAGTAAATATCTTTTTTTTTGAATTTATAAATTCTTTAACTAATTCAATTCATCGTCAAAAAATATTCTTAAACAATTATGGTATTTGATTCTGAAAATGATTTTGTTTGATTTTGTTTTTTTCCCATTTTTAAATTGAGTAAAATGTTTGTCTGAATTTAGAAATTGTTTAATGGGACATAATTTATTATAATGAAGTCATAATGAAGTTAAATTTTTCTGTGAATGGAATACAACAACAAATTTTCTGGATTTTTTCTTAGTAAAAAGATCTATAAATTTGGACAAAGGTTTCGTCTGAATTTACAAATTTTTTATACGACCTAATTCATCATAATGAAGTTTAATTTTTAGTCTGTAGTGCGGCCCGCGGGAGGTCAGGGACGCTGGGCACGGCCCCCGTATGCCTTCATGGTAAAGATGGTATTCTTAATATATAATGAAAATGATACGTCTTTGGAACTACTTTCGACTTTTGTTCTGTGTTATACAAAAATCTTTACCACAGGAAGTTTAAAAATTTTCTTCACAGAAAACATTTGTTTTTAAATTTTATTATTTTTTTTTGTTTGATTTCAAATATTCCAGTATTCAAAAGAACACTGAAGATGGCACATAGCCGAAACCGGTGTGTTTACAAACCAAATTTGACGTGGGATGACGGAAAATCGTTCAAACATTCCAGTATACGTTTTAATAGAGAAAAACTCTTTTTCCTGTTTTGTAAACAAAATAAAAGTTTTCGTTAGGGAACTTTAATTGAAAACAAAAACAACTTTGAGTTATTTTATTGTTGTTGTAATATAAATTCCCTAACGAAAATTTTTATTTTATTTGGAAAAACAGCCAGAAAATTTATATCTATCGACTTCAAAAAAGAGAGAAAGGTTATCAATTCGTCAAGTATTTTTTTATGTGCGTTCCCCCAAAGCTCCGCCATTAATAAACTGATTTTGGACTTATTTCTTTACTTGAAAGGATTTACTTCCAGATTCATCCTGTTAAAAAGTGGGAATTGTCACGCCCCACAGTGGCTGAAAATCGTTTTTCATTGAACCGATCAAAATATTGAAGTAATTTTTATTTTAATGGATACATATTTAGTTCAGCTTGACTCAGTTTTAATTACATTAAAATTGATTGAGGACTTTTTAAGGAATTCTAGGTCAAAGTTGAACTTTTGAATTTTTTTAACTTTTAGAGTGAAATATGGGTTTATTATTTTTTTTATTTATTAAAAAATTTAATATATGGAAATTAATAATAATTATAAATATTTTTTGTTATAATGAAATTTTTTTAATGTTACAATAAAAAAAATTTTACACTAAAAAAAATAGTAAAATCAACTGGAGATTTTGCTATTATTACAGAAAAATTAAAAACTTTTTGCTGTCTAATTTGCAAATTTGTTTACAATCAAAGAATAGTTACACTTAAAAAAAACCTTAATAATATTATCTAAAAATATTGCTATTACTACAGAAAAATTTATTATTTTTTGCTGTCAAATTTGATCATTTTAAAAAAACATATTAAAAATAAAAACTGCAATAAATTTTAATAGCATTTGTAATAATGGTAGGTTCTGTTTATTTTTACTAATACTATGTTTTTCGTACTTAAATAACAATGAAAGGCAATTATAATTATTATTCATTTGACTCAAATATTGATTGCAAATATTCCATATGTTGTTCTGTGCTATTTCTGTTCTTTAGTAGTTTTTTGGCTTCTTCATCTAAATCCCGATGTTCCACTTTCCATTGATTTCGAATACTAGAGATGAACGGATCTGACGTTGCCAATAATATATTAAATAGATCTTCATTTGTTGAATTTCTTGAAATTTTTCTAGTATTGTGCTCTCTATAAAATCTGTAATCCTTGTTCCTTTTTTCCTGAGCCTCCTCTGATAGATCTCCAAGTGGCACCAAATGATATTTAATGACATCTTCTCCATGATAAAGGATTTTGTGAACTGTTGCAGACATATTTCTTCATGGGTAGTTGGTTGTATATATTTTTGCAGTTTCCTTAGCATAATCTCCAAATTTTCTAGAGTCAATTTCTTCATTGCACGCAAGTACTTCTAGGATTATTTTAAATCTGAAAATAAGGTTTAAATCCACTCCTGTTATTTCAGATGCTGTTTCTGGATCTGAAAAGAATCTTCTTGCGGTTTGGCTGATCTATAATCAATCCTAATTTGCGATATTCATCTTGAACATGTTTCTTTTTTGAACTTCTTAGCTCTTTGTTGGTTTCGTTGTTTCTTATTGATCCTGAAGACCCGAAATCCAAATCATAACTGATTTTTAATATGTGTTCCATAAGTCGTATTCTTGCTTGTAGTGGTGATAATCCAAATTCATATGCATCGGTATTATCTAATGATTTTGTCGGGACTTGGTTTAATTAGGTTGATGTTGCTTGGCATATAATGCAGCTGGATGCAGCCTTCGTGCTAGTCAAAGCCTGACCTACTTTTCCATCTATAATTCTCAGCACTAATTGGTAGCTTACTTCAATTTGCTGCCCATCTAACTGTAATTGTAATGGCTGTAGTGTTGCAATTTGGGTCTTGATATCACTAACTTCTTTGTTAATGGCATCATGAGTTTCTTTTTTGAATTCAAATTTGATTGGCCTGCAGTATTTCGTAGAAGATGGTGTCTCATTTTTCCAAATATCCATTGTTTGCGTTGTACTAGTCGAAGGCTCTGAATCTACCAAAATCTTTTTCAATCGCAATGGTACAAATGATACCATGAACATATCTGAGTCCGATATGTTTTCACATACAGCTTGTTTGTATTGTTTTTGTCCCGAAGAACCATCACATCCCCATTTACAAAAAAGAATTAACTTTGTGTTTCCATATTTCTTTAACTCATTTCCTGTTATTGATTGTATCAAGCGTTCGGCTGTGTGATCAAGTAGATATTGTAGTTGTACCTCTGCCGAAATTGGTGTGATTGTAATAGTGTCCTTTGATGGCAAACAGTCCATTTTAGCAGCGGTTATGTGATGATATGCTGGATACATATTTGAGCCTTTTCCAATCGCACGCAGTCTGAGCTTAATATATTGCTGTTTTGTTAATTTCAAATCCAGAAATAATGCTAATGCCTCCTCATTTGTGTACTGTATTGCATCACTCGGAGTTGGTATACTTTTAAGAATCCGTTTTGCTCTCACTGGACTAGCTTTAAAAACTTTTTCAATGATATCCACTTTTGTTAATTGGTTCTGTGATCGTAATTGATGTAGGAAAGATTCTTTTATATTTGTACAACCAATTGCATCGTTAATATCTTTAAGTTACCGCCTCTTAGATCTATCGCTGCAGTTGCCCATTAATGATTTGCGTGGTCTTCCAGCCTTTTCTTGCTTTGCTGTTTCTGCAGCGACAGTAAGTTGGCCTTCTAACCAGTTTGCACTTTTTATATAAAAGTTTTGTTTACTGTACCTAACTTCTTTGTAGCGTTTTTTTTAGTGCTTTGACGAAATTAGATAATTGCTCTTGCATTTCGGTGCTACACGAATTTAAGTTTAATTTTAACGTAGCTAGGAACATCTTCCTGGTTTTTGTTTCTAAAATACTCTTCGGCCAGTTCTTTATAACTGAAGCTCTCCATATTTTTCTTAATATTTTTATTTGTGTCTGTTATGTTTTATCCGTACACTTAAAGGATTAACTTATTACTGAGTAATCCCTTATCGAATCCGTAGTTTTATACATTTTTAGATACATGTTATTCACACATTGATCTTTAATTTCATAGCAGGTAGTGCTTAAATTGAACAAAACTGCACATGTTATCCAGTCCTTAATATCAGGTAAAACTGATTAGTATCTCGTTATAAAATTGTTTATGACTTTGGTTGACCCTAACATTTGATAACAGGTAAATTTAGAAAGAGATCATATGTTTACTGTAGAACCTATTGTGATAATTTTATGACTTGTTTTTTGCTGATCAAAACAAAGCCATTAAACCCTTTCGCAGGTATTATATTTAATTTTTTTAGGTTTACGTAGTCTAAAGTAAAAAAAAACATAAACTTTTAGGCAAAAAAGTGAAAATTTAATACACCATTGTATACGAGTACTTATAGGGCTGTTTAAATTAATTTGAATTTTTTTTTAGAGTAATTTCATTAAAATGAAAAAAAGTGTTCTACCCACGGCTCGTCACGGGTGCAAAAGTATATATAGCGTTAAAGAGGACACTTTCACCTTTCTCCTGGTGGTATACGTTTCTTGTTCCCTTTTGTTCCCTAGAACTTCTATTCCACTAAAATTTAAATTTGAGAAAAATAAAGTAGTTTCATAAATATTTCATAACGTCCTTAATATTAAACGGTAGAGCTGTGACCACTTACAACAACTAAAGACTATAATCCTACCAACATTATAAAAAAGACCGCAGGCCATTATCGATGATAGCTTGCGAGTAGTAAACATTTATTTTTGATAAAAAACAAAATAAAAACACCTTTTCTGAAATTAAAAAAAACAGTTGACTTTGAAAGCATGCCACGCCCACAATTATCAATAGTTTAACCTAATTTTTTGGCTACCTTAATCTGGATATATTAGCTATAAAAAGGCGTAAAAATTTTAAAAATCGGCGACAAAAAAATTTGACTTTTGGCCAATGAAAAACGATTTTCAGCCACTGTGCGCCCGTACAAAGTGAATGCACATGCGTTTTTAACTACTTCTGCTCAAGGGATCCTTATGGAACTTTGCATTCACATTAAGCTTCTGTTTCAATACTACATTATGAAAAAAGTGTGCAGTGCCGCGCCCATGCAAAGTAAATATTATTTTGCAGCAGCTTCTACTTAACGGATTCTTATGAAACTTTGGACATACAATAAGTTCCCGAGACAATACAACACTGTGATTAGAAAAGTGTTCAATGCCACGCCCTTGCAAAATAAATATTATTTTTAACTACTACCGATTCTAATGAAACTTTGCACACACAATTAGTTTTTATGCAAATACAACATTATGATAACAAAAAGTGGGCAGCGCCACGCCTGTTTTGTAGCCCGTTTTTCGTACGAATTATTACTTTTATTTACAATTGCAGCTCGACCTTGCAATTAGCCATGCTGATTGTTATAATTAAAAAAAAAATTCACAAAAATTAAAAATCGTAAAATAATATAAACACTATGGAAAACTTTCGTCTTTATTTCAGTAATGCTTTTTTAAATATATGTTTCCCCATAATCATTAAAATATATGTTTGTACTTTTGTACTTTTGAAAACAATTTTTTATTAGCTTTCCATATCTATAAGTTTTTGTGGAACATAATAATGATGTTTAAAAATAAAAAATTCTTTAAGCAAACATCATAAAAAACAAGATGAATGCATCATTAAAATGATTTCTTCAATAATAGAAAAAACATGAAAGAGTCTTGTAATGTTTTTCCTCTAATAGTTGTATGAAGAAAAAATAAATAAATAAAACTATTATCGTATTAAACTTATATTGCATGAATAGTAGACAGCGATTTACTTCTTGTCAAAAATAAGCTCATAATTGTAATCGTAAGGACTTAATATTGTACAGGTAGACCTCGTTCAACACGGGTTTACGTTCCACGAAAATGCTAGGTTTTATTTCTTTTTCTTTTTAAGAGAAGTAACTCAATCAGGCAATTAATGCCTACCAGTTAATTAATTAATGTGTTACCTTCTTTGCGAAAGGGATAGTGTAGAGAGAACAGGTGGTGAAGTGGGAGATAGAAAGCTTAATTCATTTACAACCCTGCTATTGCGCGTTTTTTTTGTAGAGCAGTGTTGCAAGCCTCTCTGGTGTCAAGTAGAGGCATTGAGTTGTTTTAAGCTGTGCAGCCATTTTTATTAGTTATTTTACTTCGCCGACGGTTTTGCTACAATACCGACGAAGGAGGGTGCTGTGAAATGCATTAGGATATGTTAGTATTACTCGCTGCCGCCAAAGAGATCAGTGCTATGCATTCATCACTTTAACAGTCCAACAACAACCAACACAATAACAAAACAATGCACATGAGAAAAATTCATGATGTTGTTGGCTTGCCTGAAACTAGTCTCGAACTCAAGACCCCAGGGTTTGTAGTCAAACGCACTAACTACTCAGCCAACAGCAAAACCGCGTTAAACGATGCCATTAATTTAAAAAAAAATAATGTGAGTCCGATCACAGGGGAGATGTGTAAACATCTAGTAATGAAACATTTTTTTTTTATGTTCAGAGTTATAATTTTTTTGGTGTTTTGTAAAATATTTTATTATTTTGTATTTGTTGCGGTCGACAAGCTTTTAATCATCTGTTTACTGAAATGTAGCGCATGTAGTTATTTTACAGCAATGGCTTTCGAACTGTGCAGCGCTAGCACAATTATATGTTAGTGAAAATTAGTAGTTCTTATTGCGCACTATATGGTGTTTATATGCAGCTGTTAAGTATGAATGGCAATCTGAAAGACGAAGAAAACTTTAAGTGTGACAAGTTTAGGTTTTTGTTTTCTTTATTTTGCTTTGTTTTAGTAAATTTCTTATTAAAAGTGCAAAAAATCCTTTTAAAAGTTATGAAAATTAAATGTTTTTGTATTCATTTTATTTATTTGTTTTTATTTGCCTACGATAACATAATGTACGACAATTAGTGAAAATTAGTAGCTACTACTACTACTGCTACTACTATTGCGCACTAGATGGTGTTAGTGTATTTCTATGCAGCTGTTAAGTTTCTCTGTACTTCTTGTTGTCCGTATGATTACACTAATACACTCATACACAGCTCACACCGCGTTATTACAATCTTACTCAAAATTTTTGATTGTATTGTGAAAAAGATTTTTACGCCCTAGCGTATAGATGTTTACACATAAAAAATAATCGGTTCACAAATGACAGAGTTGTGGATTTGGGGGGGGGGGGGGGGGGGGGGGTTAGGTGAGCAAATTTCCCTCTCCGGTTTTCAACACATTTTGTCAAACCCTTTCAAAATTTTGAAAATCGGTTTACAAATGATAGAGTTATGCAAATTTCCCCCATCCAATTTCCGAAAAAAAATTATGGGATCAAACTACAGGCAAACCATTTGCAACAAAAAAAATAAAAAATTTTAAAAATCGGTTCACAAATGACAGAGTTACGAGTGTACAAACATAAAAAAGTAAAAAAAAATAATATACCCGTACAAAATAGTTAGAATTACCGCAGTTAAACAGCAAAATAGCCAACAGTCAAAGACAAACGAAGTCAATAAACCGTCAGCCAAATATCGCACCAAGCTCAGCAGCAAATTCGGTAAAACCGAAAAACCGTTTTTTTTAAACCCGGGTTCAAAAACCGAGACGAAATGAGTCTGAGTCCTGATAAACTGGACACAAAATACCCTAAGTCCAAGAAGTTCCCGGCAAAAATCAAAAACGGCAACGCCGATATACTCACTCAATTCAAAAACACGGCAACATAGCACCAACTAACAAAATTACAGGAGTTTGACCTTGGGACTCCCTTTGGCAGCGTTAGTGTATTTCTATGCAGCTGTTAAATTTCTCTGTACTTCTTGTTGTCCGTATGATTACACTAATACACTCATACAGAGCTTACAGCCATAGCTGCCAGCAATGACGATTTTTTACGATATGGCAAAAAACGATATGACATACTGTGTTGTCATATCGTAAGTTTCTTACGATATGACAACACTGAGAAAGCCATACACTGTGAATGGCTTCCTCAGTGTTGTCATATCGTAAAAAACTTACGATATGACAACACAGTATGTCATATCGTTTTTTGCCATATCGTAAAAAATCGTCATTTCTGGCAGCTATGCTTACAGCGCGTTATTACAATCTTACTCAACTAAGATTAATCTTACTCTAAATTTGTGATTGTATTGTGAAAAAGATTTTTACCTCCTAGCGTATAGATGTTTACACATCAAAAACCTTGTACTATATTGCTTTAATCAATTCAAATACAATTAATTGCAGTTTTAATTTTTTATTACCTTTTATAAACATACACAACCTGCGAAGCAATTTGTTTGTTGTTAAAGTATTAGTGCTTTTCAGAGTTGTGGAAAATACGTATTTGAAATAAATAAATTCAAAATACAAATGGTTTTTTATTTTTCTTTTTCAAATTAAAAATACAAAATAGTTGTTAGACAAGTATTTGAAATAGAAAATATAAAATACATATGTTCAAAATACCTATTTTCAAAATACATTTTCTTTTATAATTCTAATTTTCATATTAAAGATTTGTTCAATTCAATACAATATATGTTGTGATTTCTAATCAACTTTAGAGTTTGTTTCCAATATTGAAATTTTCGCAATGTTTGCGATAGAAGCAATTTTTTTCAATTTTTCAACGTCTTTACAGCTTTAGAGACTTTTAATCAATATTAGATTTTGCTATCATGCTTCTTTTAGCAAGATTTCGCGAATTTATGCCATTTTCGTGTTTTTGTCGAACATTTGGCATTCCTTACAGTTTTAGCAACTTTTTATCAATATTATGGCTTTATTTAAAATCTTGCAATTTTTCGCCAATTTTCGCCATTTCCGCGACAGAAATGATTTTTGCAAGGTTTTGGCTATATTAAAATTTTAGGGACTTAAAATCAATATCACAGTTTGAAATCTTTCCAATTTTCGCAAGATTTAGCGAATTTTCGTCATTTTCTCGATTTTGTCCAGGTTTTTGTCATTCCTTACAGTTTTAGCGAGCTTTAGGGCTTCTTTCTAATTTTGCATTTTTTTTTGCAAATTTTCGCGAATTCCGCAATAGGCGTGATTTTTTTATATTAATTTTTCTTTATGTAGCTCGAGCGACTTTTAACAATTTCAGTACTTGACATCGATTTATGCTATATTTGCGGAATTTTAGTCATTTTTGCAAAATAATCAAAAAAGTGTGCAAGAAGACAAAGCTGAGATTTAAAATTGGTTGCGCTATTGTTTACTAATACTTTACTATCACTTTTTAATTTGTTATTTTTCTTCGCACCACATAAAAAAATTTTTATATTTTACAAACCTAAAATATGTATTTTGAATTTCAAATAAAATATAAAATACTCTTGAGGCAAAGTATTTCAAATAGAAAATAAAAATTGTATTTTGTATTTTCTATTTGTATTTTAAATAAAAGTATTTAAAATAATTCACATCTCTGGTGCTTTTGAATCAATTTTCAACATTTTTTCCAATTTTTGCGATTTTTCTGCGAAATTTCAACGTATCGTGATAAAAGTAATTTCTTTGGGAGTAGTGCTCTGTTTACAGATTTATTTAAATATATTGATAAAATGTTTAAGTTGTTTCCTAATGTTGCAAATTTTTCGCAAACTTTTGTGGTTGGTGTTTGTGATAGAAGAGTTCGTATCGAAATTGTAGGATATATTTCACCGAGTCTTTTCCAATCCCGGAGTGAAATTACAGGGACAAGTATTCAGTTCACCGAGTGTTTTGCTATCACGGAGTGAACTTTTTAAGGGCAAGCAGGAAATATTTCACCGAGTGTTTTACTATCACGGAGTGAAATTATAGGGACAAGTATTGAATTCACCGAGTGTTTTGCTTAGGAGATATTTCACCGAGTCTTTTACTATCACGGAGTGAAACTATAGAGCCATGTGTGAAAGTAGTATATAAGAAATAAATTGTACTAAGATGTCTACGTGAGGGCGTGTGGTATAGCCCCATTAGTGTCTTCCTATCACGAAGTGAGATTATACCAATTCGAATAAGTGAGCAAGTGTGTGCGTGGTACAACCCATTAGTGTTTCGTTATCACGAAGTTGGATTGTGAAGATAGTAGAAAATTGTGTGTGTTACATCCCATTAGTGCTTCGCTATCACGAAGTGAAATTTTTCTGTGTTGTGTTTTTGATTTTGTGTGCAGTAGATTGTAATTCCTTAACGCCAAAACATCTAATAGTGGTTCTCTATCACAACGTAGTGGTTAGGGCGTCGGATCTTTGCTGGCTTCCTGCGAGTAGTTTTTCCAAAAGCACAGCACAGGAAGTAAGCATAGTGCACGTTTAATTTTTCCCTGCAATTACAACGGCACAAGAGGACAGCCCAGAGATTGGTGAGCGTGATGACCAAACAGTTAAAGTGAGCAGAGCGGCGAGGAAAGAGACGGATGAAAATTTCATCGGAGGACGGTCACGGAGCCAGGAGTAGTGAATAGAGACATACACTTGAATTTAATAGCTACACTCTGTAGAAGAATACTCAATAAATACTTGAATTTTAATTATTAATAATAAACGGAAAAGTGTTAAATTTTCTTCCAACGGAAGCATGACAGGCTGAGTATACCCCAGCATAAAGATAAGTCGTTACAAAATTATGCATTTTCTTTTCCAATACATGTCCTAGAAAGTTTTGGAAAATGTTCGTAGTATTTCGATGGCCATGCGTTGACAAAAAGTAACTGATTTTTACAAATTTTCATCAACGAAATAAAATAACTGAAATTAACACAATCAGGCAATTAATGGCAGTTAATTAATTAATGTGTTACCTTCTTTGGGAAAGGGATAGTGTAGAGAGAACATGTGGTGAAGTGGGTAGTAGATAGAAAGCTTAATTCATTTATAACCCTGCTATTGCGCGTTTTTTTAGAGCAGTGCTGCAACCCCCACTGGGGTCAAGTAGAAGCATTGAGCTATTTAAGCTGTGTAGCCATTCGCCGAAGGTTCTGCTACAATACCGACGAAGGATGGAGCTGTGAAGTGCATTAGGATAGGTTAGTATTAATCGCTGCCGGTACCGCCAAGGTGGTATGCCATTATCACTTTACCAGTCCAACAACAACCATCCAATAATACAACCATGCACATGAGAAAAATACATGTTGTTGGCTGGTCTTTAACTAGTCTTGAACCCAAGACATAAGGGTTTGTAGTCAAACGCACTAACTACTAAAGTGCCAAATAAACTACGCATGCGACTTGCCAAACATGTCAAAAATCTGCGTTTGTACAAGCCTGTTATGTAATATATAGCGGCAAGCTGCTTGCAGAAAAATCTAAAAATTTAGATATTTTGACTGCCATATTGAGTTTGTGGCAAACTGATTGTATACTCTATTGCAAAATTAGCTCATTTGCAACAAAATTTCCATAGAGTGAGGTTGTCGTGGAAAATTACAATTTAAATTAGTGATTAATGTGAAAAATCTTTGCTTGTACGCAGTGCGGCCATATTAGCTCTTTTGGAGCTAAATTTAACTTTATTTTTTAATGTTTAGCTCGAAATATTTCATTTAGTTCTATGTTTTTTTCAGCTTTTTTCAACAATGCATTTAGCTTTTTCTAGCTTTTACTTTAATTCAATTTCGTGTAATTAATTTCTATTTCAAAATATATAAAACAGTTTATACGAATAAATGTATGTGCCGTAACCATATAAAGTAGTTAAAAAATAATAATAATCTGGCAGTGCAGAAACATTCACTGCGGCAGATTTTATCGACATCCTGGTGTAATAACTATACAATGGTTGGAATTAAAAACTCACTTTCAACTTGCATCTATTTCGGAATCCTGCCATCAAGCTAAAGTCTTGAAAAATTTGTATAGTGAAAAATATTTACTCTATTTGAAATTTTTAAAGCCATTACTTTCTGATGTTCAAAAAGTAAATAAAATGTTCGAAAGTAACGACATGGACCCCATGCTATTGGTTTCAGAGCCTGATTTTTGAAAAATCTTTGAAATCAAATCGTTTTGAAGTCCGAAATTTTTGGCCGTTTAAAATCAATTTTAAACGGTTTTCTAATTCCAACTCCGTATTTTAACTATAAGTTTGAACAATATCTGATTTCAAAAAAAGACATAATAGATTCCGAAACAGAAAAAGAAATTTGATACACTAGCCGAAATTTTATTTAACAATTAATATACCAACTACGACAACGTTTGCCAAATAGCTTTTCAACTTTACAAATCACAAACATATTTTCTTTACAAAACAGTCTAAGCAATACAAAAGTAAATTGTATGAAAATTTTAAAGAAGAAATATAAAATTTTAGCGTAGGTGATATTACTCTTTTGGAATTACAATGGAAAAAATCACTTGTGAGTTTAAAATCGCAAATCTTACTTTTGCATGTGCTAAGGGTCGAGCGTTCTGTTTATTTTTCAAAATTATCTTCGAAAAAGATTCTTATCAATGCTCTATGTTTTTTGAAACCATAGTATCCAACACAGAATTTTTCAACTATTTTTAGATTTTTCCCTTACGTTTTATGCATCTGTTATTAAAGTAAACAAAAGTAACACAATAGTCGAAATAAAGTAACATACTTCTTAATTTAGTACAAAAATGTATAAAAATTTTATTTTTTTAAATGATATTAAATAGAAAGAGTTTAAATTTTACTGGAATGCTTTTATTTTTGCAATTTGATACCAATTTTTTTTAAATAGGAAAGTTCACTTAGATTTCACTTTCCTCTGTGCTTGCGAATTGAAATAGCTAAGTTTTTTGTGATTGCGATTTCCAAGTTTAGTGACTTCGAGTCGAAATCGTATTTATTTTGCGAAATGCTATTTTCAGCACTTGGGTGGTTGTTATTGATTGAATGTTTTTCATTTAAATAAGCCAAAAATATATTTTCATATTATTTATACCTACCATTTAAATTATAAAAAATTTAAAAATAATGAAAAGTTACTATTACAAAGCTGCAAAAAAATTTAGATATATGTTTTGGTTTTAAAATTCCTGCTTTAGCTCTTTTTAGCTCTATTTAAAACCTGCTTTAATTTTTTATTATTTAAAAATCTTTTCACACTGCTTTTACGAGCTAGTTTTGTGTAATCTGTGTGCAAATGCAAAAAGCATGTTTGCCAAACCGCTTGCGTAGTTTTTTTGGCCCTGAAGCCAACAGCAACTTAACTAATTTCGGTTTTTCTTATTTTAATGAAAGGAACGTTGTTTTTCAAGATTTATATAATGTTTTCTGCATTCTGGGAAAAATAATAAGAGATCAGTTGCGTGTTGTCAATGTATCGATTTATTTTCGCGATTTACCGAACCACACAAAAAATAATAACAGGCGTTCTATACGTTTAACAACTATGGATTAAGTGTAAATTCAGCTAATAAAAAATAAAAATTAAACATTTATTTATAATAAAAAGAAAACCAACGAAAGCAAATGTGTTAAGTCTTACAAAAAACCATTGCGTCACGAAGAGTATTACCTTGAAATATTTTGATTACTGATATTAATAAGCGATAAATCTATTAAAAAAACTGCGCTTACAGTTAAAAAAATTAAGACTAAAAAAGGTAAACGGTTTTTATCCCTCCTGTAAAAAAAGGAAGGAACTCTGAAGAGATTAGCGGGACCTATCGAAACATGTCATTTCAACCCTCCGTGTAGTCAAATTGTTCTTTGTCTACAAGCTTCACATGTACCTCTAAATATAATTTGATTGAAAAATTAAATTAAAATCGAGCTCAGGCAAAAATAATTAAATTTCTTTAGATAAAAAAACGGACTTAGCATATGTGCACGTTAAGGTGGCGATATGATATTCTCAATAAAGTCCGTTTGGGCATGAGCTCAAAATATACTTAAAAGATAGTTTATTTTTAATATTTTATTATTCTATTTGTAGTTAGTTCATTGAGGTTTTAATATAATTTTTGCCGAAAAACCAACTACAAAAAAGGCGTGGCTCTGCCCACATTTTTGAGTATAGTGTTTTACTTACACTAGAACTATTTGGGTATGCGAAGTTTCATAAGAATCAGTTAAGTAGAAGTAGTTAAAATAAATACACTCACAATATTATGACAGTAACGGAATGTATTTTGTTCAAGAAGTATTCCGTTTTTAAAAGAGTAAAAATTTAAGGGCTATATGCATAGCGAAAACTTGGCATGAAGATAGTACAACCGATGAAATTGAACTATGTGTTAATGAGTTATACAGGACTATTTGACATTAGAAATCAGTGTACAATATAGTGACGAGTCAGGACTACAAGATGCATTAGTTTTTAATATCCAATTGTTCGGAAAAACTCTTTAGGACCTAGTTCAAGTTCGTCACTTATGTTAAGTTCCTGCCAAATTTTGGTTATGCATACGGCCGTAAAAGTCTAAGCGATCTTATTTTTAACCGATTCTAATATTCAATAAAAAAAAAATAAGTATACGTTAATAAGGGTTTTCGGTTGCTTTTAATATTGTCCGTTGTTTATGGTATAAGTACCAAAAAAGTACATGCCCGCTTGACCACAGCAGATAAAATAGTATCGCTATCGAACAATTGGCAAATGTTTCTCGGATAAAACGTTCGAGAACGACTATTGCTAGTGAAACGAAAAAGAACTCATAGAGTTCACCCATCGCTCAGTTTGTGGCAGCAAATCTCTCGATCTGGTTTGCTTTGATATTAATAGCGAATCTTTAGCAATATCTAAAACGAACAACTTTAACGATATCACTAAATATTCACTAAAAATAGTTCTAGTTACTCGATTTTAATATCGGTAAACATTCGTTTTTAATAGTTTGACAATAGGTCGAGAGCGAAGCTTCTGCAATTTCTCCCTTAATATAGAGTTTTTTCTCTCCTAATTTTTTTGTTTTGCTTCTTTTTGCAAAGCATTTTTGCTTTTAAAGATTTATGTTCGCTAAAAAAAAGACCGCAATATCATTTATAAAGATTTGTTGCAAAGTTAGTGAAGATTACGGTTTTTAACTAACTTACTCAAAATTAAGTTCGCTATTTCTTCGCAGAAACTTCGTTATTGCGAATGTTCACTTTTGTTTTAAATTTTCGAACATTTAGTGAACATTTATGTTTCGCTAATTCATCGCAGTGGTGAACGTTCACCTTTGTCTTAAATTTTCAAACATTTAGCGAACATTCTTCTTTCGCCAATTCTTCGCAGTTGTGAATGTTCGCTTTTTTCGAATCTCAGGTCAAGCGGCTGCATAGAAATAACACATACGTAAAATTAACTGAAATTGCAATTGAAGATATATACCCGCTTGACCACGGCAGACGTAAAAAATATCGCTATCGAACAATTGGCAAACGTTTCTCGGATAAAACGTTCGAGAACGACTATTTCTAGTGAAACGAGAAAGAGCTCCCCAGTAAAAAAGTTGCTTCCAATAAAGCCGGTTTCTACTATTATGGAATAAAAGTAGCGCTGACAAACCTGCTGATATCGCTGCTGATTTTTGTATTGCGAGGTAGTACTCCCGGATTAGAGTACTACCTTTTTGCTCACAAAAGCGCTTTTGAAGCGCTGAAAATCATCAACATTTTCAGCACTAGAACTGAAAATATATCAAAAAAATTGTTCGATGTGGATTGGCATCGTTAACGCCATTTTGAATTTTTCTTATTTCGTTTCTTTATTTATTTTTACTAATTTCATATTTTACTCAATGTTTTCTATTTTAACTTCAACTAGTATCGAACTAAGAACCTTCAGGTTTGAAGTCCAACGTACCAATCACTCGACCAAAAACACTGTTGCAAAACGGCACCAAGAAACTCAAATAAACTTACTCTTCATTCTCGATTAAAAGCCGGCTTTGGATCAGCACTATTATGGAATAAAAGTAGCGCTGACAAACCTGCTCATATCGCTGCTGATTTTTTTATTGCGAGGTAGTACTCCCGGATTGGAGTACTACCTTTTTGCTCACAAAAGCACTTTTGAAGCGCTGAAAATCATCAACATTTTCAGCACTAGAACTGAAAATATATGAAACAAATTTTTCGATGTGGATTGGCGTCGTTAACGCCATTTTGAATTTTTTTATTTCTTTTCTTTATTTATTTTTACTAATTTCATATTTTTACTCCATGTTTTCTATTGTTACTTCAACTAGTATCGAACTAAGAACCTTCAGGTTTGAAGTCCAACGTACCAATCACTCGACCAAAACACTATTGCAAAACGGCACCAAGAAACTCAAATAAACTTACTCTTCATTCTCGATTAAAACCGGCTTTGGATCAGCACTATAAAGCCAGCTTTTTTGTATAGCTTGTGGACGAAGCTTTTGTATAAGTAAAAAACAAATACTTTTCTCGCTTTAAAACCTGCATTGTTGTGACGCTATGAAATCAGCTTCTGAACAAGCTCATATTTTAAAGCGAATTATGAAGCGTTTTATTTCTTTAGTGCTTCAAAAAACATGAAAATTTTTTACTGGGTCTTACAGTTCACCCGTCCCTCAGTTTGTGGCAGCAAATCTTTGATCTCAAAGGTTTGCTTTGATATTAATAGCGAATCTTTAGTAATATCTAAAACGAACAACTTTAACAATATCACTAAATATTCACTAAAAATAGATCTAGTTATTCGATTATAATATCGCTAAACATTCACATATAATAGTTTGGTAATAGTTCGGGAGCGAAGCTTCTGCAACTTTTCCCTGAATTTTGAGTTCTTTCTCTCTTAATTCTTTATTTTGCTTCTTTTTTTTAACCAATTTTGCTTTTAAAAATTTATGTTCGCTAAAAGAAGACCGCAATATCACTTATAAAGATTTACTGAGAAGTTAGCGGAGACAACGTTTTTTAACTAACTTACTCAAGTTTAAGTTTGCCATTTCTTCGCAAAAACTTCGTCATTGCGAATGTTCGCTTTTGTTTTAATTTTCGAACACTTAGCGAACATTATTTTTGTATCGCTAATTCTTCGCATTGGTGAACGTTCACCTTTGTTTTAAATTTTCGAATATTTAACGAACATTTTTCTTTCGCTAATTCTTCGCAGTTGTGAATGTTAGATTTTTTCGAACCTCAGGTCAAGCGGGAAGGTAAATACACATTTAAAATCAGCGGTGTAGTGGTTACTACGTTAGACTATTAAACGAGACGTAACATGTTCAATTTCAGCCAAGCCCATGCGTATGTTTTTTTCAATTTGTAATGTTAACAGCGTTGCCACATAGTTTTTAAAAAACTTTTTATTTTTTGAAAAAACAAATTTTTTTTCTGCAAAAGTGCCAAAATTTTAAATAAATATACATAAATGCATATGGAATTCATTTTATTTAAAAATATAAAAACTAAATAGAACAGCATATTGTTTTTTCGTTTTAACAAAAAAAAAAACTTATTTATTAAAAAAAAACATAACATAAAAAAACAAAGCATAAAGTTCATTTTAGATCTTAAGAAAAAATATCACATATTTAGTAAATACATTTGTTATTTGAATATTGTTTTTTTATGTAAGGCCAGTTCTTTTGATTGCTTAAAGTTTGTACAATAGCTATTATTTCATTTTCAAAAATTCAGCTCAGGTGTTTATATTCGCCCCTTGTAATTTGAACCATCCATCCCTAAATGTCAACATACACTTTTCGGTAAATTTTTTGATATCCCAAGAATACATTTTTCAACGCAAAATCTCTTGCGATCACTTGGTATGAATTCGCCTCAATTGTCAATGTACAAGAACGGCATAATTGTACTTAGGACGGAATAAACACTGTTGCTGTAATAAGGGAATGAGAAAATATAAGGTCGCTTCATTGCATATCATCCAATATACCGCAAAGTTGAAATTATGTATTTATAAAAAACTGAAAAAAACTTTATATCAATTTAAAACTTTTTGCCACCTCAAAAAACTTGCAAAAAATGGGAAAACTTGACAAATAACAACGGTGAATGTTAAATGCATAAAATTGAGTAAGCTTATGTTGTCTTCGTGCAGCCAATTTATTTAACATGCTTTAGCTGGTACGTTGGAGTTCAAACCTAAACGGGCTTTGTTTGACTCCCAGTAGAAGTTAACATAACAAACAGTGCGCAAATTTAATAAAATAATAATTAAAGATACGAAATAATAAGCATCTAACATTTAAACATAAATCAAAAATTAATTCTTTTTACGGAACGTGGTGCTGATTATTTAGCAGCAAAAATAGCAGAAATAAGGAAACCTCTTTTATTTTTAAGGTAGCTGCTATTAGTTTTTTTGACAATTAAATTGATCCAAACGAATAAGGAACAATTAATTTTTATGGGTCTTTTAACTTTTTAACATTTAAAGTTGAATAAACGGTTTGTTAAACTTAAATGAAAAATAAGTAGACCGGTTTTTAAATGAGTTTTAATTCAATTTTTATGGCAATTTCAGTTTATTTTAAGCACAGAATATTTTGAGTGTATTTGCTTTTCATAGGCGTGACTCTACCAACTTTTCTAAACATAATATTGTACGATGCTGAGGCCTTCCAAAGATATATGGGTATTTCCAGCGAAAAGTAACGCCATATTAGAATTAAGATTGTATATCAGAACGATGTGGTTCGATTTTTCCTAAGAGTTTACTATATTTAGAGCTACTTACGACCTACACAAATTGTACAAAGAAGTAAAAACAAGTAAGAGGGTTATGGCGAATCTTGTATACCCTTCACAAAGTAATATAAAAGGTATATCTTTGGTCACAAGGTATAACAGTTAAGTCGAGTTAGGACAAAGTGTATTTATCATTATAATTTTTTTTATTTCTCTTAACTTAACTGTTGTTTCATTATAAATTAAATTACAAATTAATATAAATATTATAAAATTCCTAGCATTAGCTTTATCTAATTTCCCTGATTTTACACAGCGATTTAAAAATTCTCACTAGCCAAAATCGAGTTTAGTCGTTATTCCTTGTGGGCACAGATACATGTACTTGCAATTATACACGAAATATCTATGCAATAATTTCCAAATAACATTCTTAATTACTGTTTTCGTAAAATATGCAAACTTTTGTATATATGTAGCTATTGCAGGGTGAGTCATACAATATCTCAACTAAGATTACATGAATCGTCGTACAAAAGATCGGATGGCTGCCAGATTTGATGATTTATCGTCATTTTGACGATTTTCGGTGTCAAAAATGGGATTTTAACGACTCTACGATTTTTACCTTAAATTTGACGATTTTTAAGAATTATAAGTTAGTTAATACAATATTTTAGAACTTTTAAAACAACTTTGATTTTGATTAAGAACTTTGTAGCTTTTGCTACAATATGTAATAAAAGTGAGGAGTAAAAGGGATAGTTATGCCAATAACAATCATATTAATGTTAATATATTAAGTATTATATGTTTTTTAAAACATCTTCTCTCCATAATTTATCAACTGCTGCATACATACATATGGTTGTATATCCAATATAAAAATTTTTAAACACTAAAACACAACGGTCAAGTATAGCTTTGCATCCTATGCGAAATTTGTTGATAAATTATAATAACATAATTTACTGATTATACTGCGTATTTAAAGTAGAAAGTTCCAGAAACCATAAAATATTAAACTTTTATTAAACTTAAAAGTTGATTTATTCAATATTTTTGTGGCTTATCGAGATACTGCACTGCACGTTTATTATTTTTTTAAAAGCAAAATTCACTAAACATGTGATTATACTGTTTATTAAGTTTAAAAAAAAAAATTATCATTTTATTGATAAGAATTTCGTTTATTTTCTGTAAAAACTGTGAATTTATTTGTTATGTTATTTATTAATAATTATCATTCTGTTTATTAAGTAGATTTCTATACAAAATTAGTTTTTAACCTCGAAATAAGTGTTTTTACTTTTGACGAATTTTTGACGATTTTAGATAATTATTTTGGCGTTTTTGACGATTTTTCGCTCGAAATTTGAAGAATTTATCCCTATTTCATCTGGCAACTATGCCTGTGCCTCGTATCTGTATTTTTTGAGAATTTCTTACATCGAGAAAAAAATTAATAATTATACCTTTCATCTTAGTTGCATTTTGCTCTTAGAAAAATATTATACAAACAGTGCAGAAACTCGGTAAGCCACAACAAATATTGAATAAATGGACTTTTAAGTTTAATCAAAATTTAACATTGTATGGTTTTTGGAATTTTCTACTTTAAATACGCATCATAATTATTTGAATTAAATTTTTAGAACTTATCAAAAAAATTCGCTAGGATGCAAAGCTGCGTTGTTTTTTTAACATTTGTTATACTTGATATACATACATCCATACAGCGGCGGCGCAAGGGTTGAACGAGTGGAGCGGTCGCACTAGGCGCCAGGTGTCAAGGGGCGCAAGAAATCCAAATGCGAAAAGCAATTTCTAGTGCATTTGTATATTTTGAAAGGTGAGCGTAGTTTTAGTAAATTGAAGCTAATAAAAATCTACTTAATGCTAAGACCACAACTGGAACGAACGAAGAATTTCGCCCAACGCGACGAGTTCGTCGATACAAATTCGCTGCTTAAATTCGGCAGGAAAAAATGTCAGACCTGACAATTCTATCAATTGAAAATGATAATACTCAATCCATAAATAAAGATAATTTAGTTGTAAAATTTGCCAAGAAAGGTAACCTTTAATAGATTAATTTAAATCTATAACGACATACCGAACGTGGAATCTTTAATTAGTTATTAAAATACCTACATAGATATATAATTTCTAGCGACTCATTAAAATTGGCGCCAAATACTAATTACGTTATATAGCATTAAGAGCTTTCTTAAATACACACGAGTGTAATAATTTGACTTAATTAATTTAATAGGAATCGATAAATAATATATATTTTCCTAAATTATCGACCTTTTTCTGTAACTCAAGTCGATTAAAATCGCCTCGATTTGATAAAACTAATGCCGCTAGTGGCCAAATTTTTTTCTTTTTTAAACTTTGTATTATTAAGGGCCATTATTACAACTTGGTAATAGTTAAAGGCAGGATTTTGTCGAAATGATAAACAGGTTATCATTATTACAAATTTACTTTTACCTACCAGAATTTTTTGTTTTTAATATTAACACAGCTTTAACCTTTAATTTATTTTGAACTGGAAAAAACTGAATTAAAAATATTGAGAAAAGTAAATGATACCTATTGTTAAAAAATAATCTCCAGCTTCAAAAACTCTTCCTTATTTTGTATATTAAAATAAAAAGTTATTAACCCATCTTGTACCACTACCCGAAATCGTTTAGATATCTATATAAATGTTGGTGTGCTGGATTCTTTCGACCTCCTGATCAGTAAAAACAAAATATAAAAAAATCGTTTGGCAATGTTGGGCGTGGTCGACTGTTGCGAAAACGCAACATTGGCTGATTACATGCAAATCACATTTCAAGTATTAATTAGCCAAGTATTTTTTTTATTTTTTATTTATTATTAGAATTTCAATTGAAGCATTTTAAAGCTAAACTACAGTTTTTAATTATTAGTAAAATCTAACTTAAATTGCTATTGATTATTTGCGTGGTATTTTTCAAAGCACTTGGATGCAATGTCACATTACATTTTTTACACTGATAAATAGTCTGCGAATGACATTCACTGCATCTCTTTCGTTTATTGTCTGTAGTTTTCCAAATGGTGTTCTCACGAACATTACCACGAGGTAAATGGCTTGGATTTTCCGAATCATTAAGCTCTAAATCTTCCATAGGCTGTTCTTCATTACGGTTTTCTTGAAATAGCAGTAACTTTGTAGCTATTTCACACTTAAATTCTATTTGTGATAGCTGTTTGGTTCCTTCGGCTTTAGCAATAAGACAGGGGATTTTCCAAGCATTTACAGTAGTATTGTTAATTGCATTCGTCCATAAGGGCCACCACCATTTTTTTCCACGAACTGCAATACGGTAATTAGATACAGCATTATCGTGTAAGTCTACGCCACCCATATGCTTATTGTAGTCATTAATAAGATGGGGCTGTTGAACTGGAACAAAAAAAATTATATAGTGTAAGTTTCGACCCTATAAATGTGAAACCAAAATTTACCATCTTTTTTTTTATCCTTTGAATAATGGCTAGTATAAACCTCTGGACTAGCTGCAACAAAATTTGAAATCACAGTAACTTCTGAATTGTCCTGCCAGCGAGAAACGAATAACTTGTTTTTTTTCAATGCAGTAATCATACTCATATTTTTTGAGAGACCGACCTGTAGCAAGGATATCGTTTGCTCCTCTAAGGCGGTTAGATCTTGCCGTTAAAGTTGCACGAAACTTCTTTTCACTTAATAAGCAGAGCAAGTACGACGAAAATAAGTTGTCGAAATATACCGCATGATTTTCCGGACTTAAAACCGATTCCAACAGCTTTAATACTACAGAAGCTCCTAAGCCAACGTTTTTGTCGTATGGTGAATCTGCGCCAGCATATGGATTAGCCTCAAACAAATATCCAGTATCTGAACAAAGACACCAGTACTTAAAACCAAAGCGTATTGGTTTACCGCGAATAAACATTTTGCAGTTATGTCGGCCAAAATAAGGAATCATTTGCTCGTCTATTGACAAATACATTGCAAATATACCAAACTGCTTATACTTCCGATTTAATGCATCAATCAGTGGACGCACTTTAGCGAATCTATCAGAAACGTCCATTTCATTGTTGTCCATCATGTGAAATACATTTTTTAGTTTTTGAAACATTTGACGTGATAGAGATTGCTTGACGATGGGCACACCCAATGTAGTTTGGGAGGACCAGTAATGTTGAATGTGGGGAACAGTATGATAACCTGACAAAATAAGTATACCTATGAAACGGTGCAAATGCTCTTTAGTGATTTGCACTGATATGTTCTTCTGATTAGCATAAGTATTGGAATGTTTCAAAAGCATATCCATAATTTCTTTATCAAAATATTGTAAGAATAACTCCACAGGCGACTTTCCACCTACATTTACATGTTTTAAAAATAATGACATATAGGAAGATATATTCCATAAAGACTTACTCATTAGTTCCACAATTTTTTTCTGAAGTGGTGCGACAGAAGATTCGTCTGGACACTCAAAGTTAAAGTTGATCCGTTTTGATTTCGTCCATTTCGGAACACCGAACTTTATTTCTTGGGTATATTTTCGACGTGTAGAAGTTACCTCGTCTTCAGTTTTATTGTCGGAAATTGGTGCAGCAAAATCATCTACCTTTGAATCATATTCAACTTCAATTTCACCACAAACTTCCGAATTAGCTAGAATTTTCTTTACAAGCTCTCCATCATCTACATCCTCTTCATCAGTAACTTCACCCACATTAGGTGGAGGAATGTAGACCATTTGAGTATTTTTATTTATCTCAATTTCACTTTCTTGATCACTATCACTGTTCAATTTAGTTGAACATGTGTTAACAACTTTGGTAATAAGATAAAATTGATTTTCGTTTTAAGTGCTCAGTCTAAGTACGGTTTAAACATATGCCGTTTAGTTTTATTTTTACACATGTTATCAAATACATGTTGCGGTCCATATTTGTTTAGGCTACATATTTTCTATTTTAATCAGTCTAGACACATTTTATTGATTCATATTTGTTTAGGCTACATATTTTCTATTTTTATTCATATTTCTTTAGGCTACATATTTTCTATTTTAATCAATCTAGACACATTTTATTGATTCATATTTACTTAGGTTACATACATCTTATCTTACATATGTTATCACTTTAAATTTCAAGAAACATACGCATGAGCATTTTAATTTTCAGTTTTAAGATTGTATTGTTAGTATTTAAGTAAAGATATTTTTTAGAATAAACTAGTGTCTTACAAACATTCCAATGATTATTTTCTTTTATAAGAGAGTAACATTGGTCCTTCGATATAAAGTTTTTAATTGTGAATCAGTGCCTACAACCGTTTATTCAAGCGTAAGTCGTGGCTAAAATAGCGACTAATAAAAAAATAAATATAAAAAGCGTAAGTCGTGGCTAAAACAGCGACTAATAAAAAAATAATAAACACAAAAAGCGTAAGTCGTGGCTAAAACAGCGACTATCAAAAAATTAAAATAATAAAAATGGCAAAAAGACAGCAATTATATGAATCTCAAAAAGAGATAGGTGACGAAATCGCTGGAATTCTTATAAAATTGGAAAGCGGTTCATTAAGGAGTCAATCAGTAGCTCAATACAAAGCAAGGATTGAAGGCCTAGAAGCTAAATTTAAAAGTAACGACGATAAGCTCAACAAATGGGGAACAACGGCAGAAGACTATTTTGGGAAGAACTATTTTAACATGGTAATGGAAATGATAAATCGTTGCAAAAATACAACACAACAAGAAATACAAAATACCAAGGAAACTACAGAATCTATCACACGAGGTGAAATACAAGAAATGATGATGCAGCAATTCCAAAAATTTTTTCAAAAAAACACAACAACAAGATTCGGATCAACTAAACAAGACTTCAGGCCTAAAAAATGAAACTCCAGGAGAAAAAATTAAAATGAACTTGCTTATTCAATTCCGAAAAGAAATACAAAAACTAGAAGATACCTTGACAAATATTGATGGTGATAATATTTTAATATTAGAACATAAAAGAAATATTTGGGGAAAAAAGATGGTCAACATTAAAAAAATGTACCATGAATTAATAGTTAACCACGACGTCATGGAAGATATTGATGAAGAATTGGAAATGATTGATAACCAATATGAAGCAGCATTAAATTGCATATTAATGAAAATTTCTGATTTAAAAAAAGAAAAACAAACAGTCATGTTAGAAGCGATAAAAATTCCAATTTTTAATGGTGACATCGAGGAATGGCTTTCATTTAAAAATATGTTTGAGCAGTTTGTACATATGAGTAAGCTTCCAGCTGTAGAAAAATTGGTCAGGCTAAAAAATCATGTAAAAGGAGAAGCATTTAAAATAATTCAGAATCTTTCAATTACTGAAGATAATTACGAAGTCGCCTGGGATATTTTAAACCAACGATATAATAATAAAAGAATATTGTTCACGAAGCTAGTGGATAAAATTCTAGATCAACCAAGTACAAATATAAATGCGGCTAACAGCTTGAGACATTTGCTAAATATTACAAATGAAAGTATTCAAGCTCTAAAAGCAATGGGAGTCCAGTTAAAAGATGCTGATCCAATTATTGCCAGAATTATTTTGAAAAAACTAGACAAAGAAGGTCTGGTGTTATATGAACAAAACACAAAAAAGTCTAAAAATATTCAAAAATTAGATGATGTTATGAATTTTATTGAACTACAGTGTGAAGCCTTAGAAGCATCCTCAAACAAAAAGAATAACAGCGTAGATTCAAGTAATAACAAAAAGCATCAATTTCGATCAACGATGCTATCAACGGAAAATGGCTACTGTAACTACTGTAAAAAAAGTGGTCATAAGATGCATGAATGTACTAAATTTTTGAGTTTAACAGGCAAGGGTAGAAATACTTGGGTAATAGGCGCTAAAATTTGTAATATATGCCTAAATCATAAAATTGACAAACGATGTTTTCAAAAAACCAAATGTCAGCAGTGCGGCAAAATGCATCATACAATTCTGCATATTAATTATGAACAAACAGCTAAGACATCACCAAGTCCAACCACTAATTCGATGAACACCAAAGCACCAGTCGATGTGTTGCTGGCTACTGTACAGCTAAAGGTAAAATCAGCATATGGCGAATATATATTATTAAGAGCTTTAATCGATCAAGGCTCGCAAGTAACCACAATGTCAGAAGAAGCTTCTCAGATATTAGGGTTACCACGAAATAAATCCAAAACAGAAATTTATGGTCTAGGAGGTGCATTAGTTGGGGTGTCGAAAGCAAACACAAAATTATTATTGAAGCCAAGGTTTTTAAGTGATCGCTTTGTGGAAGCAGATGCGCTAATCATTCAAATTCGATACAAGCGAATGTAACAATTATGTATTGGCAGATCCGACTCTAAATAAATCGGATCGTATAGATATCGTTATTGGCATGGACATAATAACCCATATAATGGAAGAAGGCATATTAAAAAAGAATGGGATATTGGCGCAATCCACGATATTTGGGTGGATTTTATCTGGTATCGTCAATAAAAAACATAATTCTGGGAAAGCTTTAGTAGCTACGTCAAACTTAGAACGCTTCTGGGAGCTAGAGGAGTTACCTACAAATACTGTCTATGATCAAGAAGACAAAATATGCCAAGATACTTTCAATGAAACCACTGAAGTAGATGCAGAAAATAGGATAATAGTTAATATACCTATTAGAAAACAGAACAGTCAGCTTGGAGACTCTAGAAAGCAATCCGTAGCTAGACTCCTTTCATTGGAAAGAAAATTAAGCACGAATACAGATTTGCGAGAACGTTATCGTAAATTTATGCAAGAGTATTTGCACCTTGGGCATATGGTACTAGTTAATGAATTGGGTAGCGGAAAATATTATTTACCTCATCAAGCGGTTATTAGAGAGGAAAGTTTGACAACAAAACTAAGAGGTTTATGATGCATCGGCTAAGTCATCAAATGGTAACAGTCTTAATGATATAATGTATACAGGACCTAGATTACAATTTGATATATTCGATATTCTGACAAAATGGAGATTGTGGAAATACGTCATCATTGCCGACATAGAAAAAATGTACCGGCAAATTAAAGTCGCAAAAAACATCAGTCTCACCAGCATATTTTATGGCGGGAAAGCAAAAAAGAACAGATTAAAGAATATCAGCTTACAACAGTTACTTATGGAACTTCGTCTGCCCCATTTTTAGCTGTACGGGCTTTGTTTTATATTGCAGACAATTGCCATAACGAGGAAATAAGTAATATTATCAAACAAGATTTCTACATGGACGATCTGATGACGGGAGCTGATACAATTTCCAAATGCAGGCAAATACAAAATGAGGTACAAAACCATCTTGCAACTTATGGCTTCACATTAAGAAAATGGTTATCAAATGACATGAATATAATTAGTCACATGTGCAACTCTGACAATAATGTAATAATTCAAATGAAGGATGATGAGTCAATCAAAACATTGGGGCTGCGTTGGGATCCACTCATGGACGATTTTCGGTTCAACGTTAACTTTTCAGCGGGCGACAAATTGACAAAGAGGCAAGCTCTGGCAGAAATAGCAAGAATCTTCGATCCAATGGGATGGTTATCACCAATCACTATTGTGACCAAATTATTTATACAAAAATTATGGCTTTTAAATTGTAAGTGGGATGAGCTTTTATCAGATGACATAAGAACAGAATGGCAGCAGTTTATAGACGATTTACCTAATTTAATGGAAGTCCGAGTACCTCGATGGTTACAATTAGAATCAAAACAGAACTTTGAACTACATGGGTTTGCTGATGCTTCAGAAAAAGCATATGCAGCAGTTGTATATATAAAGGTTATTGAATGAATTACACTTGTGGCTTCAAAAACAAAGGTCAATCCTATAAAAAATAGGAAAACGTTGCCAAAGCTGGAATTATGTGCATCAAATTTGTTAGCAAAGTTACTATTTAAGGTATCAAATGTGCTTAAAAGGCAATACGCGATATATGCGTGGAGCGGTTCAACAATTACCTTAGCGTGGATAGCAAAAAACAAAAACAAGGATAAGTTTGTGAGAAATCGAGTGAATGAAATACTAAATCTTATTCCTAACGCTAACTGGAATTATGTTTGTAGCAAAGAAAATCCAGCAGATGTAGCATCTCGAGGAATCAGTGCTCACAAGTTGAGGAAGCATTCGCTATGGTGGAATGGTCCTGAATGGTTGATACTTTCATCGGAAAAATGGCCGAAGAAAGAACAAGAAGAAACGGTACTTGGTGGCGTTACTCTGAAGAAACAATTTAATCTTTTGAAACAGTTGTTCGAGAAATATTCAAGCTTTTCGAAATTGGAGAGAGTGCTGGCTTATGTAAACAAATTTATAGATAGACTGAGGAAAAGTCTTTCTTACTCTTCACAATATTTGACAGTCGATGAATTAAGAAAAGCAGAAAAGACAATATTGAGAGCTCATCAAGAAAACGAATTTTGGGAAGAGATTATAAGTCTAAAGGGGAATGGAACAATACACAGAAATACTAAGATAGTGAGCTTGTTCCCTTTCATAGACGCAGACGGGTTACTTCGCGTTGGTGGCAGATTACGAAATTCAAGTCTACCATATGATCAGCAATATCCAATCATAATAAAGAAGTCATTTTTGGCTTCCTTACTAGTGAAAAAAGCCCACATGTCAACGCTACATGGTGGAAATCGGCTGGTTGAAGCAACGTTGAGAAAAAAGTATTGGATTCTTGACATGAAGAACTGCAAAAAAAATATATACGAACCTGTCATAAATGTATCCGCTATGGCCAAAAAGCTTCAAAGCAACTAATGGGAAGTTTACCTGAGCATCGAGTAACGATATCTTCTCCATTTCAACATGTCGGGGTAGACTATGCTGGTCCTGTTCAATTGAGGTATGCGAAAGGCAGAGGGCAAAAGTCATATAAAGGCTATATAGCTGTGTTTGTATGTATGACAACTAAGGCGATTCATCTGGAGGCTGTCAGCGATTTAACATCAGAAGCGTTTCTAGCTGCATTGAAGCGATTTTTCGGAAGAAGGGGCGTAAGTTCTGACCTCTACTCTGATAATGGAACGAATTTTGTTGGCGCAAACCGGAAGCTGGATGGGGATTTCATAACCGCAGTTCGTAACAACCAGTCTATAATTCCTATACTTGTTTCACAAAGAATACGATGGCATTTTATTCCTCCTTCGCGATTAAAACACTACTTAATGAGTGATCATTGTGAAGACTATCTTCAAGCAACTAACATCTGCATTGAAGCTTTTCATCAAAACCTGGTGATTTCATCAATTTACTCTCCTCCCAGGTACTCTATTACAGAAAATCAGTATAGTAGATTTTTTAATTCACTAGGCCCACGCTTTTTGGCCGCCGGTGATTACAACGCTAAGCACACGTTCTGGGGATCTCGCCTCATCACGCCAAAGGGTCGCGTTTTGTTTGACACAATTTCAAAAATGCGGTTAAATGTTATATCAAGTGGGCAGCCAAATTACTGGCCAACAGATCGCCGAAAAATACCTGATGCTATTGATTTTGGAGTAGTAAAGGGTGTGCCCAGCGAAATGATCCAAGTTGAAGCATCTTTAGATTTGTCTTCAGATCACTCACCAACTATTGTCACTATATATTCACATACAACATATTCACCCACTTGTGTTTTAACGATGACAACCACACGTATAAATTGGCTGAAATACAAAAAATATTTGAGTGCTCATTGCCCAGAAAATATTCCATTAAAAACGCCTGCTGACATAGATGACTCTATTAGAATGTTTGAGGCAAACCTTAAGCAAGCTGCTCTAAATGCTACTACTACAAATCGTCAGGTGAGATATAATAAAATTTTTTTCAGCAGATGTAGAACGGCTTTTATCCGAAAAAAGAAGAGTTCGAAGAGAATGGCAACGCTACAGATCCCCTCAGTTAAAATCTAGGCTGAAGGAATGTACTAAACAGCTGAAAACTCTACTAGAATATCAAAAAACCGCTTCTCTTCAAAACTTTCTAAATGGGCTCGACGCAACACCTCAAACAGACTATTCGCTATGGAGAGCAGCCCGAGGCCTCAAAAGACCAGTGATATATAAGCCTCCATTGCAAGCTTCGAATGGAGACTGGGCAAGAACTGACGCTGAAAAAGGTACTCTGTTTGTAAACCACTTGCAGAAAGTATTTACTCCAAATACGTCTGATACTATAGTTGAGCTGCCACCAGTCCTCGCTATACCAGATGTTACTTTGAGGTTCAACATTCGTGAGATTGAACACTATATTGCGGGCTTAAACTCGAAAAAAGCTCCAGGCGCTGATAAAATAAGGAATAAAATGCTCTTAGAGCTACCCTATACTGCAAAACGGATAATTCTATTTATTTTTAACAGTATTTTGCGCCTCAAATGCTATCCCGCAGAATGGAAGGTTTCGCTGATTACCATGATACCTAAACCAGGCAAAGATCATACGAAGGTGGAGTCCTATAGGCCTATAAGCCTGTTGTCTAACATGTCAAAACTATTTGAAAAGCTACTTATGAGTAAGCTAACACCCATACTGAATCGTACTGTATGCATTCCAGACCACCAATTCAGTTTTAGGAGACAACATAGTACGATTGAACAAACACATAGACTCGTGAACGTGGTTAGAAAAACCTTAGAAGAAAAGAAATATTGTTCTGCGCTCTTCATCGATGTTTCTCAGGCATTTGATAAAGTATGGCACGCAGGTTTAATACATAAACTAAAGCAAAACCTACCCGAAAACATCCTTAAACTTTTAGAAAGCTACTTAGCTGAGCGAAAATTTGTTGTTAAAGAAGGTAATTTTCAAAGCCCTCCGCAACCCATTGAGGCCGGAGTTCCTCAAGGCAGCATCCTCGGTCCTGTATTATATCTGATATATGCCTCTGACTTGCCGGTAAGCAGTAACATACACATATCAACATTCGCTGATGATACAGCTTTTCTAAGTGTTCACAAAAGCCATCAAGAAGCCACCCGCAATTTGCTAGATTATATACCCCAGTTGGAACAATGGCTAAAACAATGGCGGATAAAAATTAACGAACAAAAATGTCTACACATTACTTTTACATTGTGCAAAGAAACCTGTCCACCTATACAAATAAATAACCAAACTATACCTCAACACACTGAAGTAAAATATCTCGGTGTTCATCTTGATCGTCGTCTAACATGGAAGTGACACATAAATGCAAAGGTGACCCAAATGAAACTAAAAGCAGCTCAAATGAATTGGCTCATTGGAAGGAACTCTACTCTAAGCCTAGACTGTAAACTTCTTCTATACAACTCCATTCTAAAACCAATATGGTCCTACGGAATCCAGTTATGGGGCACTGCCTCGGCATTAAATGTAGAAAAAATTCAAAGGCAACAAAATAAAATACTCCGTACGATTACAGCAGCCCCATGGTATGTCAGAAACAAGCGAATTCATAAAGACCTAGATGTGCCGCCGGTTAAGACAGTGTTTTCTAAACACGTGACAAGCTACATAAAAAGACTTGAGTTGCACCCAAATCCCCTAGCCCGAAACATCATTAACTTTAGAGGCCACACTCGGCTGAGAAGGAGGGACACTCTTGCTCTCAGCCGAACACGAGAGACGTAAACAATCAAACAACCAACCGCTGAAACAAATATTTTTGCCTGGCACTGGCTGGACTTAAAAATTAAAATTTTAGAATTAAGATTTGATTACTTATTGTTAGTTCAATTTTATTGAAGATACAATAAATAAATACATATAACCGAAAAAAAAAATTCCTCCGGCAGCTCCTCATTTTGGTGGTATATGGGAAGCGGGCGTGAAATCAGTTAAGTTTCATTTGAAAAGAACCATCGGAGAAGCTAAATTTACTTATGAAGAAATGAGTACTCTGTTAATTCAAATTGAAGCAGTGTTAAACTCTAGACCTCTAGTTGGGATCAGTGAAGGTAATATTAGCCAGACGGATGTGTTGACTCCTGGTCATTTTTTAATAGGTAGACCATTAAATGACTGCCCTGAATATGTGGAAGAGGGTAATATAAACTCACTAAACAGATGGAAGTTGATTCAGAAGTTAAAAAAAGATTTTTGGACAAGGTGGAGAAATGAATACCTCACTACTCTTCAGCAACGTAATAAATGGAAGGTTCCGAATGAAAACTTGAAAGAAGGTACGGTTGTACTGATAAAAGATGAAAAAACTAATCCAGCAAATTGGCCGCTAGCGAAAGTTGCAGAAAGCCATTACGGGAAAGACGGTAAGGTAAGAGTTGTCACGCTAAAAATACCGAACGGCTGTTCGCGACCTGTTAACAAACTAATTCCGTTGGTTGCTGTTGATGAAAAGACCAATAGTCATCCACCAGTAAAAACCTGTTTAACAGAACTAAAAAAATCAAAAAAGACAAAGCAGAAGTGGAATGAAATATTTCCGCAAGTGGTGTTCCTGTTTTTACTGCTGATGAAGTCAGGTACAGATCTGCCTATTGGAAATAACGAAGTCGTGTCAGTTAAGGAACTTTCGCCAAATACCGCTATTAATCTGGATCATGTAGGACGAGTAGATTCAATCGATTCAAGGTGGTATCTCGTAGTATATTTCGACTTATCGTTGTATTTTGAAGAGATTCTTAGGATTGGGAAGCTTATAACGAAAGTAAATGAGGTGTGCCCAAATATAGAAGTATATGAAGAATCGTGTGAAATGGTTATGTCAGCAATGAACAAAAGGTATACCTTGCTTGTGCAGAATAACGAGCTGTTTATCGGAAAAACTAGAAAGAAAAGAGCTCCATTTGAGTTTGTTGGGTCAATATATCACATCCTTTTTGGAATGATGGCCGCCGATGATCGCGAAGAGATGGATGGAGGCAAATATGAAGAACATCTTAAACAACCAAGAAGACTTAGATAAGTTAATTAAACAGCAAACATCCATAGTTGATTCAACTTTAAATGTTTTAAAGAAGACAACTGATGATGTAAACGAAAACTTCAAGAAGATGTACAATCAGCTGAAAAACATATTAGAAGGAATAAAAAATGAGACAAAGGCAGATCACCAGACGCTAATATTTTGGGTTTTGTCAATGCAATTAAACTTAATGATCGACGAGTGTTATGAATTACAATCTGCGGTGATCAATATGCTGATTGACGTAAATCATGGACATGTGAATACTAATCTATTGACGCCATCCCAGCTCCATGAAGAATTAAACAAAATAGAGAAAATGATTCCAAAGGATCTAGTTTTACCAGGGAAGGCAACGGGTACTGAACTTAAGGAAGCGTATCATGGAATGAAAGCAAAGGGTATGATAATTGAGAAGCAGTTGGTGGTTCAGCTTGAAATTCCCTTGATTCAATTACATAGCTCTGAGATATATGAACTAATCAAACTCCCAGTTAATATAAATGGTACCGTGGTAATGCCGAAAGTGGAAGATAAATTTATAGTATACAATTTTGCTACTAACATGTACTATCTGACTTCACAAGCCGAATTAAACACCTGTGAGAAAGGTCTGCAGGGACAATACAACTATGTCAGAAATATGCCATGGAAACCGGCCGTTGAGCGCTCTTGTGAGGTATATGCTTTAAAACAGTCTCGAAATGCAGAATGCACGTTTGAGGAATTTCCAAGGAAGGGAATCTGGAAGAAGTTATCCACGGACAACAAATGGATCTTCACGGTTTTTGATGGCATGATTTTAACGGTGGATTGCGGCCAAGGTAATCGGAGTTGGCTAACATTGCCAATGAAAGGGATATTAGAGCTATCATTTGGCTGTACTGCAAAATACGAAGGAGTATCCATGACGGCATCGCGGAAGCTAGGCTCGGTTGTAAGGTCTTCAATTCAAGCATCATCCTGGAAGCTAGATCCTGAGAAGATAAATGCTACCTTGGTAAGGTCCCTCAATTCCACTTTGATTGACAATACGGAAGACATAAATCATCTTAAAAATGAGGTTCAGAACATGAAAGGCAACACCATCAGTTTAAGAGGTCTCCACTTTCATACTGCATCCGGGCATATATCATTAACTTTAATTATTATTATTGTTATAATTTTGATTAGCTTAATAATTAAGAAAAAATGCTGTAATTCAAAAGATACTGTAACTGTAAGGTTTTCTACTCCATTACCATTGCGTAGCCAAGTAGATTCTAGAATTCAAAATAATTAAATATAAAATAAAATCCATTAAACATTTAGCTAAGTAGTTGAATGAGCTCGGCGTTGTGACCGGCAGAATGTTCAATTTAGTTGAACATGTGTTAACAACTTTAGTAATAAGATAAAATTTATTTTCGTTTTAAGTGCTCAGTCTAAGTGCGGTTTAAACATATGCCGTTTAGTTTTATTTTTACACATGTTATCAAATACATGTTGCGGTCCATATTTGTTTAGGCTACATATTTTCTATTTTAATCAGTCTAGACACATTTTATTGATTCATATTTGTTTAGGCTACATATTTTCTATTTTTATTCATATTTGTTTAGGCTACATAATTTCTATTTTAATCAGTCTAGACACATTTTATTGATTCATATTTACTTAGGTTACATACATCTTATCTTACATATGTTATCACTTTAAATTTCAAGAAACATACGCATGAGCATTTTAATTTTCAGTTTTAAGATTTTATTGTTAGTATTTAAGTAAAGATATTTTTTAGAATAAACTAGTGTCTTACAAACATTCGAATGATTATTTTCTTTTATAAGAGAGTAACAATCACTATCATTGCACTGAGATATACAATTTTCGATTTCTCTCTGAGTTAAACATTTTTTAACGGACATTATGACCACGAATTCAATAACAAGCTTTATTTTTAGTACAACCTTTTTGCGTAAAATTTTATTTCAAATGGCAATTGCTTGAATAAAATTAAAAAACATTGATAACTAGCTATGAGCATATGTATCAATGTGTTTGTGTTAAAACATTGGTGCATACATCGATGCTTGTAAGAAAAGTCATTACTAAAACAACAAAAACCAAAGCTAATTATTTTCAGAATAACAAAAAATTTAATTATTTTCATATGTCAATAATTTCTTCAGTTAAAAACTTAAACTCAAAAAAGGTCCCAGTTAAATTTAATTGAAATTGAATAGATAAATCTTCTTTGTGTTAATGAAATTTTATTTATCAAGATTTAAATTTTGAGTTTAGTGGTAACTGCAGGTTAATATTTTTACTGTTAACGGCCCTAAAAGAGTTGTTTTTATAACAAAAACTAAATTTTTTTTAGTTAAAAATATTAAAAGACATTATTTGATTTTGTAGCTGTATTTTTTCAATATTGAATTGCTTTACTATACTGCTAACTTTGAATTGTTATCCAAACAAACGTCTATATATAAATAGGCCACACAATTTTTTGTGGTATACTTTTAAGTATCTTATTGTCCACCAATATTGATAAAACATGTATGGTTTGAAAAGTATTTTTTTAGATATGCACAATATAGTTTTTGGTCTATAAAAACCGGTTACAAAACCAGTTACAAACAAACGCGGATACAGATCAAGTGGTCGAATTCCGAGCACCGCGCGGGATCCTAGTATTGTTATTATGGCTGAAGGGCGTAACAATATTTTTGTTTTAAATTCGATAGCCGTTTTCGAGTGTTTTGTCCGAGATATGTGTACGCAACATTCGAATTCGATATTATTTTCGAATGTTTTGGTTTGCTGGGTTATAACATAAACAACGGATTATATTGAAAGCAACAGAAAATCCGTATAATGTGTATTTAGTTTCTTTATTGAATGTTAGAATCAGTTCAAAATAAATTCATGGACAAGAAAAGTTTTAAATTCTTCCCATGACAAATTTGTATGGCAAAGTAATGAGTTGAAATGCTAATGAACATACCCTTCACTACTTCTACTTTGGCATTTTAACCAATTACTTTAACATGGCGATGTCAATGGAAAGCAAGTGCTTACTACATTTGATTACAAGTAAGAAGCTATAAATTTCAATATTTAGAATGCATTGAATACACAAAACACAATAAGAATTAAATGTATCTGCTAAGCATTGATTTATTATATGTCAAGTGTTTTACTCACCTGGCTACTGCACAACTATTTTGTTACGAGCCTAAAACTTGTTTTCTTAAATCTGAACACAATTAAAAAAATATCTACTTTGCTTCCCCAGGGGTTGAACAGTTTATCGTCTGTGTGATAAACAGATACACTACTACTCTACCAATAAGAGAATAAATGGTTTGTTTAATTATTACTGCGTAACTGTTCAACTACTGTAAAGTAATTCAGACGGTATGTAGTTTGTGGTTGAAAAGTATGTTGTTCGATAATGACAATTCTTTACCAAGGTTTTGCTGGGTTGTTTGGATTTTGTACTTATGCATTGTAATTCTCATAGATATTTAGAGATATTTCCTATAAACAATCAATAGGTTTAGCTTCTCTAAAATATGTGTAAAGAATTTCATAATGATTGAATTTTATTTCCGTACCAATTAATTTAATTTCTTTTTTGCAACAAAGGTAACAAACTTTTTGTCAAATAATTTTATTAACAGAGCGCTTATAAATAACAAATTTAATTCTTAGCATAACCAATTCAATTAATTAAAATTATTTTAAAAATTAATGACCAAGTTTGCTAACATAAAAATAAATTTTATTTTAAAATTATATACAGTTTAATAAGAAAATTTATTAAAAATATGTTTTCCTTAATAACTTAATTGAGGGGCTTAAAAGCAAAAAGGGGTACAAGTGCAGAAAAGAAAATTCTGAGTAATCAAGCTTCAAAGTTTTTTTTCCCAATGCATTTCATACATAATATTTTTGATTTCTAATACATACCGTCTTTTGAGGTTATCGTACAGGTCCGAATTTTTGTACACCGATAGATATTGATATAAAGTGTTGACTCCTGCATATAACTCAGTTTTTTAATTTTGGTACTTGTACCCCTTTGCTTTACTAATAATACAATATTTTAATTGACCGTCATCTCGCGAAATATTCCAAAGTGCGGCGATGTTTGCTATTGGTTTACCCAATATTTTTGCCAGTTCTTACTATTGTATCCTCAAAATATTCCGTACTTAAAATCAACTGAAATTGCAATATAAAATAAATTAAAACTCAATTAAAAACCGGTCTAACTATTTTTCATTTAAGTTTAACAAAAAGTTTATTCAACTTTAAATGTTAAAAAGTTAACAAACTTAAAACCATACAAAATAATGATTCCTTAATTGTTTGGATCAATTTCACTGTCAAAAGAACTAATTGCAGCTTCCGTAAAAATAAAAGAGGTTTCCTTGTTTCTGCTATTTTCACTGTTAAATAATCAACCACAAGTTCCGTAAAAATAATTGATTTTTGCTTTATTTTTAAATGCTAAGAGGCTTACTATTTCGTATCTTTAAGTATTATTGTATTAAATTTATATTTTTACTCACTCTTTGTTATATTAACTTCTACTGAGAATCGAGCAAAGGTCGGTTAGGTTTGAAATCCAACGTATCAACCATATGGCCAAAGCATATTATATAAATTAGCTGCAATAAGACAACATAATCTTACTCAATTTTATGCATTTAACATTACAAATTAAAAAAAAAACACACGCATGGTCTTGGCTGAAATTGAACATGTGACCTCTCGTTTAATAGTCTAACGTACTAATCACTACACCACTGATTTTAAATGTGTATTTCTATAATTTCAATTGCAGTTTCCTTAATTTTACGTATAGAATATTTTGAGTATTTGTGCGTGTGTTATTTCTATGCATGTACTTGTTTGGCACTTTCCACTAAACCTGAGATTCGAAATAAAAGAAGGTTCGCTAAAACGAAGAATTTTCAAAACAAATTTGTTCGATAAATGTTCGTGAATAAAAAATCGAATGTTCGCGATAATAATCACAGTTGCCAAATTAAAAAAAATATGAATGTTCGCAGCATCGAAATATGTCGCGATAATAAGCGCAATTGCCAAATTTCATAAAATGTGAATGTTCGCAGCATCGAACTATTTTCGATTATTTCTCGAATGTGTAATTTACACTAATGTGTGCAATAATTGAATAGAAAAAAATTTGCCACGATAGCCTAACGGATGTGTGCTAATAATCTGTTAGCCTGGAGGTACCGTGTTCGAATCTTATAGACTGCAGCGTAAGTTAAAATTTAAAATAAATAAATATTCCATTTACATTAGTATAGATAAATTACCAAAGAAAGACAACAATCTTGAAAATTAACTTTTTCCTGGATTTTCGCGGTATCGACGTTTCTTCGATATTGGTCCGCTATTGATTTGTCAGCGAAACATCGAAATCGAAAGATTTGCTGCTACAAACTGAGCGACGAGTGAGCTCTAGCAGCTCTTTCACTTTCCGACCTCGATAGTCGTTTTCGAGCGTTTTGTCCGAGATATGTGTACGCAACATTCGAATTCGATATTATTTTCGAATGTTTTGGTTTGCTGGGTTATAACATAAACAACGGATTATATTGAAAGCAACAGAAAATCCGTATAATGTGTATTTAGTTTCTTTATTGAATGTTAGAATCAGTTCAAAATAAGATTGCTAAGAATTTTTTATGTTTACTCTTTTAAAAATGATTGCACGGAATACTTCTTGAACAAAATACATTCCGTTACTGTCATAATATTGTGAGTGTAAGCACAAAGAGGTACTCCTATAAAAGCGAATGCAATTTCTGTTTGTTATATTAATGTGCTGCAGACATTTTTACTTGCTTTTAACATTCCTTACTTAACCTTTCTAGCTTACTACAAAGATTATGTACACAGAAAAAACAAAATTTCATTATTTGTAAAGGAGTTCAATGAAATAGTAAATATTTTGTCTAGGAACGGACCTGCAAACAAATTTGTAAATATAGACAAAAATATCTCAACAATTTCATTGAAAAAATGTGTTTTTTCAGTGAACAAATTGTTTAAATCTATAAAACAATTTGTCTAAAAATATTTTAAATTTGTAAACAAAACAAACAACTAAATCGAACAAAAAACGTACTGGATTTTCTGAAAAAAATCAAACAATATTTTTGTCTGAATTTATAAAAGAATTAGTCTAAAAATGCTAACAAATATTAAACAAAACATTTTACTTAATCAAACAAATATATTTGCTGGATTTTTTGTAATATAATATATCAAACAAAATTTTTCTCTGGGTCATCATCATCATCATCATCCATTAAGATTTATGAAATTTCGCCTTGTTTAATAGGTTTCAAGGCTGAGTGTTTATCTAAAGACTCTAAAAAATAAATGAGAATTATCGCAACGATATTAACGAATTGATTTACTCAAAAATTCAGTAAACAAACTTGGTATAATCGCATCATTTTGCTGTCATTGTTGTTGCTGTTGTTATTTATGTTTGTGTCGTCATCGGGGCTGTTTTTTACGACACATTTTTTCTTGTTGTTTTTGATTCTTGCGTCCTAAATAAGAGTCAAACAAACAATTCATTGATTATGTGAGGAACATTTACTGAAAATGAAATTTTTTTTGGACAAACTTATGTTTGAAAATTTTTTGATGATAATTTTTTCTGTGTATGTTCCATTCGCTATTACGACAATAGTACCGGATTAATGCCAAGTGTTGTGTAATGTTAGTTCTTTTCCTTAACTAATTTTAACATGGTACATTTGATATACAATCGACTAGTGCGAAATTCAAATGCGCTTTGCTCAAATTTTTGATTGATCAGCATATCATTGCGAATAGAATAATTGTATTTTTCTTGATACTTTGGTAATGCATTGTGTGCGTTGTACATAGCGTCATGTAACTAAATCATGTAACTACAATTTTTTAATTTTACAGAAGAAGGAAAATAGTTAATAAAACAGTACACCTGTTATTGGATGAATTGTTTTATTTTTGATTATAACGTCGCCGATCATGACAGTAGAAGCCTAAAAGTTTTTAGGAATATGGACTTTGATATAATATACAATTGGTCAATCCATAATCTGTTGTAAGTGTTGTAGATCGCAAAGACTTAAGTGTTTTCTCCTCTATGTATGTAGCATAGTGGCTTCGCTGAGTAAAGACTTACCGCTTAGCCGGCCGTCGGCCGGACTTAAGGATTTTCTCCTCTGCAGTAGAGCAACTCTGAACAAAATGTCCAGCTTCTTCCTGAAACTCAGGGGTCTTACTTTATTAGTAGGTAAGATATCGCAAAATATATATCTGCTACACATGGGGAGTGCCACACTCACCAGTCCAATTCGGAATACCTTCTCTTTGAAAATATTATGAAAATTGTAAATCCTACAAAATTTCAAGCTGTAGCTTGTTAGCTTTAGCTGTATTAGTTCCAAAAATATCATAAAATAAAAATTACCTTCATATGGAAAATATAATATGAAGGAACCACTCAGCAAGATTGGTACACTGGTTTAGGAGTACATAGCTTTCAAACAGACAAACATTTACTTTTATAAAAATATATATGTATTCTTAAATGAGCATCGCGATCACATTTCACTATATTCATATCAGATTTTTCAACTTAAATTTGAAAATCTTTTAAAACTTAAAGAACTCATGTTCTTACAAAGAAAAAAAAAATTACGCCTAAGCAGCCAATATACTTGCTTAGTAGTATTCAATTTGTTAGATCTAATCGTGGGACGAAAATCATTCAACATAGATGTAAGAGCCTCGTGTCACAATAATAGCTTCCCTACGGTAAACGGAACTGACACATATATTGGGTGTTTTTTATTGAGGTATAGAACTTTAAGTTGGCATCACTTTTTTAACTGGCGGCCATTTTGTCAGCTGTCAAGTGATTAATATTTAGTTTGGTTTGCCATTTCATCATGAACAGGTTGACAAAAGAACAATGCTTGCAAATCGTGCAAATTTATTTCGAAAATAATGGTTCAGTTCGCGAAGTTTACCGCAAGCTCCGTCCATTTTATGGTCGACATAATCGTCCATCAGAGCAATTAATTCGGTTAACCATGGATCGTTTTCGCACTACGTTTACTCTATGTGATAATACGCATCCGCAGAGACGTCGAACAGTGCGCACCGAAGAAACAATTGCCGCTGTAGAGCAAAGTGTTGAAGAGGACCCGAATGAATCGATTCGCCACCGTGCACAGCAATTGGAGCTTTGTCCATCAACTTTATGGAAGATTTTGCGCAAAGATCTTGGCTTGCGACCTTACAAGATCCAGCTTGTGCAAGAATTAAAGCCACGAGACCATGCAATGCGTCGTGATTTTGGTGTATGGGCCGAAAATGAGATTGATCTCGATGCTGATTTTCATCGCAAAATTTTGTTCAGTGATGAGGCTAATTTTTGGTTGAATGGCTACGTCAACGAGCAACATTGCCGCATTTGGAGTGAAGAGAATCCACATGAGACCCTTGAGACGCCATTACATCCACAAAAACTGACTGTTTGGTGTGCTCTATGGGCTGGTGGAGTCATTGGGCCATACTTCTTCCGAAATAATGCTGGAGAGTCAGTTACCGTTAATGGAGACCGGTATAGAGCCATGATAACCGACTATTTTGTTCCCGAATTGGATGGCATGAATGTGGATGATTTGTGGTTCCAATAAGACGTCGCTACATGCCACACAGCGCACGTCACAATCGATTTATTGAAGGAAACATTCGATGAGCGCATAATTTCGCGGAATGGACCTGTCAATTGGCCACCAAGATCGTGTGATTTGACACCATTGGATTATTTTCTTTGGGGATATGTGAAGTCGCTCGTCTACACCAACAAACCAGAAACGTTAGGGGACTTGGAAGCCAACATTCGTGGCGTTATTGCCAACATACGGCCCCATATGCTCGAAAAAGTGGTTGAAAATTGGACCTGTAGAATTGGCTTTATTCGAGCCAGCCGCGGCGGCCACATGCCCGAAATCATATTTAAACATTAATGGCATAAAATTATCCTTCCAATAAAGCCAAATTGATGGACATTAAAACGATTTTCTTGTGTTTTATTTCAATTCGAAGTTCTATACCTCTAAAAAAACACCCTGTATATAAATATTATTCCAAAATTCAGCTGTAATTATCGATTAATTTATTTGTTTATTGTTACAAATCCAAATAGAAATTGTATTTTATTTTTAAGCGGTGTCTTTGATAGGATTCGAACCGACAGCCTCCGGCATGACAGGCTAGTATACTACCCACTCCACCACAGGGGAACATATATTTCAATGTTATAAATGCCAGTTAAGCTGGAGTTAATATCTGAATATAGTTGCGGAACAGGTTCCTGAGTGGCATGGCAGTCTCATTGAAGGGAGACAATTAATATTATATAGATACTATGTGATAGGCCTTAGATCTAGGTGCATCGAATTTGTTCAGTGCCGTTTAGTACAATACTAGCCGTAGTACCAACTAAATTGCCTGAAAATGGTTAATATGTGACTATTTACACAATATATCTTTTTTCACCATTCAGTGCACCTTATTTTTGGTACCAGTCTCATTTTCTCAAGTCATAGGACGAGTACTTTTGGATCATTTGTCAACGAATTTTCCGCAGGGTTTTTATACATAACCTACGGTAAATGGAACTGACACAAAACAAGTCACGTGGCCGGTCCCCAGGTGGTAGGGACCAGTCCGAGTTCTAACACTTCCTATGAAGCGGACCAGCCCCTCTTCCATGGGGATGGTTTAGGATGGGGTTAATTGATACTTTGTATGCACCTTGTAGCTTGTCTCTGAACTATCTTATGGAGTCCTAATCGGTGTAGAATAATAACTATAGATTATATATAATTATCGATTAATTTATTTTTTTTAGTGTTACAAATTCAAGTAGAAATTGTGTTTTATTTTTAAGCGGTGTCTTTGATAGGATTCGAAACGACAACCTCCGGCATGACAGGCTAGTACACTACCCACTCGAGCACAGGGGCAGTGTTGCAAGTCCCTCTGGTGTCAAGTAGAGGCATTGATTTGTTTAAGATGTATAGCCATTTTATTAGATCTTCGCCGACGGTTCTTCTACAATACCGACGAAGAAGGGTGCTGTGAAGTGCACTAGGACATGTCAGTATTAATCGCTTCCGGTACCGCCAAAGTGATCAGTGCTATGCCTTCATGACTTTACGGTCCAACAACAACCAACACAATAACACCCCAATGCACATGAGGAAATGCATGATGTTATTGGCTTGCCTGAAACTAGTCTTGAACTCAAGACAGGCGCGGATACAGGGGGGGAGGTGATATACCCCCCCCTCCAAAACGAGTAAATTTCTATAGAGTTTCTAAAAGAAGTTTGGAAAAATAGTATGTTTTACTTAGAATACCTGCAATGAACCAAACAGACAATTGTTCAGGAGAGGGAATAAACTTTTTTTGGCCAAAACTCTGCATACATGAGTCAAACTAACTTCTACAATATTTGTCAAATATTATTACTGAATCCTACGCATAAAAATGATATAACATTTCACGCTATTTGGGGCGCTATAGGTGATAGCAGATATTGCATATGAACATTAAAAAATTTCTTCGCTGATAGCAGATATTGCAAAGTAACAACGTATAGTTTAGTTTTCCATTTATTAAAGATTCAGCGTTTTTTTCATTTAAGAACACACAGACAAATTTCGATGTAAAATCCTTAATTAAAAATTTTTTGCTAGTGATTTTGTTTTATAGGTCTTTTATGTTAACTACACAATAATTTTTTGTGAGAATATTTATCCTTTTGAATTAACTATAATCAGAGTTGTGGAAAATACGTATTTGAAATAAATAAATTCAAAATACAAATGGTTTTTTATTTTTCTATTTCAAATTAAAAATACAAAATAGTTTTTAAACAAGTATTTGAAATAGAAAATATAATATATATATTTTCAAAATACCTATTTTCAAAATACATTTTCTTTTATAATTATAATTTTCATATAAAAGATTTGTTCAATTTAATACAATATATGTTGTGATTTCTAATCAACTTTAGAGTTTGTTTCCAGTATTGCAATTTTCGCAAATTTTCGCAATTCAATACAATATATGTTGTGATTTCTAATCAACTTTAGAGTTTGTTTCCAGTATTGCCACGCAAATTTTCGCAATGTTTGCGATAGAAGCAATTTTTTTCAATTTTTCAACGTCTTTACAGCTTTAGCGATTTTTAATCAATATTAGATTTTGCTATCATGCTTCTTCTAGAAAGATTTTGCGAATTTATGCCATTTTCGTGTTTTTATCAAACATTTGGCATTCATTACAGTTTTAGCAACTTTTTATCAATATTATGGCTTTTTTTAAAATTTTGCAATTTTTCGCCAATTTTCGCCATTTCCGCGACAGAAATAATTTTTGCAAGGTTTTGGCTATATTAAAATTTTAGGGACTTAAAATCAATATTACACTTTAAATCTTTCCAATTTTCGGAAGATTTAGCGAATTTTCGTCATTTTCTCGATTTTGTACAGGTTTTCGGCATTCCTTACAGTTTTAGCGAGTTTTAGGGCTTCTTTCTAATTTTGCATTTTTTTTTTTGCAAATTTTCGCGAATTCCGCAATAGGCGTGATTTTTTTATATTAATTTTTCTTTATGTAGCTCGAGCGACTTTTAACAATTTCAGTACTTGACATCGATTTATGCTACATTTGCGGAATTTTAGTCATTTTTCAAAATAATCAAAAAACTGTGCAAGAAGACAAAGCTGAGATTTAAAATTGATTGCGCTATTGTTTACTAATACTTTACTATCACTTTTTGATTTCTTATTTTTCTTCGCACCACATAAAAAAGAATTTTTTATTTTACAAATGTAAAATACGTATTTTGAATTGTTTCAAATAAAATATAAAATACTCTTGAGGCAAAGTATTTCAAATAGAAAATAAAAATGGTATTTTGTATTTTCTATTTGTATTTTAAATAAAAGTACTTAAAATAATTCACATCTCTGACTATAATTCATGTTGATTTAATATTCCAGTACAGTTAAATAGAAATGAAGTTGATAATGAAATAATACCAAAAATCATGTTGAAACGACACAAAGAATCATGTTGAATTAATGTTACTTCAAGTTGAAACAATGTGAATTTGATATTGAAAGAGCACGAGTTAAAGTTATATCGAGCTGAAACAACATGACCCAGTAAAAAATTTTCATGTTTTTTGAGGCAATAAGGCAATAAAGCGCATAATAATACAATTTAACATAAGAGCTTCTTACAGAGCAGTGAACGTATATGAAAGAAACTATACAAAAAGAGATGATTTTTCACTCCTGATACAATCCAGGTTTTTAAGCGAGAAAGTTTTATATGCTTACAGTTTGAATACTGAAAAAGGTGACGACTTTCAGCGTTTCAAAAAGCGCTTTTTGTATCAAAAAGCTAGTACTCCAAACCGCGAACTTGTCATACAAAACTCAGCAGCGATATCGGCCGGCTTGTAAGCACTACTTTTATTCTCTCATAGTAAAAACCTGCTTTATTTGAAGCAATTTTTTTACTAGGGACTTTAATGTAGCTAGTTTTGCTTACGTGATGTGTATTAATCATAGGCATCAGAAAACTTTGTGCTGTAGTTGCCTGCCCCAGCCATTTGAACTCGTGCCACTTGGATAACCACTTCAGCCACAACAGCTTCAAACTTTACTTTAGCTATACACTAAATAAAAAACCCATCGTATGTAAAATTAATTTAATTTTAAATTCAACATAATTTATATGGTTATTTAATAATAAAGTTATTTGAAATTAAAGTTATAGTCATGTTGATTTGAAATGAAATGTAACGTTTATAACAAAGCTGTTTTAACAGTGAACATTTTTAAATCAATGATATTTAAGGCTAGAATAATAATTTTTCACTTAAAATTAAATTTTCGCTGGTAATTCGTTTCTTGTCGTCTACATAGCCGACACTTGTAACAATAAACAACAAGTCATACAACTAAGCAAAAGAGTAAATTGTAGCAATGAACAAAGCAAATAAATTTCTAACACACTTAAAAGATAAATTATTTCTTGTAAATTTAATATGATATCCAATCAAAATTGCGTCATCTCGATTTTACAGTCGTCTTTTTCTGTGCGAAAAAATAACAAAATAATGAAAATTAAACAAGATAATTTAAATTGATACATATCTTACTTTTACTCTTACTTCATATGAACTAAATTATTAGTAATGATATTTGGATGGTATAACAGGCTTCAAATCTTTTAATGTTTCCTTTTACTAGGATGTACTGGAAGTTGGCAATTATGTAAAGGTTTTAGCTCAGTATATCCTGTGTGCTGTTTAATTCGGTTGGGTAAGTTCTTGGATTGTGCACCAAAATTCACTTAGATCATTCACTTAACATCATCATTTGGTAAATACTTTAGGGGTCACAATTGCGAAACTGTTGGGATAGTTTAGACTACAGTGAAAGTATTTTGTTCATAAATTCTGTGAATTTTTAAATTAATTCAATGAAAAATTTCATTAAAACTTAACCAACGTCACGCTTCGTTGGATTAATGAAAAAAATTCCGTAAAATTATTTTAATGAAAATTTCAATATATATATGAAATAGTTTCATTGCTCCAATGTAATAACTTCACTAAGCTAATGAGCATATTTCATTATATCAGTGAAATTAGTTCATCATTTTAATGAAATTGTTTCATCATTTTAATGAAATTAATTTATTATTTCAATGATGTTCTGTCATTACTTTAATGAATTGTTTTAATGAAATTATTACGTTACATAGTACCTTCATAGTACATACTAATATTTGCCTAAAATTAATATGGTTGATAGCAGGTATTGCATCAAAAAAAATCTTATGGTTCCTAGATAAATAATAAAGATTAAAAGCTACCAACATAATTTTTTTTCTCTCTAAATTTTTTTCAAATATGTAGCTGTCATTAGCGAACCGTTTTCCATCAAAAAGTGATTTTCAAGAAATTGATTCATAGCAGGTATTGAATATAGCCCGTCGATATGTGTAATGGTTTATTTTTATTCACATCATTATTTTTATTTATAAGCTTATTTATTAATATGATTAATTCACTAGCACTGTCATTTATAAGATATATATCTCGTTGTGCTAGGTTACAATTAGGCAAATAAACAATAAACAATATCTATATACATTTGTAGATTTAAACCTGTTGGTTTGCTTATAAAGACTCACTAAAACAAATTGAAATAGGAAAATGTTTTTTATGGCAACAGCTGCTTATTTAGTATTCTGTATCTTCTAAGAAAATCTTGTACTTGATTAATTTCTAATTTTTCTATAGATTATATCTATCTGTTTCCTGCAATCAAATAATTTAATTTTGTTTTTCCAAAGTAACAAGTATAAGTACTTTAGATGATTTGTTTTACACTCATACACGCTTTTCCGTTTCTCATTATTTATTCTTCAAATTCTATATCACATACATGCATATGTACATAAGTGTGTGAACAAGGAAAACAAAAATTTTATTTAGAATCAACTTAATATCCCTCTGTTTCCCGAGCCGAACTAAAAAGAAACACAATTCAAGCAAAACTAATAAAACACGGAAAACGTGACAGGAAAATAGAAAAAGGACAACTCAAAACTATCCTTTTATGCCATGTTATTTGTAGGTGCTGCAGCTATTTTTATGTTTCTCTTGTTTTATTTATAATAAAGACTGAAACCTATGGAGCTTAGTATGGGTTTCCCAAAAATAAATTTCCTTTTTTATAGCTACTTCTATTAAAAGGAAAATAAGCAAAAATTCATACAAAAGTGTGAGCATAATATGACTATGTTTTTTTCTAGATTTCATATATAAATGCGTTTGCTATGAGCAAAATACTCTTATAGTGAAAGCCAAATAAGTTTTCGGTATGCATAGTGCAATAAGGTCAAAACGTTTTCCAAAAGAAATTTTTTGGACGTGTTTCCAATATAATTGGCTATTATTGTGAATTATGATGAGGAACGAATTTTACATCAATAAAATACTTTGAAAGACGTAGATTTAAATTTAACGTTAGATAGATTAGAATAGGCAGTGCGACATCAAGTGGATGGATCTCAAAATTAAGTCAGATAGGTTGGAGAAGCCCGCCTAATATTATCCCAACACAGAAACTCAGAATGAAAAACAAGCCTTCTACTATTACATAAGTAGTACAGTAAAATAAGCATTTCACGTCGCATTTCATATAGAATACAATTTTTCACGTATTTAATTACACATGTGCACGTGTGGTTAAGTTTGAGTTTTCGTGGTCGGGGGAGGGAATACAAAATTTTCTACAACTCCACTAAATACATTTTTGTTGTAAATTGTACAATTAAAAAACTATAGACGAAAATATTTTGAAAATTAAGTGATTTTTCTCTTAAAAGTGTAATAATTCTATTGTCATCGATCTAAGCAAAACATTTATCAAAATCAATTTTATAGAACTCTTACCTACAAAAAATTTTATATATACATGTCTAGGATATTCTTCATTTCTTGAGATATTATGGACCCTCGAATCCAACAACAATACTTTATGTACTTTAAAACAAACAAAGTTACAACAAAGCATCTAAAAGTGTATAACTAAAGTGTTCAAACTTGGTGAGAATTAATTTAGAGTTATGTATTCTTATTAAAAAATTTATAAAATAGGAGCTGGCCAGGCTTACCTCCCATACAAAGTAATAACTCCCATACACTGAAAGAATTTCGCATCATAAATCCAATGAAACACTATTTCAAAATTCTAATGAAATTTCACGAATATTGTGAAACAATTTCATTGGAGTTGCTTCATTAACTTTCTTGTCGCGATGCGGGGGCTTAAGTGTGATGACCCATGTAGGCCGTGCTGGTAGGTGCAACCTTGCCAGAGGGGCTCATGGCGAGCATGAACTAAGAACTACCCATCCCAGTGTCTGAAGCGTCTGTTACTCCTAGAAGGGGCGGCTTCAGATCGTTCCTGGTGGAGAGCTTCCCCTTTCATTGAGATTGGGCTCTTCACCAGAATACGTCCGCTGGATCCTCTCGGATCTACGTCCACCATAAGTGTCCGGTAAAATCCACCAAGCGTCTGTTCCATATTGGGCGGCTTGGTGGTCTGTCTGTTTGACAGTTTTCTCACTTGGCAGCAAGTATAAAATGCAAACCCCCACACACAACAAAATGTCAAACGAAAACAAGTGCCCCGAGTATCCGGTTGAGGGCCTAATAATCTCCGGAGACCCTGCTCCCCTGGTGGCGACCTCAGGCCATGGGGAGTCGAGTGCTACTGGGTTCCGGATTAGTACGGTGCATGCACCAGGCCGGACTAATCAGCAAGCTACTGGTTGCAACACTCACGCAGGAGGGGGCAAGGGGAAACCTGAGCCTTCCAAGTGCGCACTGCCGGTATCTGCTAAGCAGAACCTCAAACACCCATCCAAAGGATGTAAAACAAAGAGCAGTGGGGTGCCCCTGGATTCAAAACCAAGCACCTCAAAAACTGCCAAGGTCCTTGCTACCACCTCGGTAGCTAAAAACCCTGTTTGGGTGCTGTCAAAAAACAAGCGGCAGTCACCTCAGTGCCTATCGTGAAAAAGGGAACTGCGACCTCGAAGTCGGGTTCCTCAGTACCACATCCCCCTCCAGTAAGGAGACTGCGACCACGAAGTCGGGTCTCCGAGCTGTGATTCCAGCCTCTCAAGGCAACATTATGACCCAAAGGCACACAACACCAGCCAGAAGGGCCTTCGCGAGACGGCGCTCCGCCGAAAGAGTTTTGGGTAAGCTAGGCAAAAAGCCTGCTGAGTCCCTCACAGCGGATGAACTTTCATCCCTCACCTGGGCCAGAAAACACTTGGCTGAGCTGCAAAAAACCCCCTCATCAACGTCTGCGGGCGTGCCTAAACGGCAACGTTCAGATGAGGAGGTTCATTTGCAGGGCCAACAGCCCATCGAAAAGCGTCACAGATCGGTGCACAGAACCTTCAGCGAGGTGGCCAAAGGTCACCTTGTTCAAGCTGTCATTGATAGAGGTGACGCAGACTACTCCATGACCTACGCCAAGTGGGACATGGTACGAAAGAAGGTGATGGGGGTGTTCTGGAAAGTCCTTAAAGACAATCCGGGGCCTACCCCTAAAGCCGAAGACGCCGGATGGGCTCGTGGGAAGCGAATAAAGCTCATGGCCTTCTCGGATGAGCGATCGATTCTGCTATACAAGCAGGCGGTTGCTCTTCTGGAAGGTCTATGGGAAGGAGCTAGACTCGATGTGGTCCCTCTAGATGAGGTTCCACGTCGACCTAGAGCCACTGCTCGAATCCCCGATGAACCATCGAAACCAGAGGATATACTGGCGCTTCTACAGGCCTGCAACAGTGACATACCGACCAAAAATTGGAAGGTTGTCTCTGTTTCAGAACCTGTAGGAGCATACAGACGGGTTGTCATTTTTCTCAACAACGAGTCTATTTTGCCGCTCGAGCAGAGAGAAGGGAAGATGTTCTATGGATTTGAGGCCATCTTCCTTAGTATCTTCAAGGGCGACAAAAGGGACAAAGTTGCTCAGGAAGGTGATCAACCGGATCCAGACGCAATGTCGGTCGATGACACTGCTAGTCTAGCTTCTCAGGGGGACACCAACTCCAACTCAGGTTGGGTTGGAGAATTCTTTGACCAGCTAGACGAGGCAGTTGACGAGGATGACCTTCTGGACTCTGACCAGGAGGGCATCAACGTCACCATCAAGCCGTTACACCATGGCGGTGAGGGTCACTCAGGTGAACCTTCACCACTCTAAAACAGCATCCGCCACAATGCTCCTCCGGCTCATAGAAAGAGGGGAGGAGATCGCATTAGTCCAAGAACCCTGGCTTCATAAAGGCAGGGTTTGCGGACTAGGTACGAAAGGCTTCAGGCTATTGCATGCGAATGAGACAGGTAGGATCAGAGCATGCATAGTAGCCAGGGGCAACCTAAATATCTTTTTGTTATCTGATTTCAGTGACGAAGATACCACCACAGCAGCCTGGGAGACGACTATGGGCACGATAATAGTCGTCTCGAGCTATATGGCGCACGAATGCGAATCCCCGCCCGCAAAGGTTCGCGATGCAATTAAAATGGCAAACCAACGCAACTTGCCAGTCTTTCTTGGAGCAGACGCAAATGCACATCATGTCGTATGGGGAAGCTCTGACACAAATACATGGGGTGAGTCTTTATTTGATTTCATTCTTTGTAACAACTTAGACATATCAAATGTCGGGTCAGAACCCACTTTCGTCATTTCAAATAGGAAGGAGGTTCTAGATATCACGCTAGTTAGTTCTACGCATACTGATATGATTAGGGAATGGAAGGTATCAAATGACTGTTCTTTCTCTGATCATCGCTATATTGAATTCACTATAGGGATTCTAACTGATCGGGCTACGCCCATAATAAATAGGAAGAAAACAAATTGGGAAGAGCAAAAGCTTATTCTCTCTGACTTTCTTACACAATCGCCAATCATAAACGATAGGCACGACATTGACATCGCGGTTGACAATTTAACAAATGCTTTCAACTTAGCGACGGCCGAATCATGCAGACCTAGTATACTGCGTGGGAAGAAAAAGCCACCATGGTGGAGTCTTGAAATAGCGAACGCTCGCAAGGAGAGTCGCAGACTATTCAATGAGGCAAAAAGACTAGGTAACTGGTCAGCCTACAAAGCCTCTGTAAACAGGTTCAAAAACCTCGTCAGGGATGCGAAACGAACGTCATGGAAGTCCTTCTGCAGCAATGTTGAGGGAGCCTCTGAGACTAGTCGCCTTCGCAAAATCCTGGCTACTCTTCCAACTGTCCCCAGTTTCATTAAGAAATCAGGTGGCGGATGGACCACCAGCAGTCAGGAGACCCTAGAGGTACTAATGAACACGCACTTTCCCGGCTGCACTCCCTACACGGGAGAGATTGCAGCCATGCATTCAATACATTCTAACATGGCCACGATCACCCTAAATAGGGAAAAAATAATGTGGGCCATCAACAGCTTTGACCCGTTCAAATCACCGGGTCCCGATGGCATTATTCCAGCTGACCTACAGCATAATGCAGACGTTATCACTCCATGGCTCATTCGGATATACTCGGCCTGTCTAACTTGGTCCTATATTCCGATAGCATGGACCAAATGTTCCGTGGTCTTTATCCCCAAAGGGGGTAAAACTACACACGTAAACCCGAAAGATTTTAGACCCATCAGCCTATCATCTTTTCTCCTTAAAACTCTGGAACGGATAATTGATCTACACCTTAGATCAACAATTTCTCCGAACCTCCTATCAACCTCCCAACATGCCTATACGAAGGGCAAATCAGTTGAGACGGCACTTCACTCGCTTGTAGGATTCATTGAAAAATCCCTGGCAAACAAAGAATATACATTCGTGGCCTTTCTTGATATAGAGGGTGCCTTTAACAATGTACGACCTGAATCCATCATTATGGAACTAGAAAGACTGAACATTGATCGGTCAACAATTAGCTTCATACGAGGACTCTTAACGAATAGGGTAATTTCCTCCACGATGGGGCAAACGACTATTCAAAAAACGGTTAAGCGAGGTACTCCCCAGGGAGGTGTTCTGTCACCTATCCTATGGAATGTCGCCATAAACTCGGTACTGGTGGAACTAGACTCTATGAGGTTTAAATCAGTAGCCTACGCGGATGACGTAGCAGTAGCAATATCTGGTAAATTTCTAGATACTCTATCTCAACGTCTTCAATCGGCATTAGGTATCATAAGTAAATGGAGCGTTGAAAGTGGTCTTAATGCTAACCCTCAAAAGACGGATCTTGTTCTCTTTACGAGAAAATACAAGACTCCGACTTTCACGTTACCGACTCTCAACGGAGTCACCCTTAGGTTATCAGACAGCGTGAAGTATCTCGGTATTATACTGGACTCTAAGCTTTCATGGTACCCCAACGTTCAAGCTAGGGCAGCCAAGGCTGCTATTGCTCTATACACCTGCAAAAGGGCGATTGGCAACAGGTGGGGCATAAGTCCCAAAAACGTCAATTGGCTTTTTGAAATGGTGGTTAAGCCCATACTAATGTATGGGTCTGTCGTCTGGTGGACTTCCTTAAATAAAGCCACATACTCTAAAATAATAGAAAAGGTACTTCGAACATCTGCTCTGTTGATTACGGGTGCACCTCGCACTACTCCATCCAAAGCACTGTTCACCATGCTGCATTGGCTTCCTGCTGAACTCATGATCAAACAACTGGCCATGAACTCGGCGGTTAGACTCGATGCCTCAGGTGCATGGAAGCGGGGTAACGTAGGCCATGCGACGATATTAGGGCAAATCTCAGATCTTCCCGACCACACTGACTACTGCTCGCCTACTCTGATGCCCGACAAAAGATTCCGGGTGGACTTCTCGGGCACATCTTCTGAGGCAAACCACATACACCAATATGAGGATGTGCTCGAGATCTACACTGATGGGTCAAAGTCGGGCATCGGAGTGGGCGGGGGTTTCTATATCCCACAAATGCAACGTAGGATAAACTTTAGGCTACCAAACCAATGTAGCATCACTCAGGCTGAAATATCAGCAATCAAAAGGGCAGCCAACTGGTTAAGGTACTACAGGATATTCGATCAGGACATCCGAATTTGTACCGACAGCAAGGCTGCACTACATGCTCTATCTGGTGTTTACACAACATCGGAATTGGTTAAAGAATGCCGGGCATCTCTGAATGAGATGGCGAGACATGCGAACCTAGGGCTCTTCTGGGTACCGGGTCACGCGGGGGTGCCCGGTAACACTATTGCGGACGGTCTAGCCAAGGCCAGTGCCCGCCTACATGAAAATGACATCGACTGGTTAGTAGGTGTCCCACTAAAAAGCTGTAAGATACAAATTCAGCGCCAACTATTTAGAGAGGCGCAAACCAGATGGACAAATGAAATCACTTGTGAGGTTTCCAGATCCATCTGGCCCCAGTATAACTTTGCAAGATCTGCAACCATACTGGGGCTCCCTCGTCAACAGCTGCGTATACTCGTAGCGGTCATAACAGGGCACTGTCTTATTGGTGTCCATGCCAGAAGATTAAATCTTCCTTTTAATGATTTCTGTAGAAGTTGTCAGAATGAGAAGGAGGAAGAAACTGTTAAACACCTCCTCTGTCGATGTCCAGCACTATATAGAAATAGGGCGTCATACTTGGGAAATCCGTCACTACCCGAACTAGCAGACCTGGGGGAATGCGACGTTAGGGGTATAAATTCTTTCATAAGATACTCGGGTTGGTTTAACACCGACCCAACCTCTGGGATAGGAGGGACACCTCTCTGAACTTCCCTACTATCCATCCCAGGCATCACAAAGGGACCAAAGGACCCAAGTGGGCCGGTTGTTAGAAACCGGCAGCCTGTTCAACCTAACCTAACCATGACAGCAACATTTTGCCGTTTTATGGAAAACACTTTAAGTTTGGACAACACATTTTCATTCTTTAAATATATACTATACAAAATTAAAAAAATTAAAAAATTTTATGTTATAGAATGTCATAATTTCATGAAATATATTTCATTGATTTGATTAAAATTTTCATTAACATACCTTTATTTATATATGTATATAAAGTGTCAGATAATTATATCAAATTATATCTTCATCATACACTTTTTATTTATCGACCTTTTTTATATAACGAATTTTATTCAAATGTATTAATTTTTGGGCTTAAGGTCAGGTAAAATAAATTTTTATTTATTTATTTAAATATTCGATATTTCGCCAATCTCCGGTTGGCATCTTCAGGAAATCTTAAAATCTAAAAATTATAAAAAACAATATAAAACATAATCTTAGCCACTGGCACCAAATTATCACAAAAAAAAAATAAATAAACTTACAAAGTGAGTTACAACAATGAACAAATGTACTATAACCTTTAACGTTACTTATTGAACTAAATATTGTTTTATATTTGTTTATTTATTATATGTCTGTACGTCTGTGCACAGTTTTCTACGTCTGGCTTGTAGTTCATTCTCTTTTGTTGTGGTATATTGATGATATGGAGCATTTCCAATGTAAAGCTCTTATTATATTTCTCCTCAGTGTCTAAAATTTCAACTTGCTCAAAGTTTGGTATGTGTCCTCTTTCTGCACAGTGGGCCGTTAGTGCTGTTTTTTGTGCGTTAGTTTTCTGTTTGCATTTAATATCCGATTTATGTCCTGCTATTCTTGTTTTTAATTTGTTTTTGTCGTTCCAACATATGCTAGATCACATATGTTGTTCCCGTCACCGGCGCATTTAATTTTGTAAATTATGTTGGCCTTGTCCATTTTATCAATTTTACTCTTAGTGTTTGTGTATATTCTTCTTAGTGTGTTTGTGTTTTTAAAGGCTATATTATATTTGTTTTTGTCATAAATTTCAGAATTTTTCACTCGTTCTGAAACACCTGGTATGTAAATCATTGATTTATAAATTTTCTTTTCCATTGTTCCGCTCATTATTGTATTTGTTGGCATCCTTACCATCCTATGTATATTATAAATTAGCTTGTTCACTATTAAATTTCAAAATAGATTTTATTTTACTAATGTTTTCCTTATGAAATTGCTCATTACTTATCGTTAAGACCCTTTTTATAAAATTGTTAGCTGTGTTTATTATGACATTTTTCGGTTGACAGGAAGAAAAGTTTATAATACGTCCAGACGCTGTTGGTTTGTGGTACCAGTCAATTTTTATTTCGTTGCCTCTTTTTATCACTAATGCGTCCATGTATGGCAATCTTCCTTCTTGATCCACTTCAATCATAAACTTAATTCTTGGATGGAATTTATTTAGTTCTTCTAAAGTTCCTTCTATAGCACATTCTCTCACAATCCCAAACAGGTCGTCAACATATTTCGTCAATAATCTTGGTTTTGTTTTTAGTTTTTTAACTGTTTCTTTCAATAATTCTTCAAACACAATATCCGCTATAATAGGCGATGCAGGGGAACCCATCGGTTAACTGCTGTGCTGGCTATAGATTTTGGCATTATATTTAAAATATCTATTTTCTTTTATGCAAAATTTTAGTATCCTAACAAATAATTCCTTCGTCATCAATGTATATTTTTCTATCTTTTCCCATTTGTTGATAATCAAGTCAAGTTTTTAGTCCACCGGTATACTCGGAAAAAGTGATACTACATCAAACGACACGAGCCTTTCGTCATCACATAATGCACTATTATTAACCTTATTACTAAATTGTGTTGCATCTTTCACATTAAACTCGGAGTCATTCGTGAAATTTTTCAAAATATTTGTCAAAAGCTTACATAGTTCACTCGACGGTGGGTTTATTGATGAGCATATAGGTCTTAAAGGTAAGTCTTCTTTATGGATCTTTGGGAGTCTATAAATCCTTGGTGCTGTTATATTATCTTTTTTGAACTTTCTGCGATCCGTCGCCGATATTATATTGCACTTATGTAATTCGTAAACCAAAACATTATTTTTATTTTTTAGTGATGATGTGGGATCCTTACTCAGTCGTCTATACGTCATTAAATTAGCTAACATAATACTCATTTTCTGCTCATAGTCACTTTTTTTCCATGGCAACTGTGACGTTTCCTTTATCCACGTCTAGCACAATAATATTTTTATTGTTTTTAAGGAACTGGTTAGTTCTTTCTACTGTATTCAATATAAATCGTTCGCGTTCATTGAGTCTATATTTATTCAGATGGTTCTCGATTATCGATGTAAGCGTCGTACGTGCATTTTCCTGTTCCTCTCTGTCCTCAAGGGTCTGAATGCAATCCTCACCGTCTACGATAAATTTGAATTTGGGAAATTTGGATTTTGCTGTTGGAATTGAGTACTTCTGTCCCAATGATAGAAGCCATTGGATGCCCTTCGGAATGGTTATGTTCGACTTGTTCACAACCCAATTATCTGGTTGACTGATACCGAGCTCGTTTATTTTTTCGTTTTTAGCTTGTCAAATTTCTTCTTGTGTTGGCTTTTTACCTGATCTTCAAAAACGTTCCAGTTATTGTCTTGTCTGCTCCATAATCTTTCCTTTTCGTTTATGTTCAGATGTCTGTTTATTTGATTTTCAATATTCCTTATTTGAGTTTTGCTTGATCTGATGATGTCATGTTTCTGGTTAATAACGAGGTTCAAGATTTTCAAATGAAAATTCTTTAATATCGTTTCCATCACCGACAGTGTTTTTCTGGAAGTAAATAGCCCGTTATTAATAATGGTTCTCACGTTTTTCGTAGCGTTGGAGATAAAATTGGGTATTATTCCCGAGTTCTTACATTTTATCAAAAATGTAATCGTTGATTTGGCGTTAATTTGGCACCTTTGTAGGGCTTTTATGTTGATTTATGTATTTTTTTTCCTTTGGATGTTTATGTTTTAATTCACTATAGACCATCTTTCTTGCTATAGAGAACGGCGTGCCCTCTGTATAAAATATATGTATATAAAGTGTCAGATAATTATATTAAATTATATCTTCACCCTACACTTTTTATTTATCGACCTTTTTTATATAACGAATTTTATTCAAATGAATTCATTTTGGGGCTTAAGTTCAGGTAAAATAAATTTTTATTTATATTTATTTATTTAAGTATTCGATATTTCGCCAACCTCTGGTTAGCATCTTCAGGAAATCTTAAAATCTAAAAATTATAAAAAACAATATGAAACATAATCTTAGCCACTGTGCACCAAATTATCACAAACAAAATAAACTTACAAAGTGAGTTACAATAATAAACAAATGTGCTACAACCTTTAACAATACTTATTGAACTAAATATTGTGTTATATTTGTTTATTTATTATATGTCTGTACGTCTGTGCACAGTATATTTATGATATGGAGCATTTCCAATGTAAATCTCTTATTATATTTCTTCTCAGTATCTAAAATTTCAACTTGCTCAAAGTTTGGCATGTGTCCTCTTTCTGCACAGATAATGAAAGTATTTCATATATATAATGAAATTTTCATTAAAATAATATCAACGAAACTTGTTTGATTAATCCAACGAAGCGTGACGTTGGTTGGTGGATTAATGTCAAAATTCACAGAATTTATGAACAAAATTCCTTCAGTGTACCAAGTAATATAACTGTTAGTTGGAATATAATATATTTGGTATTCGTGCTGTTGATGATCTCTGTCTCTCTATCTCTTTTTCTCCGAAACAGCTCGTGATTTCCAAATGAAGAAAAGAACGTTGCATTCTGGCTTTCAATCGAAGCATATTTTTATTATTTAAAGCTGTTTTACACTATCACACAGCCGTTCAACTTCTGTAGAAAATTTAACCCTGATCTAAAGAGTTTATGGAAAGTTTTAAAAAAGCAATAACAACACATTAGCCCAATTCACAATCTTGTGCAAATGATCTTGCATCGTAGCATTTGCAAAATGGTATTGAATATTGATACTCACCACTTAACAATTGTTAGTGGTGAGTATAAATATACTATACCATTTTGCAAATGCTACGATAAAAGACCATTTGCACAAGATTATGAATTGGGCTATTATAGTATCAGTGTAGCATTTTGTGCAGAAGTCGAACAGTTGGTATAATAGTCTAAAAACAGATTTAACAAGATTTTAGACTATTATACAAGCACTTAGACTATTATACAAGGACTTCTGCGCAAAATGCAACCCTGATATAATGTGTTGTTATTGCTTTTTTAAAACTTTCTATAAATTCATTAGATCAGGGTTGCATTTTCTACAGAAGTCGAACGGCTTCCTAGAGTGTGCAAACAGTCATTAGCGTCTACTTAGAGCGTGCCAACAGTCATTAGCGTCTACAACTCCGATCATAACATGAGAGAGAACGATGGTAGAATAAAAAAAATAAAATTTCGATGTAGAAGAAGAAAAATCTCTTACAAGAAGAAGACGTCATTTTACTCTTCTTATAAGATTTCATTTTATGTATATGCTCATCAAGTTAACATGTATTACATTTCCTTAATTAGTTATTTTATTTTTAATTTTTCTTACAATTTTTAATTTACAAATCAATTGAACACATTTAAATATATAAAATCATGGATATTTAATCAAAAACGTCGCCTTTCATTTATTTTAATAAACACTTACACATGCAGACTAATTTATTTTTATGAACGTGTGTTTTTTGACAGTTCATCTCATAAGGTTGTTGTTATAAGATTTCTTATAACAACACTCGCATTATAATTTTTATAACATTGAGATAATACTAATTTGAAATCAACACGTAACATAATTTCCTCTACGATTGAATTTGACGTTCTCATGTTACATATTATGATATGTGTAGACCTCATGTTGAAGCTTTGGTTGATGCTACTACCCAACAAAAAAATGTTATGTTTCTGGAAGTAGTAAGAATCTTTTATGCCTTCCACATGTGATGTTTTGAAGCGCTTCCTATAATGCTCAAAAAGAAGGCTGAGATCGCTCAGTGGTCATATTGTTTGAATTACGAACTTACAGCTCAACATAAATCAGAGCGTTGAGCGTCGCGAAAGCAACATGGTACATATTAACAGTATATTTTATCACAAAATATTTACTTTGAATGTATTGTAAAAGCGTACTCAAGGCGAATTCAGTACCAGGTAAACTCGTCATTAAAACAAGTACAACAATACAAAAACAACATGCAGTTCGGCCATTTTGAACAAACCTAATCTGTCAAAAACAGCAGGCCAAAACAGGGATGGGAAAGTTAGTACAGTTACCAATTTTTGGTACACTTCGAATCTTAAAAGTACAATGGTACACCAATGGCTTATTTAGTACAATTAATAATTTTCCTACGTTTTTTAGCAAACCTCATTATTGCAGTTTATTTATTGTGATAAAATATATTATCCTTTTCGTCCGCTCGTACATATGCCACTATTATCTGAATTAAATTTAAATTTTGCGAAGTATTGAAAAAAAGTTCAGCTTAAAAGTGCTCAAATAAGACTAGCTCATAAAATGTCTCTATAATAGGTCCGTTTGTTTACTTTTACAGTAAAATACAGTAAATGAGTAATTACTGAGTAAACTGCAAAATTTACTCTCAAAAATGCTATTGCCCAAAAAAATACGCGAACGGAAAAATAGTAAAAATTCGTAAGATTAAGGAAATATGTGATGGGAAATAAATATATTACTGAAAAACATTTACAGTTTTGACTACTCAACTTTATTTCTTATTGGTAATCGATGCAATACTACTTATAACACGCAAATTTTAAGAAAATATAAAAAATTAATTGTATGTAATCTTTTCCATTTATTTTTACACTTTATTTGATTTTTTTAATTTGTATCTAGTTAAATTTATTCAAAAGTAAACTATCATTTGTTTTTGCTACTGAATACCTTATAAACAAGTGCTAAGTAGCCAAGTACTTAGCACTTTCACAACACTAACAATTTAAAGTAATACAAACAAAACAAAGCAAATGGTTTCTAAAAATTTGATTTCCTCAGCATGTATAGAAAGAATATTTTCTTCAAAAATATGATTAAAACCAATATAACGAATCATCTTCATGCAAATACCGTGTCATCTTTAATACAATCCATAGATTTAATGAAATCTGATTCTAGTAATAGTTATGATAATGATATTTTAAAACTTATAACACACAAATATGTTAAAAATAGTTGAGAAACAGTTGGACTAAGAACTTGGGGACTAAAATTTTAGTTTTTTAAACTACATATAAAATATGTATTTAATTTAGTATAACTAACAAAAAGTACTTTTAAACAATGTAAATTTTTGTCGCTAATTTTTGTTTTTGTTCTAAATAATATAAAACACATGTACTATATTACTATTACTTTTGTTTTATATAAATAAAAATCTTGTAATCAAATATATTCCAAAAAACAGCTTTTGGCCCCATTGAACGTATTTTGGCCCTTTGAAATCATCAATTTGGCCCAAAACAAAAAGCGCAAAATGCATCACTGAAATGCAGTAAAGTTCATTAAAAAATTGGAAAAACTTTTTGGGAACTCGACAGAGTGTGCAAACAAATAAAACTTTTCGCAAATGTTTCATCCGAAGACACAAACTTTCAAAATATTTTTAATCGTTTCGTACATGAGCAAAACCAAAACAAATACTTTTGCAATGACAAAGATTGCAAACAATGCAATTGGCTTATCACTCATCTGCTGGCTTTAATATCTCGTTTCAAGTGTACAACTGCAAACGAAACAAAAGCAGAAATGTATTTTGTTGAATGGTTCATTGTACAGGGTGTTTTTTTTAGAGGTATAGAGCTTCGAATTGAAATAAAACACAAGAAAATCGTTTTAATGTCCATCAATTTGGCTTTATTGGAAGGAAAATTTTATGCCATTAATGTTTAAATATGATTTCGGGCATGTGGCCGCCGCGGCTGGCTCGAATAAAGCCAATTCTACAGGTCCAATTTTCAACCACTTTTTCGAGCATATGGGGCCGTATGTTGGCAATAACGCCACGAATGTTGGCTTCCAAGTCCCCTAACGTTTCTGGTTTGTTGGCGTAGACGAGCGACTTCACATATCCCCAAAGAAAATAATCCAATGGTGTCAAATCACACGATCTTGGTGGCCAATTGACAGGTCCATTCCGCGAAATTATGCGCTCATCGAATGTTTCCTTCAATAAATCGATTGTGACGTGCGCTGTGTGGCATGTAGCGCCGTCTTGTTGGAACCACAACTCATCCACATTCATGCCATCCAATTCGGGAACAAAATAGTCGGTTATCATGGCTCTATACCGGTCTCCATTAACGGTAACTGACTCTCCAGCATTATTTCGGAAGAAGTATGGCCCAATGACTCCACCAGCCCCACAGCGGCAATTGTTTCTTCGGTGCGCACTGTTCGACGTCTCTGCGGATGCGTATTATCACATAGAGTAAACGTAGTGCGAAAACGATCCATGGTTAACCGAATTAATTGCTCTGATGGACGATTATGTCGACCATAAAATGGACGGAGCTTGCGGTAAACTTCGCGAACTGAACCATTATTTTCGAAATAAATTTGCACGATTTGCAAGCGTTGTTCTTTTGTCAACCTGTTCATGATGAAATGGCAAACCAAACTAAATATTAATCACTTGACAGCTGACAAAATGGCCGCCAGTTAAAAAAGTGATGCCAACTTAAAGTTCTATACCTCAATAAAAAACACCCAATATTTAGCATAAATAAACTAACACATTCCCTACTATGATGAACAAATCAATCGGGAAACGTTTCCAAATGTATTTTCTTAAAACTATTCAATTTTGTTCTCCATCTTTACTTTTCTAGCTGCGTACATTTAAGTTAATGTACATTTAGTGTACACAAGCACAAACAATGCAAAACTAAATTGGACTATTATCACGCAATTCATACGCTGATTTAAAAATCCTGTTTTATTTTCAATTCTCTTTAAAATTGCTTTCAAAAACCTTTTGCATTCATACGATGATTTTTAGTTGCATGTCTTTTTTATAAATTACTCTCAAAATTTGTTTTATTTGCTCTTTCGCAACAACAAAAACCTAACACAATTACTTAAGAGATTGACAATGAGAGAAAATGCAGATAGAACTAAAGAAATATATGAAAAAAATCACTAAAAACTGAAAATGTGATTTTTTTCTCTACCCCGTTTGCTTCTCTACCCCGTTTGCCATCATACTCCAAAAATCATGTTTAAAAAACATGAAAAAAATCATCGTGTGAATTGCGTGTATCATTCTCGTTGTTTTTGTTTTACACATTGAAAAATACAAAACAAAACGAAAGCAAACGTTTCATTTAGTTCATTTTCCTACTCTCGTACTCGAACGGACATAATGTGAGCTATTTTAGATTGGAACTTTGCCACAGATATATGTACAGAAAAGTGATGCATTTTCTGTATTAAAAAATTTTTCTGATTTCAAATATCTGTTTTGGTACAATTATCCCTAAAAAAGTAAAGTTTTAGAGAACAATTGGTACAATTTTAAAATTTCATTTACCATCCCAAAATACAAAGGAAAAAGATGGCGCTCAGTAAAATGTAAACAAGCAGTAGTAAAAAACAAATAGATTTTGACAGATTGGGTGTAAGCAGCCCAATTCGCCTAGGAACAGCTGATGATCATATGCGCTGATGAGTTCACCTGGTATTAATTCGCCTTGAGCGTACCCTGCTGCTTACGCAACGCTTAACGCTCTGATTTAGGTTGTGCAGTTAGTCGGCTTTGTGTAATTAAATAAAACCTTATTCAGTAGCATTGCATTGATTTAAACAAAATAGGTTCTAAAGAATTGTCGTACGCACTGTTTCAAATAAACACTAACACATTTAAGGCATGCTCTCTTTCTACATTTCTTTCTTATTTCCTGTAGGAGAGAGATTTATAATAAAACACTATTTGTTTTGTCTATAGTTTAGTGATGATACAATTGGATGACGCAATAAAACGAGTAGACATGATTTTAGAGCATTTTTAATGGTTCGCAAGAAGTGCTGTTTTATTTCATAAACAAGAGCTCAAAAGTAAGACATCGCGAACAAAAATCATACATGTTCGAAGCGTTTTTCGCAGGAGAAACAACAACAGCCAGGTTCTCTCTCTTACAAACCTGCATCGGCCGAAGCAGTAGTTTTTGTTGGGTAATAACATACATAAGTCGTGAGCTTGATGAGCGAAAATTTTTTTCTTTTTTCATTATCATCATAAGGCTCATGTTAGCTCTAATTTGTGACTTTAAGGACTTTTAAAGTTGCAATCTACTTTTTCCACACTTATGTCATCATATCTCAATGATGTAACACAAAATCGGTATTTGTTGATTTTGGAGAGCCAGAACTATCAATTCTCGCAGCTCTGCTATTCTCCATGTATTTCTATAGTTTACCGAAACAAATATAGAACTGTAAAATACATATGTGTTTAAATATCTTAGCGGATGTAGTTAAAGAAAATATCGAGAAAATAAAACATTCACCCATATCGTGGATGCTTTTTCCCTCGAAATGCTTTCCATTTCCCTTCTTTTGCGATCGTGGATAAAAACCCGAAAACTTTACTTTATCATGAGTGATTTTTTTCGCGTTTTGCGGTGATAGAATAGCAAATGATTTTTCCGTGTCGGTAGTGTAATGTTTTAACTTGAAAAATACTCCGAAATGAATTCATATGTTTCTCCATCAACATGCTGTTGGGAGTTGACTGAGTTCGTTCACTTACGAAGATATTACGAACCGACTGGAAACGGGACTGTGGGAGCCTTTGAGCTAGCAGCTTCAGCCGGGAGGGGGTTCGTTTCCCGTTAGAAGGATCAAACATTACAAAAAGAATTGTTATAGACTTCCCTTATATTACATATTATAATATTATCATTGAATACCCCAAAAAGGTAACGTTTTTTTCTACCTGCCGGATACGACAATTTTATATAGAACTCATTGATGTTATTGAGCTCTGGTGCAATTTGCCCAACCTAACCATTGCTCTACGTGCACCTTATTATATTTCGTAGAGCCCCTAAATTAGTTTACCTTCTAACCCTCTTTAACACATCACAACATGGAAACACTCAATGCAAATTTCAGCAATTCATGATTAATTCTTTTATTTTAATCCATCAAAAGATTTTAAGTGTAGGCTATAGAGAAATTAATTTTACATTAATCTAAAGCATTATTATTAGAGCTTAGAACAATTTGGTGTTTGAAATGTAGATTAAATATGGATAGTCTATATCGTTGATTATGTTAGCTAACAGAAAAAAATACTACTCAACATTTTTCGAGTGTTTCTAATTTTTAGTGGTCACGTTAAGCTTTTGATATATATACAAATGTAACATTAAATGGGTTACAAGGTATATATATATACTAACTATAAAGTAGATTTTGTTAATTATTATTATTTTTTTTTTTTTTTGAAAAAGAAGGAATAAGACAATAATCAAACACAAATTAAGAAGTTATGAATTTAAAAATTAATGAATGAAATACACTGAGATATTGCTAATTACTCATTCATAAGAATTTCTCAGCAAAAGCAAATAAAGAAAAAAATTGCAACAACTATTTCTCAAGATTTGTAATTTATAGTAAACTAAAAATATATGTATGTATATGTTTAGTTGAATATTTCTTTACTCCTTCCTTCACAAAAATAATACATATCGCGACCTTAGTATTGTTTTGGCCCACCGACTATTTTTAAAAAAAATTGAGTTAAGTTTGGAGTATATATATTTTGAATGCCCTCTTTCAGAATTCAAAAACTGTTTCGCGAAATTGTTCCTGGCTTCTGAGATATCAAGCATTCATTGTGCTCGATATTATCATTTTTGATAAATTTTTTGTAAAAAAAAGAGTATTTTTTAAATAAAAAAAAAGAATGTGGGTCCGATCACAGGGGAGATGTGTACACATCTAGTAATGAAATATTTCACCTTCTACCGAAACATTCTGCTCATCATTCACCCGTTTCAACTTCGGCGAACCGGGCTTCATCCTCATACCTTCCTCCACACCCGACAAATCGCTCAAACCGATAAGCTTCGCATCAGACACCTCTGACTCGCTCCCACGAGGAATATCACCCTTTCGCTTCCCCGCAGACATAAATAATAGTATTATTTATCCACCAGCAAAAAATAGCATACCCGTACAAAATAGTTGGAATTACCGCAGTTAAACATCAAAATAACCAACAGTCAAAGACAAACGCAGTCAATACACCGTCAGCCAAATATCGCACCAAGTTCAGCAACAAATTCGGTAAAACCGAATAACCGGTTTTTTTTCAAAAAACCCGGGCTCAAAAACCGAGACGAACCGGGTCTGAATCCCGAAAAACTGGACAAAAATCCCCTAAATCCCAGAAGTTCCCAGCAAAAATCAAAAACGGCAACGCCGAAATACTCACTCAATTCAACAACACGGCAACACAGCACCAACCAACAAACGTACGACCTTACTGCAGGAGTTTGACCTTGAGACTCCCTTTGCCAGTGTTAGTGTATTTCTATGCAGCTGTTAAGTTTCTCTGTACTTCTTTTTGTCCGCATAATTACACTAATGCACTCATACACAGGTCACACCGCGTTATAGTAAGATTAATCTTACTCAAAATTTGTGATTGTATTGTGAAAAAGATTTTTATTCCCTAGCGTATAGATGTTTACACATCAAAAATAAAAATCAGAAATCAAATAAAATACCAAGTCTTATCAATATTAACTTTTTATTCCATGTAAATATCTTTTCTAATAACATTTATACGCTTATTTTCTTTAAAAAGTAGAAAATTTCATCTCAATAACAAGTTACTCAATACACAGCAGTTAGTATACATATGGATCAAGAAAAGCTACTTTTTACAAATAAAATAAAAAAGTGGTTACTGGAGCACAAAACAAGATATTTTACTTTCAGTAAAATTATGTTAATTTCTAATCGGATTGATGAAAATCCACAAAAATTTACATATTTCTTCCAAACATATGACGGAAGCAGTGGTGAAAATACAAAAAAATTCTATGGGATATATTTTGAGAAAACATTATGTAAATGTTCTTTGTTGTTTTTCTTCATTCCGACTTTTTGGCATATGGGCTAAACCAACACTAAGGTCGCAATATATTCAAGATTTTTCTCCGAAAACAGAAATAATCAATGAAATTACACTCACCACAATTTCGACGTACGTTGAAGGCCTCCAGCTGATCGATATGATTATGATAATGATGTTGGTTTCTAGATGATTAGCAGAATATTTGTTCTTCCATTTACATTAATAATTATGAAATTATAGGCAATGAAACTCGGTAATAAAGTTCTCTAAGCAAAAAGAAAAGGTTTTAAGTTACAAAGCACTTGAATGACGATAGTTAGTTTGTATGCAATTAAGTATATGATACCACCAATTATTAACTATAGATGCATGTATAGTTGACTCTTGGAAAGACGCAAGCGTTGTTAGGATACCTTTACTGTCTTTAGATTTTTTCCCTTTATGTATGTTTTATGCTTAGTTTTTGAAATGGAGTAAAGACTATAGTCCTGAAGTGTTAGCTTGATTCTGCTACAATTTATTGCTCACGGTGTCCACTTAGGACGCTTATTTTTTCCTTTGTTGAAGACAGTCAAAATATATATGTGACCCTTTCACGTGCTTAATTCTCTAATGCACCTATTTAAGTGTTTTTAAGGTTTAGCCTGATGATGCTGCGTTAGGCCTTAGTGGTCATAAATTGCAGCATGCGCGAGAAAACTTGCAAATGATTGAGCAAGCGAAACTGTACCCACATTAGGGAATTATTCCCTGACAGTGTAGGTTTAGGCTTCCAAGCACGTTTTACAAATATTTAGCGTTATTTGTTACAAGTTTCGATTAAAAATTATTTGATGCACTAATAAGATGTGTACCACGTGTGATTGACTTTATAAAATCTATTAATTTACTGATATGATGCACACGATTTTCTGATATTTTTAATGAGATATTAATATAATATTTTTTTAGAGTAAAACATGTCTTTACTTGCTGAAAGGTATCCAAAAAAGGAAGTTTAGTAAGCTGAAAAATAGCTCGATGACATTTCTGGTATCTGAGAGTCGTTTTTACACTCATGCGAAGTAAAATTAAAGAAAAGAATATCAAAATTGCATTTATGCATATGTACCAATAATCGGTATTCGTCGATGTTAGGTAACAGATGTATGTTAAAATACCTATGAAAGACACAAGCCGTAAAACATGTATTTCGTTTGAGATAAATACAATTAATGTCTTAACTGAATTATGTTACAGAAAAATTACCTTTGTTAAAATGAATAAACAAGACCGAGTAATATTTTCCTATTTGGTGATAATATTAATCGGGATATATTAAAATTTATAGCAAAAATATAAAAGTAGTTTGTATTATTTATACCATTGAATTAATTTTTCGCTCCTTTCGTGTTTGTTCGATTAAGCTCGAATATCCTTACCATGAAAGGTACCTAAAATTTTTCCGCTTAAGTCATCTAGTACGTAATAGTTACTACCTTCTCTCTCTTTTACTCAAGCTTTAATAAAAATAGGTCCTAGTTTAGATTTGTAGTTCTTCTCTGCCGAGCTCTGAGAAAAGTTTATTCTAAATACTTCTTGGCCTACCTGAAATGTTATTGGACGAGCGCGTAAATTGTACTGTGACTGATTCGTATTATACGCTTCAGAAATAGGTTTCCTTAGCTTAGCACGCAAAAGTTTTAAATTATGATCTCTAAGTAGAGGAGAAAATGGTTCGTCTAAAAGCTGTAAATTTGATAGCAATTTGTAGCATGGTATGGTGAACATCTTATAGACTGGTGTATAGAATTTCTCAATGCGCAGCTTATAAAACTAAGGTTTTCATCCCATTTTTGTTGATCAGATTTTAAAAATGATGGAGTCCCACTAATAATCGAGCGGTTTACTCGCTCAGACGCGTTTGCCTGCGGGGAGTAAATAGCAGTATAAATATGTGAAATTCCTAACGATTTTAAAAACGCGTTGAAATCGTTTGCACGAAACTGAGAGCCGTTATCACTAACTAAAGTCTCAGGGACGCCATATACACGAAAAATGTGCTTGAGCAAAAAATCTTGTATGGCAGCTGACAAAAACTTTTTTAAAGGACAGAGCCAATGAAATTTCGATAGGTGGTCGAGCACAATAAGAATGCCTACGTGACCTTCTTTACTCCTGGGATACGTTTCGATGATTTCCACAAATAATCGTTGGAAAGGTCGAATAGAGACTACTGCCTTACCCATTTCTGGTTTCATAATGTAGATCGAAGATTTTGTTGTCTTACAAATATCACATTCTCGAATATAGCTCCGGACATCATTTACCATACCTGGCCAGAAGAAATTTCTACGCTGTAGATCTAATGTCTTTCCGACACCTCCGTGACACGCTACTTTTGCATCGTGAAACCGTGACAGTAACCAGAAACTTTGGAGTCCAAAGTTTCCAAGCCATTTCTTCTTGTTCTGGATCACCACTATAGTGCTCGCACCTAATATATACAAATTGATCTACTATTTTCAAATCAGGATATTTCGAAGAGTTTACGATAATTTTTTCTTTTAACGATTTGTAATCACAATCAAAAAAGTGTGCAGAGTTCAGATCAACCTCCGGTTCTTTAAATTCAACTGATGAAATCTCTATGCAGGCCCTCCGGGACAACGCGTCTCGGACAATGTGGTCCTTGCCCTTACGATGGCTAATAGTAAACTTATATGCCAGTAGTTTTAGCGCCCATCGAGCCAATCGTCCCGTTAGGTCAGGCTGTTTCATCAGCCATACCAAGCTGGAATGATCTGGTATAACTGCAAATTCTTGAAGTTCTAAATAACAGCGAAACTTTTTTATTGCTTCGACGGCAGCTAGACATTCTCTTTCCGTCACGCTGTAATTCCTTTGAGCAGAGTTAATTTTTTTTGAAATGTATGCTATTGGTTTGTCTTCACATTTTTCGTCCACCTGCACCAATACAGCACCTATTCCATAGTCGTTTGCATCACAGTGAATATAAAATTTGCGAGTAAAATCTGGGCTTGAAAGGACTGGAGCCAAGGTCAGCAGTTGTTTAAAGGTGTCAAAAGATTCTTGGGCCGCGTCTGTCCAACAAAACTTTTTCTTTGTCGATAAAATATCGGTAATTGGGAAAACTACATCTGAGAAATTCTTGATAAATCGACGATACCATCCGGCAAGGCCTAAAAATCGTCGGACTTGTTTCAGATTTCTTGGCGGTAGCCAGGATAAGATGGCATCGACTTTATCGAGATCAGTGCAGAATCCGCCATGACCTATTAAGTACCCTAAATATCTCAGCTCGGTAACACAAAAATGACTTTTAGAGATGTTGAGCGTCAAATTCGCTTTATAGCTCTATTACCCCCAATTCCAACATACGATCAACCTCCTGAAACATCAATTTCTCGACTGCTGGAGAAACAGGATAAAAACGTTGTTTTATCAGTTTCGATTCGCCAACGTCAATATTGCGAAGAGTCTGGTCGGTTTTTCCTAGCCCTTGTTTTTCAAAATTTGGAAATATCGCAATAATCGCTTCCAATTGTTTTTGGTTCTGTAGTGTCATTGGATATGTTTTCTCATCTGAATTATCACATTCAATCTTCTCGTTACACTTTGAAAGGGCATCAAACATTTCTATATCAGACAGTTGGGACTGGACTTTCCACTTATATTCGTAAACCGAAAAATATCCGGCGCAAGATTGAATGCCTTCCAGAAATCAAGCCCTAATATCAGTCTTTGACTTAAAGTTGGAACGATCAATAATTTTAAACGCTTTATCTGGTTTTTAAAAGTAACATCGACATCCAAAAACCCTAATACCTTTTGATGCTTGCCATCTGCACTCTTAACACTGGATTTTAATATGTTATTTGCAGGAAACTGAGAGAAGTCATACAATCCAAAAACGAAACCTTAGCATAATATCTTTTATCCTTTGATACTTTTGTGATTGTAGATATAACATAGTTAGACATGCTTCTTTTGTTTTTGAAATATTGGCGAAGTCTTCTAGTGGACCTTTTGGGGCCATTACTACAAGCTAGTGATTGTTCGGAGACCTGAAAAATTCTGTTTCGAAAAGCAGTGTAATTTTTGAATATTTCATGGTAAGATCGAATGGGATATATTGTTTTATTGTTATCTTCATTGTGTTTTAGAAACTCGGATTTAAGTATTCGGATAGGTTATTGTTTTAAGTCATTATCTGAAGTTTTTGGAATTAACGAAATTAAATTTGAATAAGGTGTTAGTTAGTTTTTTTAATGTTTAATATAACATTTTTCACAGTTCGGTTTGTAGGTATTTTTAGCTCCGCAGCCGTAGCAAAATATGGACCTTTATCTAATGCAATCCTCCCAGTGATGACCAGGTTCATCGCAATTCCAACATAAGGCCACATGTGGTTTTTGTATGGCATCGACACTAAAGTCCTCATTTGAAAAATTTAGTTTTTGCTCACTTAGATCAAGTTCAGGAACGTTTCTTTTTGGAATGAACGGAGGATGTCGAGGGGCAATCGAACGACGGTAATTTTCGTCTCCAAGCAAGCTCTCTCACATTTGCACTAGCTTGCGAAGATGAGCTAACGAGTAGATGGCGACATATAATAGCTCGTGCCGTATATCCGGTCGCAGATTTCTGCTTAAAATCTCAACTTGTTCTTGTTCTGACATTGCCGTTCCTAGTTTGTCTAAATGAATGCTTATTACCTCATAAAAAGCCTCAAAACTTTCTCCCGGTTTTTGTTTTCTACTTCGAATTTCCTCCTTTATATCAAAATCCGATTTAAACTCCTTGTATTGGTATCGAAGGGCCGCACAAAATTCGTCCCATACAATATTTCGTACTTAACGAAGGGGTTTGAATAGCATATAACTCCACAATTTTTACATTTTTTTCATCTCATTTTTCAGATTGTTGTATAGAAGATTTGGGAAATTAAGACTGGAAAAAGTGGAAAGATTTACTACTAACCAACGAACATACATCAAGGGAAACAATGGCGCTGTTGCCGGACGTTTTCGTGGCTTTCCAGCACTTTTCACGATTTTCGAAGCCATCGTTCGAGTTTTTCCTCGACTATTTTTTTTTTTTTTGGTTGGGTCATGATGGTCTGTGGATTATATACGTATGCACGATTTTTAAAATAACGCAAAGGAAACGCTTCGAGAGCGGTTTAGTTCGGTTAGTAAAATCACTGCTTCTTGAAATAATGCGTTCGTTGAAAACGCTCCATAGCAACGTTTCTCTTGCTGTATGATCGTTGTTCAGTGGTAAACGTTTCCAGTTTCAATTTCCCATATCTTCTTTATAACAATCTGAAAAAATAGAAGAAAAACATATTAAGATAATGGATTTATAGACTATTGAAACGCCTTCGTTAATTTTGGGCCACCTGGTATTAGCGAATTCTGATTTTCCTCCTGAAATAAACCTTTACCAGCACTGCGAGTGTGATGTTGTTTAGCGATAGCAACTCTCATTCTACCCCGATTGCTATTTGATTTCGGCTTAGGGTTTTGCTGAATACCTGTGTTGATGAGCTGACCTTGAGTTGATTGAATAATCATTTGAAAATTTTATTTACGTAGATCGGATAATTTACATGTAGGACATTCTGCAGATTGTGACAAAATTCCCTCAATACATTTTGTATGAAAAGAGTGATCACATTGTGACATAAGTAAACACTCTTGCTCAGTGGAGATAAGCTCGTCACAGACTAAACATTTTAATATCTGCTCAGATTTTGAACTAGATGCCGGAGTAGGAGATCTTACTATCGACATCGCGAAATACAGAAAAACTATAACACTTCGTTAAAATAAAATAGTATAGCTATATCAAAAACTCAGAAAATTTAAGTATTTAAAATGAAATACAAATGCGCAATTGTGTTCCACGCAGAAGTGTTCAGGGTTAGATTAAAAAAATTATATAAAAATTGTCATAGTTGCAAGATATTATTTAGAAAGTTTTATAATTTTGTTATTTGTAAGTCATAAAGAAATCCTGAATAGAATTCAAACCAGTAAATGATGTTTTAATGTGTTTTCCGTTTACACCATATTGAAAATTATTGGATATTTAAATGCAACCAGCTATATATATATATATATATATATATATATATATATATATATATATATATATATATATATATATATATATATATATATATATATATATATATATATATATATATATATATATATATATATATATATATATATATATATATATATATATATATATATATATATATATATATATATATATATATATATATATATATATATATATATATATATATATATATATATATATATATATATATATATATAGTCCTAATAAAATGCAATACTGATAGCTCAGTTTTCAATTCACTGATATTCAGTATCTTACAAATATCAATTCATTAAGAAAAGATGCCTTCACAATAAGAAAAGAATGTTAATAAAATCATATTAAGTGACATATCGGTCGGTATATCCATCCCATAAAATCTTAGATAACAGAAATTCCAAATATGCACTAAAATGTATTATCATCATTAACCTCAAATCCTAAAGACGTCTTAACTGAATTTTTAAATAAAATTCTAAATGTAGAGCAGAGCCGTAAAAAGATACATTGTTCTCTATCGGCCCCAGTTGGGCGCCATTTCTGTAATGTTTTAAATTGAAAAATACTCCGAAGTAAATTCATAAGTTTCTCCATCAGCATGCTGTTGGGAGTTGACTGAATTAGTTTTTGAGATGGAATAAAGATTATAGTCCTGAAGTGTTAGCTTGATTCTGCTACAATTTATTGCTCACGCTGTCCATTTACGACGCTTATTTTTTTCCTTTGTTGAAGATAGTCAAAATATATATGTGACCCTTTCACGTGCTTAATTCTCTAATATACCTATTTAAGTAAATAAATTCCAGCATTCGCGAGAAAGATTGCAAATGGTTGAGCAAGCGAAACTCTACCCACATTAGGGAAATTATTCCCTGATAGTGTAGGTTTAGTCTTCTAAGCACGTTTTACAAATATTTAGCGTTATTTGTTACAAGTTTCGATTAAAATTTATATATATATATATATATATATATATATATATATATATATATATATATATATATATATATTTATATTTATATATATATATATATATATATATATATATATATATATATATATATATATATATATATATATATATATATATAATTATATATATATATATATATATGTATATATATATATATATATATATATATATATATATATATATATATATATATATATATATATATATATATATATATATATATATATATATATATATATATATATATATATATATATATATATATATATATATATATATATATATATATATATATATATATATATATATATATATATATATATATATATATATATATATATATATATATATATATATATATATATATATATATATATATATATATATATATATATATATATATATATATATATATATAGCACCAAAACAAAAAAAAGCACCAAAACCAAAAAAAAATCGCTAAAACGCAAAAATCATCAAAACAAAACTATCGCCGAAAAAGAAATGCATCGTCTGTTAATACATACATAAGGTCAGTATAGTACTTTATTATTATTAGAAGTTGTATGTATTTTTAAAGGAATACCTTCCCTTTTTTATTATAACAAATATAAAATTTTGTTTATGTAGTATTTTAAGTTCATTTAACCAATGGTTGATTATAAACTAATATTTAATATAAATTCTGCTTATGTTGTATTCTAAGTTCATTAACGAAGTTTTATTTACAAATTAATAAGTTTCATATTGCAATCAGTTATTTACTTTTAGATATTCTTATACTCATACAATTAATTCAGTCATTTACCTTTAAGAGTAGTATTACAATAATTGATAAAATGCAAGGTCCGGCTTTATGACAAGTGCTGAAAATGTACATTGCTAGTAATTTTAATATAGACGTATGATGAAATTAAAATTGTATAAAAGACTGGGAAAAATAAAGAAATTATGGCAAACAAAAATTAACTTTCTTGATTGCTAGACTAGTCTTAGTGCTTCGACTAAGGCTTAACTTCAATTCATATTAGCACATGGTGATTCTACCTGGGCTAAAAACAAATCAAACAAAACAAAAAATCACACACTCTGAGCTCCAAAGGAAACCTTTGGTGCTCAACCCTTTACAAACAGTTGTAAACGCAACATATATATATATATATATATATATATATATATATATATATATATATATATATATATATATATATATATATATATATATATATATATATATATATATATATATATATATATATATATATATATATATATATATATATATATATATATATATATATATATATATATATATATATATATATATATATATATATATATATATATATATATATATATATATATATATATATATATGTATATATATATATATATATATATATATATATATATATATATATATATATATATATATATATATATATATATATATATGTATATATATATATATATATATATATATATATATATATATATATATATATATATATATATATATATATATATATGTGTATATATATATATATATATACATATATATATATATATATATATATATATATATATATATATATATATATATATATATATATATATATATATATATATATATATATATATATATATATATATATATATATATATATATATATATATATATATATATATATATATATATATATATATATATATATATATATATATATATATATATATATGTATATATATATATATATATATATATATATATATATATATATATATATATATATATATATATATATATATATATATATATTATATATATATATATATATATATATATATATATATATATATATATATATATATATATATATATATATATATATATATATATATATATATATATATATATATATATATATATATATATATATATATATATATATATATATATATATATATATATATATATATATATATATATATATATATATATATATATATATATATATATAGTTTTTTGTAAAGTTTTTATTAAAATATAAATTAAATTAAATTAAATTATAAAAATGAACTCTATTCTTTTACTTTCAAATATTATCTGCCTTGGCTTCAAAAAACCACAATTCAACCAACATTGTACCCAAAAAACGCTGAGTTTGCGTCTAGTGTTTTCTTTGTTTTTAAGTTTCTTATCATTCTTTTGCAATTGTAGAATAAATAGCTGACGCAGATGGTTGTTGACTTTTATGTATTTCAACATCCGTATTGAAATTCTGAGTTGTGCTAACTCCTCCCTCGCCTAAATGAAGGACGTCCCGGGACTTCTTCAATCCCTCAACCGCAGATTCCAGAGCACGTTGCTGACGGTGTTTTCTAAGCCTATAGTGAAACCTGAAGCAACAGAATGCCAAAGCTAGCAATACAAGAAGAGTAGCAGCAGACAACAAAGGACCAGAAATCACTTGGTTTTTCTCTGAAGGTATGGTAGACTCAGTATGGTTTCATGACTTCTAACATTAAGTAGGGTAATTATCGGTGACTCCGGTAATTTTGTTATTATACTTCTGTGATTTCTGTATAGGGTTTCATTAATTTTTGCTTCTCCACTGAAAGTCAGTAGAAATGTGCGCGTGATGGTGGTTTCTACGTCATCATTTGTTTTTACAGTAAAGGTGTCATCATTTACAATTACAACACCCTCATCAACTATTGTCACCGACTCAAGATGGGAAGGCCGAGAAGTGCAATATGCATGACCACCCGAATGGAGTTGCTGTGCGCATGTTGAATGTACCAGCTTCCTGCAGAATGATGTTGTTAGGGTTGCATTACAGTTTCCAATCGGTAACGTTTGATTTTCACAATCTGCCACGCTGTTTTCGCCATTAAAATTAAGAATTGTGTAGTTGTGTTGAACAGGGTACAATGTTACTTTCTTGCAAACCATATCTGGTCTTGGATACTTAATTAAAAAATGTAAAAACTTATCATCTAATAGGACTCTTATACTAGCAACTTCCATTAAATCCTGTATAGTTACATTTGTAGAGTGCTTACTATGTATACCAAGCAAATCGTTAGAATCCAAAATCTGTGGATTTAGTATACCGATTTTTGAAAGAGTTATTGACAACATCAAGCTTTCAAGCTCCGCGACAACAATTCTGTTTCTAGCAAGCAAGGTCTCGTACAAATGTTCTGTATCCACCATTTTAGCCTTGGTATTTTTTATTATAATATTGACTGTATCTGTCAAATTATTGATTTTCTCCTGTGTTCTTGTATTTATGAGAATCTGTCTATTTTCTGCCTGAATCAATTCCCTTTGATTAAATTTCACATCCTCGAAGTCATCGTAGTCAGGTGTCCCAGCAACCACCCTAAGTGCCGTGCCCAAAAATTTTATACTTCTTGTATGCCTACGATGAACATCTATTGTTTTTATTAATGTTCTTACATGTCCTATGTCCGAGTCTAATATTTTTTTCATGTGTGATTGGGGAAAATGTTCTTTTAGTCTCTCTGTATCATCAGCCACTTCAGAATACAATGTAAGGTTCGTTGTATGCCGCAAATACTCAAAATCCTGCCAAATTGTCACGTAACCATCTGACAAGGGATGTAGTTTGAATTGGAATAGTCTGTTAGTTTTGCGGTCACCACCGCAACAAGAAGGACCACCACAAGAATCCTACGGTTAAAATTTGACTTATCTCAAATTGTCCTTATGGACCACCCTCCCTTTAATGAGAACGGTTGTCCCCAAATCGGCTTCTACAGTTTCCTCAACATACAATGGTGTAAGCTTATTGCCTAATCTTCTACTTGTTTTAACAAGAACCCTTTCACCCACTTCAAATGTTCGATTCTGTCTTGTTTGATTTAATCGTCTCATCTGAGACTCTTGGGCTTTCTGTACTGTGTTTCTCACATCAACCTCAAGCTCCAATGAATCAGAATGAATTACATCAATAGGCCTTTTGTTTGTGACCGTATGAATCGTTCTATTATATTCTATGGTTGCTAGTAATATTAACTGTACTGTATCACAAATGGATTTTTCTAGTTTAAGGCATCTAGCAATTTCTAAAATAGTACTATGTAATCTCTCGACCTGTCCATTCGAAGTACTATGAAGCGGTGGTGCATTGACAATTTCCACACCAAAATTGTTGCTCAGCATTGACTTTATTGTTTCAGAATTCAATGACGGTTCATTGTCACAAAATATTACTTTCGTACGACGGAAGAAATTCATCAGCTGTAGAATCGGTGATTCTACATCTATTATAGTTCTCGAGTCTATAGGTTGAACTATTGCAAACTTGGAGAGTTTGTCTGCACAAGTTAAAAAATATTTTTAATCTGTTGAGAATATATCAATATGTAAAATTTCCCCCACATATGATGGAATTGGTGTCGCACCAATGACTTGTTTTTGCGGGTGGCGATCGTATTTCGCTTTTTTGCAAACTTTACAATTTATGACAACCTCATTTGCCAACTGTGTCATTTTTGGAAAGAAATAGTCTTCCAAAATTCGTTTGGTATTTTCTTGAGCTGCTCTATGAGCTCTGTTATGTTCACTTACGACAATTTCTCTTTGTTCGTCTTTATTTGTGATATCCACAACTAAATTTTTTGCATAACGAAATGTTGTTGAGGGAAATGTCTCAATTAGTCTATGTTGTATTAAAGCCAAAATTGGTAGCTCGCAATGAATTGCATTTACCACATCTTCCTTTACAGTATCACAAATTTTAGCCATCAAAAGTGCTCTATCTGAAAAGTTTATTATGTGTCTCGTTTTTGTTCCAAACAAAACAAATGTTCTTGTTGGTAGCTCTGTACCCTCCTCAATCACTATCTGATTTCTAAAACAATTAATCGGTTTATCAGTTGATTCAATAGTATAAGATAAAGAGACTTCGCTATGTATTGTTGCAATATCAGAGCTTGAACTCTTACCAAAAGTGTTATTATTTTGTAGAGTATGAACACCCTGTAAAGCAAGAAGGTTTTGTCGCGATAAAGCGTCGGCGACGTGATTTTCCTTTCCCGGTTTATAATAAATTTGAGCGTTGTGCTCATCGATGAATGCTTTCCACCTTTTTATTTTCGAGTTAGGGTTACGATCCGAAACCGCAAAAGTAAGCGGTTGGTGGTCTGTAAAGATATTCAGATTCCTAACGCCATATAAATAATTTCTAAGTCTTTTCAAAGCCCATACAATCGCCAGTAACTCCCGTTCATTGGTGGCAAAATTTAACTCACCACCCTTCAGAGTTCTTGAAATCATGGTTATTGGTTTGCCATTTTGAGACAAAACCGCACCAAGTCCATAGGCCGAAGCGTCAGTCGTTAGGTCAAACGGTTTTCCGTAATCCGGGTAAAGTAACATAACATCCTCGGATGCTAAGACCTCTTTAAGTTTATTAAAAGCCTGAAGTTGCCTTTCGTCAAAATTCACAACTATTTTTTTAGACTGAGTGGCACTAACCTTGCTATTTTCACCTTTCAGTATATCGGTCAAAGGTCCTGCAATCGATGCAAAGTTCCTAATGAAGCATCTATAATAACTTGCCAGTCCCAAGAAGGATCTTAAATCAAAAACCGTACTGGGTTGTTTATAATTTTTTATTGCATCTATCTTACTAGGGCTCGTTGTGATACCACCTCGCGATACCACGAATCCCAAAAACTCAACCCTTTCCTTGAAGAAGTTCGATTTCTCGCGAGAAACTCTCATATTGGCATCACAGAGCTTATCCAAGACTCAAGCGATGTGGTCGACATGGGTTTCCATATCTTTTGAAAAAATTATAACGTCGTCAACGTAAACGTGGCACGACTTTCCTATTTGGTCCCTAAGAACATCGTCGATAGCTCTCTGAAAAATGCTCGGTGCATTTTTAAGCCCAAACGGTAGTCTACAAAATTCATATTTCCCGTTTCCCACTGAAAAGGCAGTTTTTTCACGGTCCTTTTCTGCCAATAATATTTGATGAAATCCCGATTTAAGGTCTAGAGTAGTAAAATATCTAGCCTCACCCAAATTTGATAATATAACACTTACATTCGGAATCCATAACAAGTCGTTTTTTAATGTTTCCATATTTATCAGTCCCTTTTTTATCTACCACCCAAACAGGGTTATTGTAGGGTGATCTGGATGGGCGGATGATGCCATCCTTTAAAAGCTTACGAACTTCTGTGCTTACAAAATCTGCTACTCCCATTGGATATGGGTATAACTTTGAATATATTGGATTCTCATCCTCAGTGCGAATAGTCGCAATAATATTTGTGTTAAAGGGTAACGCTTCATCAGGTTCAGCGAAGACACTCTTTCTTTTTTCTATCATTTTTCGAAATCTCTCGGATACCTCTTGAGGTACCTTCCACACTTTCCACACTTGTAAAATTTACACTCATACATTTAAAAAACTGAATGGGCTCTGATCCAGTCTTATATTCCAGTTTTTTATTTTTTAAATCGAGCTTAGAATCTGCGATTTTTAATAAATCAAGTCCTATAATTCCGTCAAACGACGCCAGGTTTGGAAGAATGAAAAAGGTAGTATTTATATTGAAAAGATTAATAGTGCATTTATGTTTTATGGAATTGAAGCCATGAAGTAACCTCATCATAAATGTCTCATCAACATTCCTTACATGTTTTAATTCTGGTAATGGTTTTATATAGTTTTTTGATGCGCCTGTGTCTATTAATAATTTAATTTTCCTCCCTGCTATCATCCTTTCTATGTAGGGGAGCAGGGAGTCATGACTAAAAAATTAATTTGGTCATATTCCGAAATTTCATTTTCTATATTAGACACTTCCGCATCAGCTTCATACTGGTAATTTTGATCTACATGATCATTTCCTTCATGCGCCATATGATTGACACGCTGTTGCTTCAAGTCTGTGAACCTGGTGGCACCACTATTTGGTCTTTTTATTGCCGGGCTCACGTTTATGTTCGGTTGGACTCGCCATTGATTATTAATTTTTTGGGGCTGTTTGAACCTTGATGATGAATCGATATCCATCGGTTCCACCTCCTGCTTTTGTTCTTTTGAGCTATCCTGTCGTCTGTCATAATAAGGATTTTTTCCTTGTGTGGTATTATTATTAACAAACCTAGCGTTTTTCGTAAAAAATTTCTGTTGTGTTTTTTCCTCCATACTTTTAGCATAATTGCTAGCAAAATTATAGCGCACATGGTTTGATTCAACCTCTTGAGCCAATGCCAGCGCTGATGGAAGATCCTTTGGCTTTGCCGAAAAAAGAATGTCACTTAAAGATTTTTTTGCGCCTGAAATAAAGACTCGTAATGCATCCATTCGATATTATTCATTTAATGATGCAGCCAGATCACCATCATAATTCATTATTGTTTTATTTGTTAGAAGTATGAGCTTCCGCTCCACTTCATCATAATACTCTAAAAGAGTTAGATTTCCCTGTCGAAGGGTAGACATTTCTTGTTCTATTAAATATATAGGTCTCTTGTCCGCATAGGTGAAATCGAGTCTATTAATAATGGCCTTAAAATTTAGAGGGGTGTCAAAAGAAGCCAAAATCATATCGGCTGTACCCCTAATTTTATTTCTAATGATTCCCAAAGCCTGAAAGTGGGTGGAACTCCCATTATATTTTTCATAAACTCTATAAGCGGTGTGTGCTGCCTTTCTCCACGAAACATAAGTTTCATGCTTTCCTTCAAACTCTGGTAAAGATTTTGCTATATCTAAAGTTAACCTGCACAACACGTTATCTCCAATAGTAGCTTCTTCATATCTTTCTACTTCCGGTACATTTACAGACAACTCGGTCACCCTTTTTCATAATTCCTTTAATTTTTCTTCAAATTGTCTCTCCTGTACTACGAGAGCACTGCTAACTGCACTCTCCACAATAGTTTTTAACTGATCTGGAGTAATTGCCATTTCTAAGTCTTCTATAAGTTCTAAGCTTTTAAATTTCTTTAATAATGACTCAATATCTTCATTCATACGAGAGTATGCCTCACTTTTTTTCAAAAACAGAATTTCAATCGCAATTCAATATTTATTTCACTCTTAAATATTTCATAAGCACTCTACTTACATTGAAACGAAAAAACTTAATTTATTGATGAGTTTTCTTCAATATAGATAGTTGATTCCTTTGTTGGTTGCAGCTGCTTTTAATTTTAGTCCAATTGATGTGGTTTCCTCAACTGTTGATAGATAGCTGCTTCTTCTGAAAGAGTAAGTAACATCAACCCGTAAATGGTGCTGGATTGGCCATACGCTTAGCAAGCCACCCGACGACATTAGCAGAATGGCCATCGACTGGAATCTCCAAGGTCAACGACGTGTTGGAAGACCTGCTCATACTTGAAGGAGACAGCTGGATACCGAAATAAGAGCTTCAGGGAGCAGCTGGAGCGAAATAAAGCATATCGCAAATCAACGAGATGATTGGAAGCACTTTGTTGTGGCCCTATGTTCCTTATAGGAATTGCAGGATATAATATATATATATATATATATATATATATATATATATATATATATATATATATATATATATATATATATATATATATATATATATATATATATATATATATATATATATATATATATATATATATATATATATATATATATATATATATATATATATATATATAATGGGTGATTTTATAAGAACTATCGGAAAGTAAAAAAAAACACATAAAATTCAGAAAAATGCATGAAATATTTATTTGGATCGATAGTTGGGTCGAAATATTTTAATGTTTGAAGATTATTTCATGCAAATGTTGGCCGCGGCTGCGCCTCAAATGGTCCATCCGCTTAGTCAAATTTTGGCATACTCTTTCCAACATTTCGGCCGGTATCTCACGAATAATTTTGGCAATGTTGGCTTCCAGTGCGTCAATCGAAGCGGGCTTGTCGCTATAGACATTAGCCTTAACATAGCCCCACAAAAAATAGTCTAGAGGCGTTAAATCGCACGATCTGGGCGGCCAATTGACTGTTCCCAAGCGTGAAATAAACTGTTCACCGAACTCGCCTCTCAATTGGTCCATTGTTTCGCGTGCTGTGTGGCATGTGGCACCGTCTTGTTGAAACCACATGTCATGCAAGTCAAGCTCTTCCATTTTGGGCAGAAAAAAGTTTGTTATCATCGCACGGTAGCGCTCACCATTCACAGTAACGTTGTGATTCGCATCATCTTTGAAGAAATACGGCCCAATGATGCCGCCAGCCCATAATCCGCACCAAACGGCTGTTTTTTGTGGATGCATTGGTAGCTCTTGCAATGCTTCTGGCTGCTCTTCACTCCAAATACGGCAGTTTTGCTTGTTCACGTATCCATTCAACCAGAAATGAGCCTCGTCGCTGAACACAATTCTTCGATAAAAAAAAGTGGATCTTCATCTAACTTTTCAAGAGCCCATTCACCAAAAATTTGGCGTTGTGGTAGGTCGTTTGGATTCAATTCTTGCACCAGCTGTATCTTATAAGGCTTCACACCCAAATCCTTCCGCAAAATTTTCCACGTAGTGGAGTAACAGAGGCCCAATTGCTGCGAACGGCGCCGAATCGATAATTCACGGTCATCACCAACACTGGCCGATACGGCTGCGATATTTTCTTCAGTTCGCACTCTACGTAAACGTGTTGGTGGTTTAATGTCTAACAATGTAAATTTGGTGCGAAATTTTTTTACAATAGCCCGAATAGAAGCCTCAGTAGGTCGATTAAACTGACCATAAAATGGAAGAAGCGCGCGATGAACTTTCTTAACAGAGCACGCATTTTGGTAATAAAATTCAATAATTTGCAAGCGTTGTTCGTTTGTAAGACGATTCATGATTAAATTATAGACCAAACTGAAGATGTTTGACAGTGACACAAGATACAAAACGTGCGTGAGCTGTCAAAACTAGTGTTGCCAAAAAGATAATAGCAAAAAAATCACTCGTTATATATATATATATATATATATATATATATATATATATATATATATATATATATATATATATATATATATATATATATATATATATATATATATATATATATATATATATATATATATATATATATATATATATATATATATATATATATATATATATATATATATATATATATATATTATATCCTGCAATTCCTATAAGGAACATAGGGCCACAACAAAGTGCTTCCAATCATCTCTTTGATTTGCGATATGCTTTATTTCGCTCCAGCTGCTCCCTGAAGCTCTTATTTCGGTATCCAGCTGTCTCCTCCAAGTATGAGCAGGTCTTCCAACACGTCGTTGACCTTGGAGATTCCAGTCGATGGCCATTCTGCTAATGTCGTCGGGTGGCTTGCTAAGCGTATGGCCAATCCAGCACCATTTACGGGTTGATGTTACTTACTCTTTCAGGCCAGAATATACGTAGGATTTTGAGGAGACATTTGTTTACAAACACTTGGATGCTACTGATGTGTTTGGGTGCAGCATTCCAAGATTCACAACCATAAAGCAATATAGACTTCACGTTGGAATTAAAGATTCTGAGTTTCGTGTTAGTAGATAGCTGGGTGGATCGCCATAGAGGATTTATCATAGCAAAAGCCCGCCTCGCCTTTTCCAATGTGAATTTCACATCCTGACATGAGCCGCCGGTTCTTGTAATAGTGCAGCCCAAATAGCAAAAAGAAGTTACATCTTCTACAGGTTGGTGCCGTAGAAGAAATGGCTGGTTGGTTGATGCATTTATGCGCCATGTTTTGGTCTTTCGAAGGTTAATTTTTAGACCCACTCTTGCAGACATTTCCTCTATCGCACGGAGTTTGTCTTGCATGTCAGAGTATCTGTGAGCAAGAAGGCAAATATAGTCCGCGTAATCGAGGTCTTCCAAACACCCCTGCAGTCCCCAGCTTACGCCTCTATTGGTACGTGTGGCATCTGTCATAATGACGTCAAGTAGTACGCAGCCTGTCTAACACCCTTCCTGACTACAATTATGTCACCAATTCTATTTTCATGTAGTAATCGTCAATTCGCATCATGGTAAAGACTTTTTATGAGCGCTATTATTTCCTCTGGTACACCCTTGCACCGTAATGCCGCCCATACTGCTGTATGTGAGAGGGTATCAAAGGCTTTCTCGAAGTCAATAAACATTAGGTAAAGGGGAGAGCGCTATTCCACGGATTGCTCTATGATTATTCGGAGGCTATTTACCTGATCGACAAAGGATCTTCCAGGGCGAAATGCTGCTTGTTTGTTGTCGCAACTCCCCACACAGCGCTGTGGATAATCTATTGTTTATAATGCTTGCAATTATCTTATAGAGCTTGCTAAGCAAGGTTATCCCTCTCCAGTTCTGGCATTTGGTGAGATCCCATTTTTTTAGAACTTTAATAATGACTCCTTCGTTAAGGTCAGCTGGCAGGTAACCAGAGTTTCAGAATTTTTGGATTATAGGAAGAAGTATTTGAGCGCTGATTTTTGGTGATAATTTAAAGAGCTCAGCTGATATATTATCGTTGCCTGGGGCTTTGTTGGGTTTTAATGTTTTTATGGCCTCAGCAATTTCCGGCAGGTCAGGGCACAGAGTCGAGATGTCATTTCTTACAGAGTAGGCGGTACAGAAACAGGATGGTGGATCACTTATTGTGGAGCCTTCTAGTATTTCGGTGTAATAGTTTGTCCATATTTCCAGCTGTTCTTATTTACACGTTGTGATGCTTCCATCCGGTCTCTTAAGTGGTTTGCTGCCGAATGATGTTTTGTAAGTTAGCTGTTTAGTGGCTTTGCAGAGATGCCTGCTGCGATTGATTTCGGCAGCAGCTTGCGCCTCATCTGCAATGTTAATCACCCATTTACATTTGTCTTCCTTGCGCTGCGTTTAACCATATGGTTTAAATTGTTGTGGCTCTGCTGCAGTTGTTGCTTAGATCCGCTGGTCTTTGCATTGTTTAGTTGACCTTTGACACTTTTCCTCTCTGCTACTAAGGCCCACGTGGTGTCCGAAATCCATTCTTTACGTTCGTTTTGCTTGTGGCCAAAATGTGTCTTTGCTGGATTCAAGAAAATATCTTTCGTAATATCCCAGTCTTCTAGCTGTGAGTGGGTGTGTGAAGTTAAGGCAGTGGATAGATTTTCGACATATGCCGCGGATATGGTTGGCTGTTCTAGCTTACTAATGTCTAGCTTTCTGCTCTGTGCGGTGTTATGAGGTTCTCGCACAGAGAAAATAAATTAGTTCTAAATCGGTTACAAGTATTAAAATTGCACTATCTTAGCTAATATTTAATTACAACTGCTGAATTTTAATAAATTTAATAATATTTCTGTTCTTATATCTGAAATAATATACCTCAGATATATTTTCAGTTGCAATAACAAATCTTTATTATAAAATTTCTGTTGTAAATTCCAAAGTACTGATTTGGTGTTTCGAATCGAATAATAGTTTAAGGTAATTAATAAAGTGGTAAAATAAAATGACGTATAAAAAATAATTTATATCAGAAAATAAACAATTAAAGTTAGAAGCAGTAAACCCATATTAAAATTCAAGAAAAATGTACAAAAGTTGCAGAATCTTAACCGAATTCTTCGAACCGAATTCTTTTAGGGTACACAACTGAATTGTTAGATAGTGGATGTAGCCGACGAAATTCGATTGGCTACAAATTCGATAGTCACAATGAATCTCTTTTCTCTGTGCGGATAGTTGCAATTTTGAGGCGGATAGTAGCAATAAGTAGGTGGTCACTTGCAGCATCTGCTCCTCTTCTATTTCTCACGTCAAGAAGTGATCCTCGCCATTTTCTGCTGATGACGATGTGGTCGATTTGGTTTTCAGTCCGCTGATCAGGAGAAACCCAAGTCACTTTGTGGATACGTTTGTGAGGGAACAGAGTGTCACTAACCACCAGGTCGTTTGTAGCAGACAAATCTGTAAAGAGCATACCATTCTCGGTCATACGACCTGTTCCATGTTTGCCCATAATGCGTTCCCGATTGGTGTTATCTGATCCAAGCTGTGCGTTGAAGTCACCCATAAGCATTAAAATGCTACCTCTGTGAGTAGATGCTATGGCTCTTTCGAGATGTTCGTAAAATTCTTCTTTTTCCGGTAATTCGGCCATATCAGATGATGCGTAGCACTGCAATATGGTTAAGTTTCTAGCCCTTGTGCGAAGTCTAATAGACACTAATCTGTCAGAGTGTGGTTTCCAACTAACAAGAGCATTTCGAGCTCGGCTGGATAAAAGAAAACCCACACCATTTCTCTTCGGTTGGTCTGCTGGTCTGCCGGAGTACAGGAAAGTGAGCCCATTTGCAGTTCTCAACTCATCCGAATCTGGCCATCTTGTCTCGGATAGACCAAGTACCTCGATGTTATAGGTACGGCATTCTAAAAGCGTTCTGATATTCCATGTTCCAAATCGTATCCTTTGTTTCATTCCATAGGTCGGCATCGGTTGATCGGTTTGATCGTTATTATTTTCTGTTGTGATTTCGGTAATCAGAGTAGTTTAGGATGAATAGCTGATTGGACTAAAGCATCCGATCCTAGTGCTGAGGCAGGCCTCCAGGCCGACACAGTGCACCGGAATTTTCTCCGAGCGGATGTTAAGGTTATACCGCCAAAGGTCGGTCGCCAGAGCCTCGTTAGCGAAAACATGGACCACCAAACCCTTAAAGTACAGTGGGTGAGGTTGCCAGTTGAGAAGGAGTGGCTATGTGTGCGCTTCAATTTCCTTTGAACCCCCAAAAATTGTTTGATACACAAATAAGATGTTTACCACATGTGATTAACTTTATAAAATCTATTAATTTAATGATATGATTGATGAACACGATTTTCTAATATTTTTTATGAAATATTAACATAATACTTTTTTTTAGAGTAAAACACGTCTTTACTTGCTGAAAGGTATCCAAAAAAGGAAGTATAGTAAGCTGAAAAATAACTCGAGGACTTTTCTTGTCTCTGAGAATCGTTTTTACACTCATGCGAAGTAAAATTAAAGAAAAGAATATCAAAATTGCATTTATGCATATGTACCAATAATAGGTATTCGTCGATGTTAGGTTACAGATGTATGTTAAAATACCTATGATCTTTTAGCAAAGACACAAGCCGTAAAACATACATTACGTTATAGATAAATACAATTAATGTCTTAACTGAATGTTACAAAAAAACTACCTTTGTTAAAATGAATAAACGAAGACATAAATTTCATTACAGTAGAGAATCATTCTACGCGTTCAAAATATACAAAACCATAACTTTATTCACTCTTGAGAAAATTTAATTTAACACCAAAGACTATTTGATTGAATTATGGTGCTTGCAATGGCTCGGGTACTCCAAAGGCTTGGATGCATCTAGCAAACCTAAACGAATAATTCGGTGTTGTTTAGATTTCTCATGGAATGAAAAGATAATTCCAATTTTTAGCACAGTGTTTTTTCTTCTTTTCAAACAAAACTGTCTTTGATTTTTAATTTATTTTATTAAGCTGCTTTCCTTTTTTACATTCACTGAAAAAATGTTCACGGGAACTTCCCGATAGCAATTTTCCCACGAATGGAAATGAACATTTCATGAGAACATAAATTGCACTTTTTTTTCGCGATATAGGTGATTATTTTTAAAGCAATACACTTTCGGGCAACAGCGAATGGGATTTCCGTAATTTATGATGACATCAGGAGAAATTTCAATAAGATTAACTTTTTACAATTTTATATGTTTTTGTTAAGAAATGTTGGAATCAAACAACTTTTTTTTCGTTTGCATTTATAAATTCATTCATTGGTACTATTTCAATCAATTAATGAATAATTTTTTTATATGTGGAACAAAATAAGAATTAAGGATTTAAATCATGTTCTTTAAGAATCAAGCAGAAAATGGTTTGATTTATGTTTGTTTTGATAAATAGAATTCTTACTTAGGCGTTAAGATATCTCCTAGGCTGATATATCTACTGCATGTTTGCTACGTAGATATCTGTTTGTTTGAATTATAACAATAAATAAAATTTATAAAATTCGTTACCTTTAGAAATTTAAAACTACCAAATGAATCGTGCATTTCAGAGATCCTTTAAGTCAAGCTCGCATACAAGAGACAAAACCCCGTTTTTAAAAATAAAATTGTTCTAAAGCTCCTGCTTTGATCGGTTAATCGCTCGATTAATTTATCGAGGTATTGGTTTAATCGGTTAATAATCGGTTAATTTCATTATTAGTCGGTGAAACGATTAATAAAGTTTTTTCATAAAATAAGTAATTTCAACAAATAAAAATGAATAAATTATATATATTAATTTGTGTTTATTAGTAGAAAAGACAATAACATAACAAACACAACAATTCATACATATGTATTGCTTAAAAAATAACAAGTTTGTGAGATCCTTTTATTAGTTATTTTAATAGTTTAAGGAGATCTTTTAAAATAATCATTTAGATTTGGTTTCAGTGTATAGGATTTAAGGGATTCTTTTCTTTAGTTTTCATAAAACTTGACTTGGAAAAATTCTTTTACTTATCGTAGATGTTGCAGAAATGGAAAGCAATCCATAATACTGAATTTCTAATTTCTCAGTCCTTTTCCCGGATTTCCTAAAAAAATATAAAATCTTCCATTATGCCATTAGAGTCCTGTTTTAATTCTTAGCACTTCTAATTTTTTCTGTTAGTTCTCTTAAAAGATTGTTTATATTACTATTTTTTCTTCACTTGTCAGTTAATCATCTGACTCATTCTGGCAAAGCTTAGTACTGAAAAGTTTCCGAGTTCCTTCGTTTTCGTTTTTGTACTGTATCTTAAAATACTGCTGCTAGAAGGAAATATTCCGTAGTGGAGGTATAAAATAAGTGTATTTAAAACTTGAGTTTGTCTCTCATTAAATCTTATCCTTAGATTTGTAATTAAATCGTTGGCAATAGTGTTATTGGTTTTATTAAATTATACTAGTTCACAAATTTTCAAGTTTTTGCGATCACCTCAAAAATGAAAGGTTTTCTAAGGTAATTTTTGGGTCACTGAACACGAATATTCATATATTTCTCTTAAGAACCGTTTTCGAGACATTCGCAAAAAAGTGTTTATTTGCAGTTTATAAGGCTATTTCCAAAAATCTGGACCACTGTTTACTTGAATTAAGCAAATTTGTTATTATTGCATAGATATGCTTTTCTTCTTTCAGTCCATATTCAAAATGTGTTGATCGGATCTAAATTCAATGAGTTACAGGTTTTTAGATTTGAAAAACTTTGTTTTTACACTTTTTTTTAATTTACTATTTTAAGACGCTCCACTAAGGCAAAATTAATTTTTTAAAATTTATTTTAGACCCACATATTAAGAAAATTTTGTTGCAAATATAGCAAGCTTAAAATTAGTTACACCAGACCAAATATGAAAAAAGTTACAAGATATTTAGTGAACACATCAAAATTTTAATTTGCATTCATTGTTCCTCAGGTCAGTACGAGTTTTACTTTTACTCGTTTGAAAAAGAAAGGTCGACATATCGCATATCAAATTTACCAAAATTATCTGTATTCAGACTTTTATAATTAAAATTTTTATGAAAGACTTACGGCAAAACAAGTGGAAAATGGTGCTATGTGGTGTTTTGTGCATATTAAATTTTTTCTTAATTCTATAAAATCGTTTATTATTGATATCTTCCAATGAAATTTTGTAGTTATATAGGAATTTATGTGAAAATTATGATTTGTTTCTCATAATCATTAGAATTCCTAAGTAAGTTCCAATAAATCTAAAATATATGTCGATTTCAAAATCATGTCTGTGAAGGCACCTTTTAGACATGTATATAATAATTATTTGATCATTGAGAAAAAAAATTTTATAGAGAAAACAATTATGGTGCTTTTTTGGGAAAAAATTGCCATAAATTCAAAATATATCCATTTTCAAATTAAAGATTGTATATTTTCCTACTCTGAAAGAATACTTCCATCAACTATTTTTTTTAACTATTCGAAATTTTGTCATGTAAGTAACAAAGAAATAATTGTGACAATCGGCATCTAGCATTTCAAAATGGTGAATTTTGAAAAAACCCAAAAAATATTTTTTTTTCAATTGTAAAGGCTTGTAATTCAGTGAATTTTTATCTGATCAACACAGTATAAATACGAACTGAAAGAGGAAAAACATATCTATGCAACAATCCCAAACTTGCTCAATTCAAGTAAACAGTGCTCAAGATTTTTGGAAAAATCTTTACAAACTACAAAAAAACAAATTTTTTGCGAATATCTCGAAAACATCTCATTCTTGAGGTGAATTTTTTTTTGTAAACCAGTGTCATCAATCAAAAACTTAATAATTCCCCCAAGTTCAGTTAGAGTAGTAGAGTCTTTAAGCTATTTTATAGTCAATTCCAAAGGCTTTAAAGTTTTGACTAAAGTGAGATCACTGAACATACTTCTTTGGTTGTATGAACAAATTATTTCTAAACACATACCTTTTGTATATGATACGAAAAACAAATAACACTGTACAACAATTTTCACAAAATAAAAAATCTCGTAGGGTTTCATAACGTTTTTTCGAGGTCGCTGAATCCGAATCTGAAGTTCTTTTTTTCACGTCACGTCAGGTTTTTGTGCTACAGAGGCGGCAAGTCCTAAGCCACCACTGCACGTTGGGACATAATAAAAACTGAGCCAAAGGCTGCCTAGGTCCGGCGCGCGATTTACAGTTCTGAACACTTTGGGCCCTAGCCGTAGTCTCTCATTTTATTTCGTTATCCTTTGCTCGTTACCACTTTTTTATACTTATTCATTTATTAATCGACTTCAAAAAAGAAGGAGCCCAGTAAAAAATTTTCATGTTTTTTGAAACATGAGCTTTAAAAAAGAGCTTGTTCAGAAGCGTCACAACAATGTAGGTTTTGAAGCGAAAAAAGTATTTGCTTTTTACTTATACAAAAGCTTCGTACACTTGCTATACAAAAAAGCTGATTTTATAGTGCTGATCCAAAGCAGGTTTTTAAGCGAGAATGAAGAGTAAGTTTATTTAAGTTTCTTGGTGCCGTTTCGCAACAGGGTTTTTGGTCGATTGATTGGTACGTTGGACTTCAAACCTGAATGTTCTTAGTTCGATACTAGTTGAAGTTAAAATAACAAACATTGAGTAAAAATATGATATTAATAAAAATAAATAAAAAACGAAATAAGAAAAATTCAAAATGGCGTCAACGACGCCAATCCACATCGAACCATTTTTATATTTTCAGTTCTAGTGCTAAAAATGGTGATGACTTTCAGCTCTTCAAAAGCACTTTTGTGAGCAAAAAAGTAGTACTCCAGTTCGGGAACTTGCCATACAAAAATCAGCAGCGATATCAGCAGGTTTGTTAGCGCTACTTCTATAAATCTGCTTTATTGGAAGAAACTTTTTTACTGGGAGGTATCAATTCTTGTGTATCTTTTTTTAATGTTTGTACTCGCATCACTCTGTCGTTTGTGAACCGAATTATTATTATTTTTTAATTAAAAAGATTTGCCTGTAGCTTGTTCTCATAATTTTTTTTTCGAAAATAGGTGGGGAAATTCGCTCCCACAAGGAAAACTATGTCATTTGTCAACCGATTTTCAAAACTATATTTTTGTTTGAAAGGGCTTGCTTGCACATTGGCCTCAATAATTGTTTTTAAAAATCGGTGGCGAAATTTTGCGCCCATTTTGCAATCGGTTCCATAAGATCTAATTCCCCCCCACAACTGCCCCTCTTTGACCGTTGGATAAAACAATACCAGGAATCAACTCAGCACCCTTAAGAACCCCCTGATTTTGGCACGCCTAAGGTCAAACACTACGACGTTATGAAGTTTTTATGGGAAAAGGTACAGTTACCCACCCTTTTTTCTCCCGTGGGCTTTTCGCCGATGTCCTGATGGAAAAATAATACTAAAAATTAAATCGGAGTACTGAAAAACATATAAAACGATACATGTTACGTTTTGTGTTTAAAATAAAGAACAAAAATAGATAAAATAAAGTAAAATCATGTTTTCGCTTATTTCTATCTCTTTGAACGTCGGCTATAGGATTCTTCTAAATCGTCTGGTTTCACGCTGCAACAGCGTTCAAAGAGACAGAAATAAGCCAAAATATGATTTTACTTTATTTTATCTATTTTATTATTTATTTTTTAAGTATAAGTTTTCTAAATAAAAATGTATTAGACATGTAACAAATTTTCTATTTATCTAAACTAAACTTTTTTCTGAAAATTTTATTATTTCGGCTTTTTAGTTCAATATTTGAATTAATACAAATTTAAATTATTTTATTAAGAGTGTAGTGTTGGAATATTCAAAGCAGATCAGAGATCAAATCAGAAACTAAAAATTAATTTAATTATGTTATTCTACTTAATACTACTAACAGACTTATTCTTGGACAACATTCTACTTTTGTACACAGTTATATTTTAACCATGAAATTTTCTATTCCCTTTACCTTTAAGAACATACTTCGAAATTCTTGAAAACTTCTTTTGCAGCTAATTCTCGATAATCGGTACCCAAAACAAAATACTTGTCCAGGACTGGTAACAACAACTCATTTATTTATAGAATAACTTAAAAAATATAAAATTAAATTTACGAGCACCAGCTGAATATTAAAATTATATTCAAAGCTGAGTGTGCTTGCCATAAAATTTTCTTCTAAGTCTTCGTTTGTCCTCTTTTTCAAAATTGTTTCCAATTTGTTCCACATTTTTTTTTTGTTCTGAATTTTTCAGATTTGCTTTAAATGGTCTGCATTATGTTGAAATGTTAATTTAGTTAAGTGATTAGTGTTTTCATCTATTTGTATTAGTGGTCTGCAACGAATAACATTTTTGTTATTCGTGAAGTTCTATAGTTTTTCGAATACAGTACATACTCGCTCTCTCACTCAGCAGAACGAAAAGAACAAATTTGAAAAGCTCTTTATAAAGTACATATAAGTATGTAGTCGCAACCAGCGTGACCGTTTGCGACTAAAGTGGCAATTTGCCACTTTTTCAACTGCCTTGCCACTTTTAGTGCCCCTTTTTTAAAATGACCTAAATCTGCCACCTTTTGTAATATTATGCCCCTTTTTGCCCCTTTTTATGAAATGATGCTTCTTGTTTTAATATAAGCTTTTTATGGCACAAAACTGTTTTATAAAAAAAAAATCTCAAGACAAAAATTTGTTTTTGAATCTATCATGTAAAGTCTTATGACAAAAACTATTTTGAAATAGTTTAAGAGTTCAGATCTATAGATATTCATTATTGTATTAAAATTATTAAAAATAACACCCTGATTCACTAACACAAACAGGAACGTCTTGTTAAAATTTTTTATGAAAATCACGCAGCTTTAAATATTTTTAAAGTTATTTTGATGCAAATTTTGGTGCCATGTCACAATATCCAGTGACATAATGTCCAAAGACATTATGTCACTGCTAAAAATGGCATAACATCCATGGACATTGGGACACTTTTAATAGTGCCCAACAATGCTTAAAATATGTCCAATCGACATCGTCGCTTCAAAGAAATATTTGGAAATTAATTAAAATTGTTAAGAAATTTTATTTTACTACAAAATATTCTTTGCGTAGCTGGCCTTCGGCCGGGCTTAAGTAGTTTTTCTTCTTAGTATATTGAAAAGCGGCCTTCGGCCGGTCTTAACGATTTTCTCCTCTCAGTATAGTCAGCGGCTTCGCCGACCGAAGGCCGGCTATGCAAAAATCTTTACTCAGCGAAACTGCTTTTCGATATACTTTAATAATGTGCTGTTTCCATATGCAAACAAGCGACTTGAGTAAAAAATTTTTTATGGAAATTGCTAAAAAAAATGTGAGTGCCTTTCACATAAATTTTATACAAACAAGGCTTGTTTGCATTGTTTGTCTAAAATTGATATAAAAAGCAGTCAGTTTTTTGAACGAAAAAACATCAAAATTGATTCATTTTATTTCAAAAGCATTATATGCCCTAGAAATTCATTAAATATTAGAATTTGGTTCAATTATTCTCTTTTCAAAAAAGTTGCCCCTTTTTTTGAAAGAGTCCCCTTTTTGGTGCCACTTTTTTCCTCAAAATCCCCTTTTTGTGCCACTTTTTAAAAATTTTCAACGGTCACCCTGGTCGCAACCATCGCTGTTCCTTTGATTGTGAACAAACTAAAATGTGATTTTATTTAAATATGGGCATGGGTTAAGAAATATTTATGTACGTCAGTGATGGAAAATTCAGTACCATTGTACTATTTTTAGTACTTTTTCATTCTCAAAATACCTCAGTACCCCCACGATATAAAAATTCCTTATTCCAATCTGTAACGTTAAAAAAATTAAATTTTTTTCCGGCTTATTAATATTCAACCCATTATACTCAAAAACTTGTTCGAAAACTCTTGATATCTTTATTTGAAGAAATAATATATGTTCAAACAGAAGTTATTAGAGAACTATTTATAACTGGTATAAAAATCATTGTTACATGTAGTAGACTATATAAGTTTCACTTTGAGATTATACCCAAATCAAATTGTAAGTCCTCAGTATTTTCATTTCTAGTGAAATAAGATATAAAATCATACGAGTTGTTGTGTATAAAGGTAACCATGCAGAAAAATTTCAACAACATCGGTTTATCAAAACTTAAAATTGCTTTCAATTAATATAATAATTGAGTCAATTATCCATGTGATTAAAAACAAAATTTTCTATAAAAATTTTGAAAGTTTTGAGTAAAAAGATTTCAATTACGAACACTGCAGCTTCAATTAATTTTGTTGTTAAAGTTTAACCTACGACGAAAATTATACATTTAATAACTAAAATTAAAATTTTCAATTGCTCAAAGTTTGTGAAAATTCTTAGATAGGCGGCATGAAATAAACCCACAAAACAAATATACAGAGGGCAACAACAACGATTTTTTGGGGTGTTATTTCTTTTTTGGGGACTCATTTCTTGGGGTTTATTTAATTTTCGCTTTGGTTAGCTATTTTCTGGGGGATTATTCCATGCCGCCGTTGGATAATATTGTTTTTCATCTACTCATTGATTCAATTACGAAATTAATTGAAAATGATTTTGATGTTTTAATTAAGTATAATAATTGAAAAATTTTTTAATAGAAAATATAATTTTAGTAAGTGAATACACAATTTTCATCGTCGATTGAGCTTCAAAAGCTAAATGAATCTGCAGTTTTGCCCCTATATTCATAAACATTTATTGAAGTTAATGTTCGTTTACTGTACGAATTTTGTATGAGAAACCGGTTTTACTCCACACATTAACTTCACTAATCATTTATGAATATGGGGGCTAGCAATTGAAATCGTATTTTAGCTTTTTCTCTGCATGAAACTAAATTTTAATATTTTCTGCCTTAGGATATGAATAGTTATTGCTAGTTCAAGATACCTAAATTTTCAAAATTTAATAACCAACAATACACCGGAAGTTCCATATTTACAGTGAACATTAATCCCAATATCTTCAAGAGCTCCAATTACATACATCTAGAAAAAACAGCGGAAATAGTAAAAAAAATATACATTAATATGTCAAATATGGTTCCTTTGTATGATAGTTAAGAATTCCTGAAGTATTACATTTTCAATTCCTGAAAAAGTACCATTAAGGTGAAAAAAGTACTTATTAAGTTAAGGTTCAGTACCATTTCAAAATCTGTATTTTCCATCACTGATGTACGTACAAAACGAAACAGAAAATAATACAGTGAAGCTGATGAAGATGCCAGTCATTTTTTCCTAAAATCGTCAAAGTTTAGAAATAAATTCGTCAATATCGTCAAGATTTTTGGAAAAACTCGTTATCAACTGTTTTATAAAATATACAATAGTACTTTAGAATACTAAAACAATGCTGCCTGTTCTGTAAACCGAGTCGATTTGAAAACGCTCGATTTAGAGAAATTAAATCTACTAATAGCAAATTTTTTCAGATTTTTTCCAGTGGTATATATATTAGAGCTGAACGTATGATATCAGAAATTAATTTACTATAGCTATACGATTTAAAATAAATCATTATTTATTTTTGGAAAACGAGAAATTTACTCTGATTCGGTTTACAGAACAGGGCCGGATATCTTGTAATATATTGTTTAAAAAATTAAGTTGGTATATTTGACTCCTACTCTCTTCAGTATTTACGTCATTTTACTTCTTTTATGAAAATAATTTTTCCTGCCGGGCTTACTGTCTTACATAAAATATTGAGATAAAAGCAGTGATGTCAACAAATCGCCAAAGTATTAGGGGTCATGAGCAAGAAATCGGCAAAATGAAGAAGAATGATCACGTTGATCAAGTATGGCATTCCTTTAAGCTGATGATGGCATTTACATAATAGGTATGTATGTGTGTATGTACATAAATCCACAAGAAATGTGCAGTCTAAAAATGTATTCTTCTTTACTTTTTCTGTGATTTTGCAAGAAGCTATTTTTTATGTGTTTTCAATTTATTAGGTCTGTTCAATAACTGAAAGTTGTTACAAATTGTTATAGGAAAGTGTTCACGTACTTGAAAAACTAGCAACGAAAGCGTGAAAAAAGAGCATAAAAAGTTGAGAACAAAAAAAATTTTTGTAAGTTTTTGCTAGTAAAATTTTTACTAGCAGGAATTAGCCAAACAGCTGTTTAGATCTTTTGTTTACAAAAAAATGTTGAAAATTCATGAAAAAATTAACTTTTTATAATTTTAATGAATTATTATGAAATTGTTAACTTTTAATGAGTTAAAAATATTAAATACAGTAATATAAGATATTTTTCTTTAATTTGACTGCAGCAGTGTTCGCTAAAAGAGTTTAAAACGCTTGAATTGGATGGCAGAAAATTTTCCACCTTAAGGTTAAATCATAAAGGGTACACTCGAAATATTATGTGAGTCAAATATAAACAAAAAACCCCGACAAGATCCTGCAAAGAACAAATTCAACTAAATTAATAAAAAGTTCAACAATTACATTGAAACTAACTTTATTTCTACTGTTTACAGATATTTTACCTAAGAAATCCTTATGTACGAGCAGTTGTATTTTTACTTCTGTTATTTAAATACTTTACACATAAAGCTTCATTTACAGAGTTTCTTTCTTGCAGTTTTAAGCCCTTATGACACTTACTTTTTCCCATCTTTTCTTAATTTAAGAATAAAGTGTGAAATAGGAATGCAAGAAAGAGAAGAATATAAGAAATATCTATTTTTGTTTACAATTTCTTTGAAGTGGTTTACTTGCGATGTGTTTCTTATATCATAAGCTAACTCCTTGTGCAACGATCTCGAAAAAAAAAATGATTAGAAATGAGTTTTAAGTTGAATTGAATTTTAAGCGGCCTGATAGTCGAATCGCACCGTGAGGTAACGGATAAACTGCCAAAATCTGTTACATTAATAAAACATGTTACTGTTTATTCAATATGTATCGTGCCTTTTGTAAGGTATAAATCTACAGAAAATATATTTTTACGTAGAGAGCGTCAAACTGTAGCATATGCTAAAAACAAAAAGCAAAGGAAACTAAAAAACAAATGTAAATAATTACAATAATTGAAACAAAATTCGAATAGAAACTTAATGATGGTACATTTGTGTGCTTTACATCTAGTTAAATAGTAAAAATCGATGAAATAAAAATATTAACATCTGCAGACTCGGGTAAACGATTATTTTACGTTTTTTTAAAGCTGAAGACGATTTTCAAATATTTTATCATCTGACAGCCCCGATCGTGGTATGTATTTAACACGAACACATACTGACACACATAGCAAAAGGACAGCCAATTACAGCGCACACGTGGCTTAATACATATAGAAGGTGGCTGCGTATAGCATACATATCCTACAATACAACAAAACAGGAGAATGGTCGTCAAAAAACAAACTTTTTTGACGTACGGTATACACAAAACGAACAGAACAAAAATTAATAAGCTGCCGTAACGCTACCACCTGCAGACTTATTATAGCATTATTGCACTCCTGAGTTTTTGTGCTCGTGACATATACATAAAAATTGTCGTTTGTTGTACTTAAGAACTGATAGAATGCTCGTAACAGCAACAAACTAAAAACAGAACAGCAGGTAGATTTATTCTACAGCTTTGTTGTGCATAAAAATTTGTACGCATTTTGTTAATCATACTTCGAATAAATGTTCATGCTTTGTTATTTCATGTGTACTTCACGTGTTCGAGTACTCGGTGCAGCCCTCTAATTTGTATACTTTCTTCTGTGATTTTTTTTTTTTTTTGTTTTTTTTCGATGTATTTTCGCCTTCTGTTTTTTTAACAACTCATTTGTGTCAATATTTAATTAGATTTCCTTAGTAAATCTGTGGCAATAAGGAAAAGGTGCTTAAGTCATATTTTATAGCTTTGTAGGAGAGTATTTTTAAACATTGAAGTGAACTTTTAGAAATTTGTTCCTATTGCACTTAAAGTTGAGTTCTTCGATTCTTTTAATTTAGGAATATGCATATGGCTCTATCTACTATAAAAAATATATTCAATTTGAAATTTTTTTATTATGACTTGAATTCGGCGATTATCCCATATGATATTATTAGTTAAAAATAAAAAAGCAGGCAGTCATTAGGCTATAACTTTTTAATATGGAGAATACAATTGTTATATTAACTCAAAATTAGCTTATCTCGAATTAAGCACTTATTCCTTATTGCCACAGAAATATCTGTGTAAAATTGTTTGTAGAACAAATTGCTAATTTGTTTTTCATTCTTTTGTTTTCTTTCTTTTTTCGAAATATTTTACGACAAGCTAAACAATGATACCTTTTGCTTTGGCTTCGTAAGAGAAAAATCATAAAAGCAACAAGGAAATAAAAAGATTGGAAAATACTTAACAAATTGGCAGGGAATTAAAAAAATACAAGTACAATTAATATGTTCTCTAATTTAGTTCTTTGCTTTTTATTCTCGAATTAAGTTGAAAATGTTTTGTTGTTAAGCTTAAAATGAGCGTAATAATCGCTTTTTGTCTATTATATTTTCAATTGTTTAAGCAATAGAAGACAGATACATACAAAATTGATGTTTTCTTAAAAAGTTGGAAGGACTTTGAATGTAAACAAATTGAAATTATGTTTTTTTGTTAAAACTGTGTGATTTTTAATTCAATGAAATATCATTATTCAGTCATTTTACTTGTTCTATTTAATTATTTTTATTGAGAAACGATGCACAGTGGGGGATTTTGGAAGACAAATTTAAATAAATCCGCAGTTTCTAAACGCGCAGTATGATTCCTATAAAATTTCATACAACATTTAAAAAGGTGTTGCTGAATTTAAGTTTGGAGTTGAAACTTTATGCCCTAAAAGGGGGCGGAGCCACAAGGCCCAAATTTGGTCATCTCGAGCTTCTGATAAATTTAAACCTATGTTAAGCTGTTATTTTTGATCTGATAAAAAATAGTTTTTGCATGTAGATTCTCATATCTAAGAGGTGAAATAAAGTCTACTTCATTTATAGATTTCCCTTTACAGTTTAGGAGATATTCGACTAAAAATATTAAAATCTTATTTTTTTACCCACCTTGGTCTACGATTTTGCTAATGGGGAAGTAAAATCTTTTCCGATTTTCAAAAACTATTTTTGCCTATTTCATTCGAAAATATCAATAATCAATATCTTACAGCATTAAAACAAAAGTTATACTTATGCACAAAACACTAGTCTTCCCGTTGTTCAAGTATTATGTGTACTTAAACCAAATATTAAATAGACGTATGGTTGATGATGGTCAGGCCAAGAAACGCTATTTCAGTACGAGATTTCAGTTGTAAGTCAATTAATGCTACAGGTTTAAAAGATAAAGGTAGATATATCACATATCAAAATTTAGAAAATTATAAGTAGTTTTCACTAGCGTATTCAGATTTTAACAACTTTTGAAAGACCTTTTGCAAAACATGGCGGAAAATATTGTTATGTGGTGTCTTGTGAATAATATTTTTTTTCTTAAGGTCATAATATAGTGTATTATTGATATTTTCGAATGCAATTTCGCAGTTATATAGGAATTTATGTGAACCAGCCACATGCCCAAATTTAAAACTATTTGAATTAAACTCTTTTACAAAACTTATTTAAGCTCTTTTGGTAGTTTAGAAATTTTTTTAAATATCTTTTATCGGTTATATTTATATATTGTATCTTCAATAAAATTAAACTAACAATAAGTAATCTTATCTTAACTTTAAATTTTAAGTCCAGCCAACGTCAGACAAAAATATTTGTTACAGCTGTTGGTTCTTTGAATGTCTACGTTGCTCGTGTTCGGCTGTGAGCAAGACAGTCTCTCCTTTCAGCCGAGTGTGGCCACTAAAGTTAATGATGTTTCGGGCTAGGGGATTTGGGTGCAACTCAAGTTTTTTATGTATCTTGTCACGTGTTTAAAAAACCGTTGAAAATAAATAGAGTTATCCTTTTTGCAGTATAGGGTAGATCTTAGAGCATTTTATTGCTTATTTTATCAGCGCCTGGAGCTTTTTTTGAAATTAAGCTCGCAATACAGCGTTTAAACTAAGGAATATCGAACCTCAAGTTAACATCTGGTACAGCGAGGACTGGTGGTAGCTCAACTATAGTATCAGACGTATTTGAAGTAAATACTTTCTGCAAGTGGTTTAAAAACAGAGTACCTTTTTCAGCGTCAGTTCTTGCCCAGCCTCCATTTGAAACTCGCAATGGAGGCTTATGTATCACTGGTCTTTTGAGGCCTCAGGCTACTCTTCATAGCGAATAGCCTGTGTGAGGTCTTGCGTCGTGTCCATTCAGAAATTTTTGAAGAGAAGCGTTTTTTTTATATTCTAGTAGAGTTTTTAGCTGTTTAGTACATTCATTTAGCCTAGATTTTAGCTGAGGTGATCTGTAGCGTTGCCATTCTCTGTGAACTCCTCTTTTTTCAGATAAAATCCGTTCTACATCTGCTGAATAAATTCTATTATATATCACCTGAAGATTTGTAGTAGTAGCATTTAGAGTAGCTTGCTTAAGGTTTGCCTCAAACATTCTAATAGAGTGATCTAAGTCAGTAGGCGTTTTTAATGGAATATTTTCTGTGAAGTAAGCACTTAAATATTTTTTTGTATTTTAACCAATTAATACGTGTGGTTGTCATCGTTAAATTACAAGTGGGTGAAGAAGTTGTATGTGAATATATAGTTACATTTGTTGTTGAGTGATCTGAAGACAAATCTAAAGATGCTTCAACTTGGATCATTTCGCTAGGTACACCCTTTACCACTCCATAATCAATAACATCAGGTATTTTTCGGCGATCTGTTGGCCAGTAATTTGGCTGCCCACTTGATATACTATTCAAACGCATTTTAGAAATTATGTCAAACAACGCGACTCTTTGGTGTGATGAGGCGATATCCCCAGAACGTGTGCTTAGTGTTGTAATCACCGGCAGCCAGAAAGCATGGGACTAGTGAATTAAAAATTTCTACATTGATTTTCTGTAATAGAGTACCTGAGAGGAGAGTAAATTGATGAAATTACCAGGTTTTGATGAAAAGCTTCAATGCAGATGTAAGTTGCTTGAAGATAATCTTCACATTAATTTACCCATTAAGTAGTGTTTTAATCGCGATGTTATTAGTATAGCCGAGTCACCACAAGCTCTACACTGGGGGCCTTTGTATCGTATAGATATAAGCATTTCATTTAGAAAATGACAACATTTGGTTCTTCGCTTAAGCTACCGTCATATTTGACAAATATATGATTAAATAAACATAACCACTACTTTTGCTCTTGGATAGTTAGAGTGATTTAACTTGGTTTTATATTACAAAATAAACTTAATTATGCTGCATAAAGCTATTTTTATATAATTTTTAATAAATGTAAACCAATATTTAAAAAAAAAACATTGGAACTAAAGAAAATAAAATTTTACTTTTCCGTCAAATATTTTTTTAGTGTGGCCATATCTTTAGCTTTTGTGCTTTTTCCTTTTCTGGAACCTAAATTATTGAAAGTAGTTTAAAGCATCTTAAGGGCCCCATACACTACACCAGAATTCACGCGCAATCAAGTGTTGGCGCCAGTAGTTTGGATGTGTATGGTCATTCGGAGTGATTATACGCTTTGCTGTAGCGATGTCAAACTGAGTTTCATATTTTGCTGATGATACCAGTTTTTGGTATTGTGTATGGTGAAATTAGCTCAGTTGAGGAAAGTTGTCAAAGAGTAAACATCGGGGTAAAATACATATACTTCAATAAATTGCTTATAAATTATAAAAAATAAAAAATAACTATTGTAAAACCTTTCTGAAAGAAAACAAGTCATTTCCAATAATTTTTTTTAATAAAAAACATGAATTTTTCTTAATTTATATTCTCAAAACAATATCAATAATAAATGCGGTATGTGCGCTCTCTCAACAACTCAACCGTACAAAAATTTTAGAGAAATTAATATTGCATCAGTATGATTGTATGATATGTTTTTCGAGCACGATTCAACATCACTTGTTTGTGCCAGTATACTGGAGCAGTGTATGCAGTAGTGGCATGCAATAACGTCCATGGAGATAACATCCATAGAGATAACGTCCATGGAGATTTTCCACATTGAAAAATAAATAATATCAATGAACATTACGAGTTACTTAAAGGCTACAAAGTTAATTGGCAAATACACTGCTCCGTTGTCTGACGCGATCAGAAAGTGAGAATAGATCAAAATTGCAAAAATAGTTTCTTAATAAAATATTTTATATTAATATGATTATTTCGAACGTATTTGCTTTGTGAATCCAAATTGATTATTAGGCTAAGGTTCGTATTAAAATATTTTATAGTTTGGAAATCGATAGAAAGTACACATTTTTTAATTGCAATCTACTATTTCTATATAAAAAAAAATTGTCTTATTGGATTACTTGACGTGAATGTAGCACTATATTCCGAAATAAGTGCAAACACTATCACCCCCACAAATCGTACAAGTTCGGATAAGTCTACGAGATGTGGACTTTAGAATATTTGTGAGAAACTTATTAGAGAATCTATTTGTTATATATTACCACTGGACCTTAATCAAGGTTTTTAAAAAATTATAACACATCAAGCATAACGATATATTAAAAAAATTTAAATTAGTTTTCGCCAAAAATAGAAAATAAAGATACAAGTATATCAATGCTTGCTTTAAATCTTAGAGTAAAACCACTTTCACAGGGGAAAAACAACAAACACGCTCTTATGGCATTTTCGTCCTCTGTACCTAACTACAAGTTTTATAAATTCAAAATTCGGTCACCCATCAGAATTTTAAAGAGGTTATTCTAATTAACATATCGTCGTTGTTCTGACGTAATCAGTTATGTGAAAATTTTCGAAATTTTTTTATTGCACAATTCTTAACCTTTTTCTATCCACCAATTCGTTTAAGGATATACTGAAGGACTTGGAAGTTAACAAAAGTAGCTATGTAATAGTTATATATAGAATGTTCCTACAAAGAAGTTATGTGTATAAATTCAAACCAGAATGTGTTAATAAATCTTCTAAATAAAAAAATTATTTTGTTAGCAATTTTTTAGAAACATGAGTTATGTGCAGTTTTTTCAATAATTTTATTATAGTCCCGCAATGTGCAATTTCCCTATTATTTTTTACAAAATACTTGTAGTAATGCAAAAGTTACTTCAAGAAAGCGCTTATTCGTGATCATATATAAACTCTAAAACACTTCTGTTGAAAATTAGTTCGATAATAGTAGGCAACACTTTACTGATTATTATCGACCTAAAATTAGACACGCATTCTTTTTGTTAATTTTTGAACAAAATATGTTTACTTAAACAAATAAAAAATTAGCGGCGAAGCAGTTGGCTGCCTGCAGCATCGAACCGCGACCTCTTGGCAGATAGTCTGGCGTATCTGCCACAGGCATATTATACTTTTTCTGCCATTTTATCCACTTGAGCTAAATATGTATGGTTAATTTGTGAAGTCAAATTAGACAAATTATGTTTTTTATTGCAAATACCTACAAAATCGATGCAATTTTAGACAACGAGAAATTTTCAACACAAATCTAGACAATATATGATCCTAAATTTTAAGTAATGTTTTAGAGTACAATTCTTGATGTTCTTCATTATATCTAATTTTGCATTTGCAACTCCGCAAGACCAATGCATCAAAACACTGAATTCCGCTAATGATATTTCAAGCCAAAGTGCTTAGTTTCATAAGAATTTATCTAAAAACTAATCTTTACTTTAATGTAATTATTTCGAACTTATTTGCTTTTTAATCCAAAGTGATTATATAGGCTAATGTTCGTAACGTTGCAGAGCGGTCATAATTGAAATTTAGGGAATAAGTCTGTATTTTTGGAGCTTACGATCTGATTATAAAACAATGTATGCAAAAATATAAGAGAAAGCCCTACGCTTTATGAATAATAAAGTTTAAACTACACTGTTGAAATACACGTAAGGTACAGGGTGTTAAAATGTATTGCCTCAGGCATTAAAAACATTGTTGGCCTCATAATGTTACAAAATTTAATCCGATTTTAAGGATTTCAAATATTTTGTGAAGCTTATATATTGATAAAGGAAAATCAATTTATTTTATTAAGATGTCTTTAAAATTTTCAAAGATATTTGACTTTGAATAGAAAAAAATTTAAGGCAAAAGTGTATCACGTAGTACATATACGTAATATGATAGTAAAATATAATATTGCTCATACGTCACAATATTTTTAAGTAAAGTAAATAAGGAATTTTATTGAAAAAAGGTAAAAAATTGGCTATTCGTATTTTCCTTATATATATATATATATATATATATATATATATATATATATATATATATATATATATATATATATATATATATATATATATATATATATATATATATATATATATATATATATATATATATATATATATATATATATATATATATATATATATATATATATATATATATATATATATATATATATATATATATATATATATATATATATATATATATATATATATATATATATATATATATATATATATATATATATATATATATATATATATATATATATATATATATATATATATATATATATATATATATATATATATATATATATATATATATATATATATATATATATATATATATATATATATATATATATATATATATATATATATATATATAAAAGGAAAATACGAATAGCCAATTTTTTACCTTTTTTTGAATAAAATTCCTTATTTACTTTACTTAAAAATATTGTGACGTATGAGCAATATTATATTTTACTATCATATTACGTATATGTACTACGTGATACACTTTTGCCTTGAATTTTTTCTATTTAAAGTCAAATATCTTTGAAAATTTTAAAGACATCTTAATAAAATAAATTGATTTTCCTTTATCAATATATAAGCTTCACAAAATATTTGAAATCCTTCAAATCGGATTAAATTTTGTAACATTATGAGGCCAACAATGTTTTTAATGCCTGAGGTAATACATTTTAACACCCTGTACCTTACGTGTATTTCAACAGTGTAGTTTAAACTTTATTATTCTTAAAGCGTAGGGCTTCCTCTTATATTTTTGCATACATTGTTTTATAATCAGATCGTAAGCTCCAAAAATACAGACTTATTCCCTAAATTTCAATTATGACCGCTCTGCAACGTTACGAACATTAGCCTATATAATCACTTTGGATTAAAAAGCAAATAAGTTCGAAATAATTACATTAAAGTAAAGATTAGTTTTTAGATAAATTCTTATGAAACTAAGCACTTTGGCTTGAAATATCATTAGCAGAATTCAGTGTTTTGATGCATTGGTCTTGCGGAGTTGCAAATGCAAAATTAGATATAATGAAGAACATCAAGAATTGTACTCTAAAACATTACTTAAAATTTAGGATCATATATTGTCTAGATTTGTGTTGAAAATTACTCGTTGTCTAAAATTGCATCGATTTTGTAGGTATTTGCAATAAAAAACATAATTTGTCTAATTTGACTTCACAAATTAAACATACATATTTAGCTCAAGTGGATAAAATGGCAGAAAAAGTATAATATGCCTGTGGCAGATACGCCAGACTATCTGCCAAGAGGTCGCGGTTCGATGCTGCAGGCAGCCAACTGCTTCGCCGCTAATTTTTTATTTGTTTAAGCAAACATATTTTGTTCAAAAATTAACAAAAAGAATGCGTGTCTAATTTTAGGTCGATAATAATCAGTAAAGTGTTGCCTACTATTATCGAACTCATTTTCAACAGAAGTGTTTTAGAGTTTATATATGATCACGAATAAGCGCTTTCTTGAAGTAACTTTTGCATTACTACAAGTATTTTGTAAAAAATAATAGGGAAATTGCACATTGCGGGACTATAATAAAATTATTGAAAAAACTGCACATAACTCATGTTTCTAAAGAATTGTTAACAAAATAATTTTTTTATTTAGAAGATTTATTAACACATTCTGGTTTAAATTTATACACATAACTTCTTTGTAGGAACATTCTATATATAACTATTACATAGCTACTTTTGTTAACTTTCAAATTCTTGAAGCAACTTTTGCGTTACTACAAGTATTTTGTAAAAAATAATAGGGAAATTGCACATTGCGGGACTATAATAAAATTATTGAAAAAACTGCACATAACTCATTTATCTAAAGAATTGTTAACAAAATAATTTTTTTATTTAGAATGTTTATTAACACATTCTGGTTTGAATTTATACACATAACTTCTTTGTAGGAACATTCTATATATAACTATTACATAGCTACTTTTGTTAACTTTCAAATTCTTGAAGCAACTTTTGCATTACTACAAGTATTTTGTAAAAAATAATAGGGAAATTGCACATTGCGGGACTATAATAACATTATTGAAAAAACTGCACATAACTCATTTTTTTAAAGAATTGTTAACAAAATAATTTTTTTATTTAGAATATTTATTAACACATTCTGGTTTGAATTTATACGCATAACTTCTTTGTAGGAACATTCTATATATAACTATTACGTAGCTACTTTTGTTAACTTTCAAACTCCTGAAGCAACTTTTGCATTACTACAAGTATTTTGTAAAAAATAATAGGGAAATTACACATTGCGGGACTATAATAAAATTATTGAAATAACTGCACATAACTCATTTTTCTAAAGAATTATTAACAAAATAATTTTTTTATTTAGAATATTTATTAACACATTCTGGTTTGAATTTATACACATAACTTCTTTGTGGGAACATTCTATATATAACTATTACATAGCTACTTTTGTTAACTTCCAAGTCCTTCAGTATATCCTTAAACGAATTGGTGGATAGAAAAAGGTTAAGAATTGTGCAATAAAAAAATTTCGAAAATTTTCACATAACTGATTATGTCAGAACAACGACGATATGTTAATTAGAATAACCTCTTTAAAATTCTGATGGGTGACCGAATTTTGAATTTATAAAACTTGTAGTTAGGTACAGAGGACGAAAATGCCATAAGAGCGTGTTTGTTGTTTTTCCCCTGTGAAAGTGGTTTTACTCTAAGATTTAAAGCAAGCATTGATATACTTGTATCTTTATTTTCTATTTTTGGCGAAAACTAATTTAATTTTTTTTAATATATCGTTATGCTTGATGTGTTATAATTTTTTAAAAACCTTGATTAAGGTCCAGTGGTAATATATAACAAATAGATTCTCTAATAAGTTTCTCACAAATATTCTAAAGTCCACATCTCGTAGACTTATCCGAACTTGTACGATTTGTGGGGGTGATAGTGTTTGCACTTATTTCGGAATATAGTGCTACATTCACGTCAAGTAATCCAATAAGACAATTTTTTTTTATATAGAAATAGTAGATTGCAATTAAAAAATGTGTACTTTCTATCGATTTCCAAACTATAAAATATTTTAATACGAACCTTAGCCTAATAATCAATTTGGATTCACAAAGCAAATACGTTCGAAATAATCATATTAATATAAAATATTTTATTAAGAAACTATTTTTGCAATTTTGATCTATTCTCACTTTCTGATCGCGTCAGACAACGGAGCAGTGTATTTGCCAATTAACTTTGTAGCCTTGACCAATGCATCAAAACACTGAATTCCGCTAATGATATTTCAAGCCAAAGTGCTTAGTTTCATAAGAATTTATCTAAAAACTAATCTTTACTTTAATGTAATTATTTCGAACTTATTTGCTTTTTAATCCAAAGTGATTATATAGGCTAATGTTCGTAACGTTGCAGAGCGGTCATAATTGAAATTTAGGGAATAAGTCTGTATTTTTGGAGCTTACGATCTGATTATAAAACAATGTATGCAAAAATATAAGAGGAAGCCCTACGCTTTAAGAATAATAAAGTTTAAACTACACTGTTGAAATACACGTAAGGTACAGGGTGTTAAAATGTATTACCTCAGGCATTAAAAACATTGTTGGCCTCATAATGTTACAAAATTTAATCCGATTTTAAGGATTTCAAATATTTTGTGAAGCTTATATATTGATAAAGGAAAATCAATTTATTTTATTAAGATGTCTTTAAAATTTTCAAAGATATTTGACTTTGAATAGAAAAAAATTTAAGGCAAAAGTGTATCACGTAGTACATATACGTAATATGATAGTAAAATATAATATTGCTCATACGTCACAATATTTTTAAGTAAAGTAAATAAGGAATTTTATTGAAAAATTTTATTTATTTTTTTTTAACTAAATATTCGTTTTTATAACAAAAATCCGTTTAATATAACATAATTTTTCACAAAATCTACTCTCCTCGCCACATTTTTAGCAGGCGGGTAACAACTTAAAGCTAGATTAATTATAGTAAATATATTTAATTAGTTTGGGCTTGAGTTCAGTTTTAATTTAATTTTTCAAGTAAATTATATTTTTATTTATATATAAGTGTGAAGCATGTAGACAAGAACATTTCGACTGCGCGGAGGGTTGACCTGACATTTCGATAGCTCCCGCTTATCTCATCATAGCTCTTTAGCGCATTGACCACTCGACCAAAGTCGGTGGTTTGCAGTCAAGAGTTGAATATCATATACTTTTAATAATTTCATAATATCAGTCTCAGAGCTGTGTTTCATTTGATAGTTATTTGTTTGTAGACAAACACGCTAACCACTCAGCCAACAGCACCCTCAAAAAAAATTAAGATCAAGACTTTGAAACGAGGGTCCAAAATGGCAAAATTTGTACAAAAATTAAGCTTAGCTTTGGACGTTTTTCTCAAAAAATTTTCAGAACCAAAAATTTCATTTTTTCATATTTCAGAAGAATAGACTTCAAATATGACTTCAGTTGAAATTTTAAATCGATTAAAGCATGCACGCTTCATCTGGCATTGGATGAATATATTGAATTTTTGTACGAAATTGTAAATTAATTACTTAAAAAAAAACTCCCATAGAGTTTTTCATATTTCTTTACAAAATCAAATAGATATATTTAACATAATTAATCTGGCTTTTAACTGTTACGCGCCCTCTCAAATATGTGGCCAGGAAGGCAGATTTTCTAAAAATAATAAAATTTTCTTAAATGCTTCTGAGTCGTCATAAAATTTGGTTAAACAACTGATGTTTGATCGTGGATGCTAGGATTAAGGTAGTATCCACGATCAAACATGGTAAACGTGAACAAAGGACGCTGATGGTGACAGTGTAGCGGCTGTCGTAATTAGTAGTACTAATCCATTCTGATAGTCTGATTAGATAATCTAACATTCCACTTTTAAAAAATAATTGGAATTTACATTAATTCAATTATTGAACTTAAGCCGCATTCGCACAAAATATTATAATACATTCATTTATCCATTGATTTGTAATAACCCAGCAAAAAAAATCTTGACTTGGAAGCAATAAAAGCAAGTATTGAATTTTATTGCTTCCATTTTTTATATTTAGGAAACTTTTTAAATTCTTTCTTATGCCTTTCAGTAGAACTTCACCGATGTTCTACCGTAAGGTATTAAACACAATATAAGCATGAAGCTAATACCTACATGTATGTAGAAGTATATTTTGTCGCTAAGCGATTAATAACCGTCAAATGTATGTATTTCTCATTAAATAAAGCACATATGCTCAACAGATGAGAAAATTAAAAACAAACTGGAGACTGCGAACAATACATATGAAATATTTTTTTACTTTTATACTAATACTATCGCGCAGCAGAGAAATTTAAATAAATGAGTGATTCTACCAGCGTTGCCAGAATGCTGATTTTATCATATTTTTGATGATTTTTTAATCAAAATATGATATGATGATTTTTTCCCCCAAATGATGATATGTTTTCTCGCAAATTATAGTTTTTTTATACTGTTTATATGTATGTCGTCAAAGAAAATGCAAAAAGCCCCATCGGACATATTAAAAGTTTTACAGGAGAACGATGAAACCTGTTTAAATGAAAAAAATATTTTGACAATTAGTGTACAATTTTACAATATAATTAAAAAAGGACCAACAAATTTATATATTTATTGCGAAAATTTTACATGAATTGCCCATATATTTTTCATTTCAACAAGTTTTATGCTTCTTCTGTAAAACTTTTAAAATGTTAGATAGGGCTTTCTACATTTTCTGTGACGATATATAAATAGTTTTTGAAACATATCATGCCTTACTTTTTTTAGTTGTTTGGATCAATTAATATATAATTTTCAAACGTTTTTAATATAAAAGTTTATTGAAGTGCATTCATCAGCTTTGAAAGATGATTTTGAATGACAAAACTATCAATCATGTTCGATGATAAAAATTTTTGTGGGATGTACAAAGTTTATTGGGCTAAATTCAAATAATTTTTAAATTTGTTTCTATCATGTACAGGTTTTTTTAATGGGTTTGACTAATATTTCAAATAGCTACGTCAGTATGTTTCACCCTCAATAACGATTTATCCGATTTGAATAAATAAGCCAATCATATGAAAAAAAAATTCACTTTGCATGAAAAACGCATTTTTCTCCGCTAATTTCTGAATACATCCAAAGCAGATGGAAATTAGAAAGAATTAGATATAAATGACTTAAAGGTAATTTTATTCTGCATTTTTTATTTATTGAAATTGGTCAATTATACTGATGTACATATTGAACATCTTAGTCATGCCCATTAAAAAATCTGTACGTGATAGGAAAAAACTGAAAACGGAGTTATGCATTAAAGTTTGTATATTCCACATATTATTATTTAAAAGATGAAAAATGTTTTTTTGTATACCAGTGCATATAGTTATGTTTTCCGAGTTGTTTTTTTCGTGATGGAAGTGGTTTTTCGCATTTTTGTATGTTATTACAGTCATGGCGATATTTTATGTACTTCTCTGAACGCTGCCGGTTTTTAAACCTTTTCACGAATTTTTTACAAATATCTTTTTAATATTGGTTGCCAAAAAAGCAGTAACACTCCTATCTAAAATATGACATGAAGGAAATCATATAATCTAAAAAAACGCGTTTTTGTTTGCTGTAAAAGTCTCATTGTTCAGCTTTGGAATAAAAGTTTGTGATGATTTTTTATATCCAAATATGATTATTATTCCGCCAAATGATGATTTTCTTCGAAAGGCTTATGTCAACGCTGGTTTCTACGATAATAAAATCAAGACAAGCCTACTATGATTTAGAATATAAATTTTAGATGTTGCATCATCCAAATTTTATTCAGTTGACATTGATCATTTCGAGCAGAAAGTGTTTTTATGTACGTGAAAAGAAACAGAAAACATACCGTGTATTATATTATTAAAAAAAGTGTACAGAAAACAATAGTGATTTATTGAAATAAATGACTTAAAAGACATACATAGTTGCTGGGCAAAATAAAATTATTGTTGATATACTTTCGCAAGTACAAGTTATTGTGAAAACAAATTTATCGTCAGAAACTGTTGGTGCGAAACATGTAGAAGAATTCTCAATCCAAATCCTCTTTGAATTGGATGAAATGTAAGCAAATATTAGCGGAGATACGATGGATGCGTTGGTATGTATAGCCATGTCAGTTTATTTTTTTTTTCGTCAATTTGTTTAGTGGTGTTATTTACTCTTATTTCAGATCAGTACTATTAAAAAAAATAGTTAGAAAGGAAGGTATAATCCCCCTTATTCCGTAACTATTTGTCGACGTCACGTCAAGACAATACCAAAAAATTAGCACATCTCTACTCGTCATCGACAACAATTTACTATTACTGACAGCCACTATTCTCTAAGGCATAGAAAATGGGAAGAGGCTGTTAATAGTAGGGAATTTTTGTCGACAGCGAGTAGACAAGTCCAAATTTTTTGGTATTGTCTTGACGTGACGTCGACAAATAGTAACGGACTAAGGGGGAATAAGAAACTTAAACCAAATTTTTAGTGAGGACATGCTCCTGAATTTCAATGTGGACGGCCGACATAATAAAAAAGATCTCTTAGATTATCCGAAACTATTAAAATTACTATATAGTAAGTGGAGTATGAAACACAAAATATACATGCTTATTTATGGACACTTTATATAGAGAGTCTGTTAACAAAGAAGAAATGCTGACAAAGAAGAACTTTTTCGACTGAGCAAAAATAAACATTACAACAACACATGGCTAAAAAAGGAATAAAGCGCTTCCGTTTTTGGTGATGTTCCATCCAGCACCGATGAAAGTAGCTTTCAGGGTACGAGTGACTAAAAATTGAAAGACAAAGATTTTTTTTTAATTTATAAACATTTTGCATTTTGTAAATCCAATGAATTTGGAAAATTTCAGTTAAGCCATTTTGCACAAAAAATTAATCAACATTTTTATTTCAGTTTTGATCCAAAAACGAAAGAAACAAGTTTGTAGATATATCAGGTATGTGATGAAAATCAATTTTGAAAACGAAGCACTTTTGAAAGCCCATTTTAATGCATTTTTCAACATGTGTTCATAATTTTTGTGATACAACTCTTTTTTAATACAGAAATATTTTTATAATATTTGTGATACAATTCTTTTTAATAAAGAAATATTACTAAAAACCATCTTTCAAAATTGCTACATTTTCGAAATCGATTTCTATCACATACATGCCTGTATATAACTATTTACTTAAGATAATTATTGTATTTAATACAGTATTGTATGTTTAAGTATTACATTTTTGTAATGTAAACTTACTACCTGTTTATCGATGTCGAAGGAATTTTTTCTTTCTTACAAAATTTTAGAATTTATTTTTGGTTTAAATGAAATTGTAAGAATACAAAAATTCCTTATACATCGCTAACCAGGACATTTAGCTTTAATTGAATTGTTCCTTGAAACGTTAAAGTACAAATTTTTATTTTTTTCGTTCTTATATATATTTTATATAAAAATTTAAAAAATGTGTTTTATTTAATTTCTGTTATAGATGTGTTCATGATAAGGGATTACTTGAAGAGCTTCTTTGATTTAAACTGAAACGGAAACTGTTGTTTTCTTTCATCTAGGTTGTGATTGAATAATGTAATACTTAAAGGGCTTCTTTGACTTAAAATGGAAGCAGTTTTTTCTTTCATTTTTGCTGTGATTCAATAAGGCCTTACTTGAAGGTCATATTTCATTAAAAATAATACATGAATTTTTGCATGCCAGAAGGTGTTTTATACGTACCGAAAAACGCATAACATATGCACTTTTTTAAAGCTATATTTGAAGCATTTTTTCTTTCTGTGAATTCAGCGCACTTTTAGAACCACAGAGGAAGCACGTTATGGATTTCAGAGGCAGAGCTTCCACGCGAGGAATCCTATAAAAAATCATGCATTATTTCATGGTAAGCGCTTGCCTACCTAAACAGTACTTATAAAGCTGCTTCCACCGAAGCAGCATTTTTTGCTGGAATATATTGTTGCGTTTTTATACCTTTTCGTAAAAACGGTTTTATTATTATCATAGGATTCGTTGAAGTGCAATACAAATAAAACAAGGATATTTGTTTTCACAAGCAAATTCTCAGTACACTCTTTATTTGTTATTTTACTTTGACAAATACACGTACAACTAAACGGGATGTACACACAAGTGATGTTACGAATATTCGTATTCGTATTCGAATCGCCTAATATTCGCCTCTTTCATGATATTCGTATTCGCCAATTCAAGCCAATATTTCACGAATATTTTGTGAATACGTTCCATAAAATAATACACAAAAAATACTGAAAATTAAACAAAAAATATTTATTTTTACTAAAAAAAATTGTCTATAACGCAAAACAATAATCTTCTTTTAGTAAAGAAAAAGAAACAAAATATATTTCACAACGACATGGTATTTAAAAAGTAAAGTCCTGTTAAATTAATATATTAATCATGTTATAGTAATACTAAAAGCTCAGTAGAGCTGGGGTTCTCATCAAATTCCTATTCACGGACCCCTTGTAAAATTTTTTTTCGCGGACCCCCTCTGAAACCCAGGGTCCCGTTTCACAAAACTACAAGTTACAAATCTACAAGTAAAGTACACATAAAACAACAACACTTTATTTGGATGGTTGCTACGGACCCCCAGGGGTACACGGCCCACCATTTGATAACCGTTACAGTAGAGAAATGTTGAACATCAAAAATAAAAGTTTTGAAGTCTTTTCTTCATCAAGCCTATTGCGCGGTGTGTAAATAAGCTCCGCACCACTAAACACTAAATATTGCCTGGGTATAGGTAAAAGAAGCTCGTATATTCCCTTATTTACTTTCCACCAAAAATTTAAAAAAGTGGCATTCAGGTGCCATCATCGGAATGTCATAATAATAGGTCCGTTCGTTTTCTTTTGCAGTAAAATGCAGTAAATGAGTAATTACTGAGTAAACTGAAAACAAACAATGCTACTGTCCAAAAAATACTGTCCGAAAAATAGTAAATATTCGCAAGATTAAGAAAGCAGCTGATGGCAAATAAATCTGGTGCAGAAAATAATTAACAATTTTGACTACCCAACTCTTTTTGTTATTGGTAATCGATACAATACTTTTTATAACGCGAAAATTTTAAGAAAATATAAATAATTAATTTTATGTAATACTTTATTTGATTTTTCTAATTTGTGTCTACTTAAATTTATTCAGAAGTATATATATGACCATTTGTGTTTGTTATTAATTACCTTAAAAACAAGGTCAGTACTAAGTAGGCAAGTTCTTAGCACTTAAATAGTCAGCAGCGTTGTCAACTTTTAAATTTTAAAAAGCACTGAAACCAGGAAAAAACGCGTATTTTTTGAAAAAACGCACTAAATTCAAAAATATTCATTTTATATAAAAATAATATGTATTTGATCATTTCATAAAGTAAAATACATAATTTGTGATGTATTAAAGGACATCTCGCACATGCACTGTGAAAGTGCTACAACTCAAATATACTGATTTTCCAGAAAACGAGTTTTAGTTTTAAATTTACTCACACCTTTATGGGAAAAAATAAATGTATTTTCTCGTCAAGAGTTTAGTATACATCTTGTATGATTTTTTAAGCAGTATGAAAAGTAATATGACGAATAATTTTGTACTATTAATCCAAAAAAGCATTCCTTGGGTTGTGTAACTTTTGAAGTGCATGCAATATAATATTGCTGTAATTTATGAAAATATAAAAGTCACTATATCTTTAAAACTAGAGCTAATTGGACATTTTTATTTTAACTTCAGAATTCAGCAGATAAAAATATACATCTAAGCATCTTGCTATTTTGATCTCGAAGCAATTTCATTGTTGCGTGGAGTAATTAAATCGAGATACATCAGTTGGTATCTCAACATGAATTTTCATGCTTCAGCCCGATTTTTATGTGAAGCATGTGCGGACATTCTGTTACGTATTTTAGACTTAAATATATTCATCAAGCTAAGAACTCGTGCAACTTCTGCGTTTGAATAAGGAAGTCACAAAAGTTTGATGGCAATATTTGCTAATGACATAAACGGGCTTATATCGACTGAATATTTATGTATATTTTACTTGGACAAAACCAAATACATAAAAATGTAAATAAAATTGTTTATTCTTCCACAAGGCTGCAAAAAAGTATGTTTAACAAAGGATTGCATGCATTATCAAAGAATTTTACTCTTGACTACATATTTTTTAGATGAATAAACTTATTTTTGAATTTTGTGGTCAGTGTCACCGTCAAAAATAAAAAGCACCAAAAATTAAACAAAAAAAGCACCGAGCACTTGAAAATTTTTCGCGTCGAAAAGTTGAAAAAGCACTAAAAACGGTGCGAAAAGCACTGAGTTGACAACACTGATACTCAGTCATGAACTGTCACTTTACGCTCTCAATTTGTATTCTCATTTACTGTATTTTGTGTAAACGAACGCAATTTAGTAAAATGCAGTAAAGTTCAGTAAAAATTTTTAAAAACTTTTGTGTACTCGAATGGACATAATGTTAAATACCTATAATATTGTGACAGTTTTTCTTAATTTGTTGTTATTGCTGCAAAGGGTAGATTTTGTTTTCAATTAAATTTGAAATATTAAGTGGTACTAACTACTTAGATTGAATATTCGTATTGTAATGTTTCCATAGATTTATCATTAAATCATAAAGAACTATTAAACAACACAGCAACATGCCTAAAGAAATAATAAAATCCAATAATTATAGAATGTTACAAACTTCATAGCAACACAAGTAAACAAAATCGAATATTGAGAAAGGTCAGTAATAATTTTAATTGCCAACACACTTAGTCATAAACTTTTGAATTCTTTTGGGTAATCCAATACTCTGTATGAAAGCGGTCATTGCACGCTTATTCACTTTGTTGTAACTAGAGCAATTATGCTGAACTAACAAACTGTCGCTAAGGATATAGTACACTAGCCAAAACAAACACACATAAATTTATAGAATTCACTCAATATTTCTGAATGCCTGATACAATGATAAAGAGTTGCTTGTAAAGTAGATTAAGTATAGAAATAAGAAATTGAGTGACATGTAGTAAGTTACTCAATAAAATAAAAAAACGAGCTTCTTTCCCATGGATAGTATATAAGCGAAGCAAATTCTAAATAAAGCTATCAATACTTTTTTGATCACAATCAATCGCTTGTGTTAAATCTTTTTCTTTTAACATTACTTGGCGATCCTGCACTATTTTTAGAAAAACAGCATAGGAGCACACAGCAAAAAATTGCTTATCCTTTGCTACATCTAAAATAGAAAAAGGACAATAGATCCGAGCATACATAGCTTATGCTCAGCTGGGATCTATCAAAAAAAAACTTTTTTTTGTTTTTTTAAATGGAAACACCTCTGGGGGAGATCCTAAAAGAAATCGAAGAAGCAGAAAAACGCTGGGAACGCTTACTGCAAGAAGGACACATACAAAAGCCACAGATACTCTAAGTGGGACCGAGGCCAAGAAACATTAAGAAAAAAAGAGGCTAGAAGAAACAAAGTTCGAAATCTTCCCATTGCCAAACACAAAGAGGAGCAGAGGCGGAAGGATAAATAAGGTGAAAAAGGAACTAAATGTCTTGAACCACCAGCTAACCTACGAGGAAGACACTACAACAATACAAAAAAAATTTTAATATTAAAAGCCGAAATAAAAATGTTTAAGCAAAAGAGAAAATAGAAAAACAAATAAATTAATTAAATATTATGATGATTAAATTTCTATTGGCCTTATTTATGTTTTTTATGTGTCAAATATATTTTGTATTATTTTTAATAGCAATGAAATTGATTTTAGAAACATTAAAAATTTATTAAACAAAATGATAAATAAATTCATATTGGTCCTCATAACAACTACTTTGATGATTTCACTTCTATCATACTTATTTGTTTTATGAATAAAAATAAGCATAGCGAATATTGTTGAACAGGGATTAAATGAAATAAAAAGTACAACGCAAGAACAAATAAATAATCTATTAAAACTTTAAGATATTTTCTCAATTTTCTTATGAATAAGCTAAAAATAATTTTTGACAATTATATAGGCTGGGTAATACTGGCGATTGTATTGGTACCAATGATAATATTTATAAATATAAAAATATTCAATTTTATAAAAATATTAATAAGAGACTATTTGAACTAAAAATAAATTAAGAAGTTATAAATGAAGTAAAAAATAATTTTGTTTTAACAATGAGAAGAGGAAATGGAGTTAAATTGCCATTACATAAGGTCGATGAAAATGATCGAATAGAAATAGAAGAAGAAACCCCAATGAAAGAAAAAATAGAATGGTTAGTTGGATTGTGGAAGATTATAGGTATGGAGGGCAATCCCACAGAATATGATATAGTAAATAGAACTAGAATAGAAGAGGAAACAATACGAGCTATAAGATGGTCTGAAGAAATAGAGAGAAATAAATTTACACAATAAGAATAAATAAAACAATTAAAAGATCTGAATGGAGTCTTTGAAATCAGTAGAAAAAATAATAATAAATGCTAAGAAATCATTTGGAAGACCATATACTCTAGAGACCATAGAAGAGAAAAAGTTAGAATTTGAAAGGTTAGAACAAGAAATAGTAACTAGTTTAAAAAAATTTTCTGTGTTGAAAAAAGAGGCCATAGAACTATTATAAGAACATACGAAAAAGAAAACTTGCATAATAAAAGAAAAAATAATAATAATGGCTAATCTGGATATAAATAAATTGTCCAAAATTACAAAATTGATACCAAAATTCTCTGGTAGATCTAACGAATTAAATGATTTCGTAACAAATTTAGAAATAGTGTCATCAACAATACCAGTAGAAAAGAGTACATCTTTCTTTAATTTCGTTTACAAATCAAGATTAGAAATACGGGTGCAAAATAGAATAACCACACCCACATCAATAACAGAATTAATAACAAGCTTAAAAAACACTTATAAGCCATTAAAAAAATTCTAACACAGTTTTAAATGAGATAATAATTGTACACAAAGAGATGGTAACGTATTAGGGTTTGCTACTAAAATAGAAAACCTGATCGCGGAATTGAATGCAATACAAATAGCAGACAAAGGAGAACATAACAGAAATGCTATATGCAGTACAAATAGTAAAATAGCATTTAATAAGTTTATGAATGGACTTAAGGATCCACAGATAATAACTACAATCGACGCAAGCCAAGTCAAAACTTTATCTGAGGTAGTTAAAATTGCAGAACAGGTTGCAGCAAGAACAACGCAGAAACAAGTATTTCATCAGAGAGCACACTGCAATAGGGGACAATATATTAATACTAGATAACAAATAAAATGCAAAAAAATGTGGTGGCATTCATGGTAGTCGATGTCCCGCTGAAGGCAAGATATGTAGTAATTGTGGGAAATTTAACCATTTTTCAAACCGATGTCTTTCAGGAATGCATAGTAACCCCAGAAATAACAATAACAACAATAATAATAATAATAGAACAAATAATAACAACAATAATTATAACAGAACAAACAATAATAACCAAAGCCGATAGAACAATAACCAAAGAAGACAAAATTGCAATAATACAAGCCGCAATATAAATCAAATACAGGATCAGGGAAACTTCTTGGTCCCGGAGACCACACAGATGGACTCTCCAGTGGGAACACATTAGAAACTAAAAACGTATATTGCACTTCGTCCAACCTCAGAAATTACGTAAAATTCAAAATAATAGATGTAGAAAATAAGATGACCTTTTTAATAGACACAGGAGCAGATGTTTCACTCTGCAAAGCAAAATTCCTTAACAAATATGAAGTGAATGTAAATGATTATTGCAATTTGACCGGTATATCGGATAATGTTATTAGATCCTTGGGCTCCACAGTTATTAATATCAATATAAACAACGAAATTATTAGACACAACACTCAAGTGGTAGAAGATAATTTTCCGATAAACACAGACGGAATACTTGGACGAGATTTTTTGACAAAGTATAAATGCAATAAAGACTACGACACATATATACTCATATTTAACCACAAGAATGAAACAGTAGCTATTCCAATATATGACAACTAGAGTTTTTCTTTTCTCGGACTTTTTCATTTCCCGGAAAAGCGGGATTGATTTTTCAATTTCCCGGGAATTCCCGCCCAATACAAAACGATACAATATATCATTTAACTGAATTTATTGGAGCAAAAAAAATATAAGTTAATGAGATCTATTAAATAAATTTCTTAATGCATTAAAAGTAAGTTAAAAAATATAATTTCAGTTCTTTACAGAGTAATTTCAACAAATATGTATGAAGGTGTGGCGTGTCGCATGCTTTTTAATTTTAATAAGAAAATTAAATTTTTTATTGTATAACTTCTGACTAGTAGCCATCTAAAGTAAAAATTTTACCAATTTGAGACTTTTTTATAATTGCTCTAGCTTTATAACCAGAAAATATTTATGCGAAATATGATTTATGCTTTATTTTATAGGCCAATAATGAGCAATTCATATTGCTAAGCAAAATTGAACTGAAATAATGAATTGGTCCAAAAATTTAATTAGCTTTATTGAGAAATGATTTTTCAAAGCATGTAATAATTGAAAAAGACAAAGACAAATTCTTGACTTTGTATAAGGGTCCAACTTAACACCATCATATTTTCTGGATCAACCACGATCCCATCATCATAGTTCTTCTTATACTCTAAGCCCTCAAACTCAAGCAGATAAATATCCAGCTTTAGACCAATTTGCATAAAGCTCTTTACAAGTGAGGAGATTTTGTCCAAACTTAGATAAGCTTTTTTTGCTATATTAAAAATTTCACCATATTTGTCTTAGCCAAACACTATTTGTGCTTTTTCTTTTTCTCATACCTAGTTTAAAAGCATTTTGCTTTCGAAGTCTATGGTTCATACGTGTTTATTTTTCCTGATATATTGGAAATAATCAAACATATTTTAATGCTTCGCGCTGTAGTGTTAAGAATTGAAATTATGTTTTTATTACAAAAAATTCCCGGGAATTCCCGCACAAATTTCCCGGGATTTTTTTCCCGGAAAATGTGCGGGATCCCGGGAATTTTTTCGCGGAAAATCCCGAATGAAAAACGCTAATGACAACACTTTTGGAATAAATCAAATAATAGTTCCACAGAGAAGAGAAATAATTTTGCCGTTTCGAACTGGAATAAGATGCACTAGTATTAAACAGAGAAATTGTTAAAGGTGTATACATGGCAAACGTGATACTACCACGAACTGGATATCAGCATATACGATTACTAAACGTTACATACAAAATAGCAAGTATACAAAATTTAAAAATAGAAACAGTTCCATTACAAAAATATGAAATTTGTTCAATTAATACACAGAAAAACGAAAATTATACAGCAGAAAGATTTAAAAAATTATAAAAAAATGTTGACCTAAAAGATTTAAATAATGAAGACAAAGAAAATCTCATAGCAATACTAAGAAAATTTCAAGATGTATTCCACATAGAAGGCGAGCATTTAACAACTAACAACTTTTATAAACAAACAATAGAATTACATGATAATAGCCCAGTGTACATAAAAAACTACCGTCTCCCACATGCACAAACAACAGAAATAAATTCACAACTACAAAAACTTTTGGAAACCAACATTATTGAACCATCTAAGTTTATATAATGCACCACTATTGTTAGTACCAAAAAAGGGTCATGTAGACTTAAAGAAATGGAGATTAGTCGTAGAATTTAGAAAACTAAACGACAAAATTGTCAATGACAACTTTCCTTTGACTCGTTTGAAAGATATACTTGACAGATTAGGCAGAGCTAAATATTTTTCAACATTAGACATGACAAGCTCTTTCCACCAGATCGAACTTGAACAGCAATCTCGCCCATACACAGCATTTTCAACACCTAACGGACATTACCAATATACACGATTACCATTTGGTTTAAAGATATCATCAAACAGTTTTCAACGAATGTTAACAATAGCTTTATCGGGTCTAGAATGTGAAGCTTTCTTGTATGTGATATATCGTTCGTAGTGTTTGGATGTAGTCTTAAACATCATAACACGAATCTCATTAAAGTATTCAATAGACTCAGACAATATAACCTAAAACTCAACGCCAATAAATGCTGCTTTTTAAAGTCAGAAGTAGTATATCTTGGACACTTGATAACAGCAGAAGGAATAAAACCCGATCCAGAAAAATTTTTAGCAATAACCAAATATCTGGTACCAAAGAATGCGGATGATGTTAGAAGATTCCTTGCATTTTGTAATTATTATAGACGTTTCATAGAAAATTTTGCAGACATGACAAATTGTTTAAATGCTTTGTTGAAGAAAGATAAAAAGTTCTATTGGACAGAACAATGTCAAACCACTTTTGAAACACTAAAATACGAACTAATAAATCCACCGATTTTACAATACCCAAATTTCGAGAAAACTTTCATTGTGACAACTGACGCATCTAACTTTGCATTAGGAGCAATTTTGTCGCAGGGAGAAATCGGACAGAATAAACCAATATCCTTTGCAAGCCGCGCACTTAATAAACACGAAAGAAATAAACCAGTAATAGAAAAAGAACTGCTTCGAATACATTGGGGGATACAATTTTTTAGACCCTACCTGTACGGCAGAACATTTATTGTCATTACAGACCACCGTCCACTAATTGCATTGTTTTCACACAAAAATCCAAACTCCAAATTAAACAGAACTCGTATGGAATTATCGGACTATGACTTTGAAATAATTTACAAATAAATTAAGTAAAGTGCGACTTTGGCTCGCACACGTAGGGTTCCGTACGAATACACATATGTATACTCCTTTTTGTTTTTGTCCGGTTTGTCATTTTGGCAGTTTTTGCATTGTGCTTTCTTGTTTATTTTAGTTTTTTATTTTTTTAAGTATTGTTCGTTGTTTTTTGGGTATTTTTATTTTGGCGCTTTTCGTGATTTTTTAAAATTTTTTTCTGGCGATTTTTCATTTTTTGCATTTTTTTTTTGTTTTTTGCCGATTTGTTTAGTTTTGGCGATTATTTGGTTATGGCATTTATTTAACGTTTTCACTTTCTGACGATATTTTTAGTTTTAGCGATATATTTTTGTTGTGGCGATTTTTTCAGTTTTGGCGCTTTTTTCGTTTTTGGGGATTTTTTCGGTTTTTTGTGGTTTTTTAGTTTTAGCGATTTTTTTTTGTTTTGGCACGTTTTTCGTTTTGGCGATTTTTTTGGTTTTTGGCGTTTTTTATTTTTGGCGCTTTTTTTTTGTTTTTGCGTTTTTTTTTTCATTATTGTGATTTTTTTAATTTTTTGGCGATTTTTTCATTTTTTGATGATTTATTTAGTTTTAGCGATTTTTCGTTTGAAGACTTTTTCGATTTTTGACGTTTTTTTAGTTTTTTGGCGATCTTTTTAATTTTGGTGATATATTGCGTTTTAGCGATTTTTTTAATTTTGCAGCTTTTTCCTTTAAGCGCTTTTTTTCATTTTAGCGTTTTTTTCGTTTTGAATTTTTTTTAATTTTGGAAGTTTTTAATTTTAGCGTGTTTTAAAATTTCAAGATTTTGCATCTTTGTTGTTGTAGCGGCCGAAGTTTTACATATTCTGTGAAAATTTCAGGTCCGTAGCCCTTACGGTTCCGAAGATAGAGCAGATTGTCTAAATTACATAGTAAAATTACATTGACTAATAGAACACCTTTTAATTTTTATTGTTTTAAATATCGGTGTTAATTGGTGTAGTCTATTCTACAGACTACACCAATTAACACGAAATTTGAAAATTTAAAGTGTTTATATATAAGTGTCTGCATATTACATTAGTATTTCAAAATTTTTCGTTGCTCGCCTTGGAACACCCTTTAATTTTTAGCTGTCATATATTTATTGTTGTAGCGGTCAAAGTTTTACATATTCTGTGAAAATTTCAGGCCCGTAGCTCTTACTTTTCCCGAGAAAACATTACATTAGTATTTCAACATTTTTCGTTGCTCGCTTTAGATTACCCTTTAATTTTTAACTGTTATATATTTGTTGTGGTAGCGGCAAAAGCTCTACATATGCTGTGAAAATTTCAGGTGCGTAGCTCTTACGGCTCCCGAGAAAACAGCCTGTGACAGACAGACGGACGGACAGCGTAGCAAAAACAATAGTGTTCCTTTACACTTTTGGTGTATCAGAACCCTAAAAAGGAAGTAGCAATACAATACAATTAAACTCAGACATATTAAAAGAAATGATTCCTAATAAAATTGATAAAACTGGAAAGAAATCGCTGGTGATAACAAGAAATATGGATAAAAAGGGGATACAAAAAGAGGAAACCAAAAACCTAGGTAGATATAAGAAATATGAAGAAAAGAAAAGGAAGAAAAATAAAGATGGTAATACAGATCCTAATGAGCCTGATCAACTCAAAGTTTGGGATTGTACATCCATAAGTGACATAAAGTTAGCAAGAAAATTAAAATTTATATTAGATAAATCAACTAAAGAAATCAAAGTTGAAATTGATTCTGTTCTAAATGAAATGACCATCAGATGTAGCGATAATCTCGATTATTTAGATAATATGTTGGAGAAACTACCTCCTGTTTTAGGCAGAACAAATTGTAGAAAATTCGCACTAGAAAAAAATTACGAAATATTTAAAAAGATAAGTATAGAAAAATTGAAAGAATAGTTAAAGACGTGTAAAGAAAATGACGTAATAGTAATATTGTATAGTAATCCTCAAAGAATAACAAATGAAAATAAGAAAAAGGAATTAATTGAATTGTATCACAACATACCATGCGGAGGACATTTCGGAGTCAGAAAATCTTTAATAAAATTAAAACAAAAATACATATGGAAGAATATGTACAAAATGATATAAAATTACGTTTTGGAGTGTGATCTATGTCAGAGAAACAAACAAGTAAGACACAACAAAGAACCGTTATGCGTTACGCTACTATTTAAGATAAACATTTTTAAGACCTAAATAATATATAAACAAAAAAAAAAGAATATTATTTATAAAAACAATATCATCTTTGTAATTAAGAAAAATGTATTATTATTGTACCACGCAGATAGCACACTATATAAATATTAATTAAAATGTTAAAATTTCATCAAAATTGTAAAATTTTAACTGAAAGATTGGGGGTGTAGTGTATCCATAGATTTATCATTAAATCATAAAGAACTATTAAACAACACAGCAACATGCCTAAAGAACTAATAAAATCCAATAATTATAGAATGTATACAAACTTCATAGCAACACAAGTAAACAAAATCGAATATTGAGACAGGTCAGTAATAATTTTAATTGCCAACACACTTAGTCATAAACTTTTGAATTCTTTTGGGTAATCCAATACTCTGTATGAAAGCGGTCATTGCATGCTTATTAATTTTGGTTGCTAAATTTGTTATTACGAAATACTTTGTTTTAACTAGAGCAATTATGCTGAACTAACAAACTGTCGCTATGGATATAGTACACTAGCCAAAAACACACACACATAAATTTATATAATTCACTCAACATTTCTGAATGCCTGATACAATGATAAGCAGTTGCTTGTAAAGTAGATTAAGTATAGAAATAAGAAATTGAGTGACATGTAGTAAGTCACTCAATAAAATAAAAAAGCGAGCTTCTCATGGATGGTATATAAGCGAAAATAAAGCTATCAATACTTTTTTGATCACAATCAATCGCTTGTGTTAAATCTTTTTCTTTTAACATTACAGTATTCGTATTCGGCGAATATTGTTTCAGATATTCGTATTCGTATTCGGGAATATTAAAAATTGATATTCGTAACATCACTAGTACATACCAACTATTCTTGGTGATATTGACTCGTCTATGTTCAAAAACACACTGAATCAATCGTCGTCTGGCAGCCCCCTTATAGAGTAAATTATAAAATCTTCCGGTAACTTTTCCAACTTTCTGGAATATAGTTGTCTCTCTTGATCTTTAACCGTACTGTAATGCAGGTCTCTTTTCATCTTTAAGTATACGGCATGATCATTTGGTCTTGCTATGGTATAGTATATGAGCGTGTGTAGATGCATGCGATTTTTCTTATCCATGTTTATCTCTTCATACACACATACACTAATGTTTTCAACATTATTTTGCTACTTAAACAAATTAAGATGTTTTTAAGTTTACACTTCTTACAGCTGAGGTTGTTTAAGTTTAATGTTGTCACTATCTACAATGTCTTTTAACATTCTCGAATAATCTTGTAAGGTTCCATCTCCGTTATTTTGAATTCTAGCGGCTATTTGAAAAGTGCTGGCAATGTCATTTTGACATTTGATAGGAAGCCTTCTATTTCAGGGCTACCAAATACAGATTATAATCAGAGCTGTCATTTTTATGTCGTTATATTTGAATCTGCTTTTTTAATTTTGTAACAATATATATAATTGATTTTCATTAGTAAATAACATGCCAACAAAACAGATACCTCGGATGAAATTTAGCAAAATTGTATTATTTTCAAAGGCATTTAGAAAAAATACGCGGCGTATGAACAATTACTATCATATTACTTATTTACTCCTTTCCTACAATTTTCCTATTGCTATTATCTTCACATACTTTTTTTTAATTAAACGATCATAAACAAATTTGTGTTTGTTGAAAATTGTTGTTGTTTTAATTCTATGTTTTAAATTGTCAAACTTAAAACGATTAATATTGCAGTTTGTTGTTCATTCCTTTTTGTACTTTCATTTGAACAAGAACTTTCTGTTCTCTCCTTTTTACATATACATATATTTAAATAAAATTGTATTGAATTTAACCGCACAGGGTTTTACTTTTACTGGAGGACATAAGACTGGGGTTTACGCATATTTCCATTGCACATTGCTACAAATAAGCTAACAAAGGTTATGGGCCCAGGACACCTAGTATCCAGTATATACAAGTCTGAACGAAGTTGTTAAAATTTTGAAGTTGGAAAAGTGTGGTTATATTTGATTGGTGTGATTTTTTGGTTTTCTGTTTTAGTCGGGGTTAGAAACCAAGAAAATGGCGGGTACTGTCGCGAATATTGAAAAATTAAATGGCGAAAATTATGCAACATGGTGCATACAAATGAAGAGCTTGCTTATAACGTTGGATCTGTATCAAACTATTTTGGGAAAACGTCCTGAAAATGAGGCGTTGAAATGGGCAACAGATGACAGCAAGGCTCTGGCAACAATAACCTTAAGTGTAAGGCCAACTGAGTTGATCCACATAAAAAATTGTACTTCGGCTAAAAGTGCCTGGGATCTTTTGAGTTCGCTATATAAGGCAGACACCGCATCCAGAAAGGTGAACTTGTTCAAAAAATTGGTGCGTTTTAAATTGAATTCAAGTGAAAGATTTTCCCCCCAAATCAATGAATTTTGTTGCACGGTGGATGATTTGAAAGAAAACGGAATCACTTTAAATGATGACCTGTTGTCTATTTTGCTGTTGTGCAGTCTTCCTGATGAATTAGAATCGTTTGTTGTTGCTATAGAAAGCAGGGATACTTTACCAAGGTACGAAAAGTTGGTTTCAAAAATATTGGAAGAAGAAATGCGACAAGGTAACAAAAATAATGCACAAAATGAAACTGTTTTTGCGGCGAATTCAAGAAATGAATATAAAAGAAATAAAAAGCTTTTCAATAACAGCAACAATAACAGAAGTGTTAATAATTTTAAACAAGTGCAGTCAAAATTTAATCATCAAGAAAAGAAAAATGTAAATGTTAATGCATATAACAATAACATTAAATGTTAACGTTGTGGTAAAAAAGGTCACATAAGGTCTCAATGTAAAGAAAGTGAAAAAAGAGATAATGATTTCGCTTGTTCTCTTAACGAAGGGAAAATTAATTTGAGAGAGTTGTGGATAGTGGACAGCGGTGCGACGTCACATATGTGCAGAACAAAAGAATATTTTAATACGTTGACAGAATCAAAACAAAAAATTATTTTAGCATCTGGTGAGAGTATATATGCAGAAGGTATTGGTGAAGTAAAAATAAAAACAACCTTTTGCACGCTGACTTTAAATAAAGTATGGTATGTACCACAACTACATTCAAATTTTTTGTCAATAAATAAAATAGTTAAGGCTGGTCATGTGATTCAATTCGCCGAGAATAAAGCTGTAATGAGAAGTAAACAAAACGAACAAATATTAACAGCTGATCTCGTAAATGATATTTTTATTGCGAATTTGGAAAAATTAGAAAGTTGTGAAATAATGAGTGCAGCTATTGATGAAAATGTGGTTCGAAAGTGGCATCAACGATTCGGTAATCTAAACATAACCGATTTAAATAAATTAACGAACAAGAATATGGTAAAAGGTTTAGATGTTAAACTGCCAAAAACTACTGAGTGTGTTACTTGTGCTGTGAATAAAATTTCTGCTTCCCCTTATAAAAGTTACGCGAATATGCAATCAACAAATATTTTGGAATTGCTGCATACGGATTTATGCGGACCAATTGTTGTGAAATCTGTTGGTGGATCGTCGTATTTTATTACATTTATTGACGATTATTCTCGTTTTATTTCAACGTATTTTTTAAAAAACAAAAGTGATGCTTTTGATGCATTTATAAATTTTGCTGGGCTCGCGGAGAAGCAGACAGGCCGCCAAATAAAAATCGTGCGCAGCGATAATGGCAAAGAATTTATTAATTCTAAATTTAAACAATACTTTGCTGAAAAAGGTATTGTTCATCAGACAACAGTAGGTTATTCGCCACAACAAAACGGTGTCTCGGAGAGGGCGAATAGAACCCTTGTTGAAATGGCGAGGTGTTTGCTAGAGTCGTCTGGATTACCGCAAAGTTTATGGGGTGAGGCCATAAATACAGCTACATACTTGAGAAATCGAGCTCCAACGAAAGTGCTCGATGATATTACTCCTTATGAAAGGTGGTGTGGTAGACAACCATCTGTAGCGCATTTAAAAACGTTTGGTTGTGATGCTGTAATACTAAATAAGGGTCCGAAGCCAAAAGGTAGTAAGTTTTTGCCTAAAGGTACAAAAATTAAATTTGTTGGTTATCAACTTTATACAAGAGGATATCGGTTGTACAATCCCACTACGAGACAAATTGTAACCGCTCGTGATGTTATCTTTTTTGAGCAATCTTTTAAAAAATTTACTTGTGATGATGATGTTGATGATGCTAATAAAACGTTTTATGCTCAACTTTTTAAATTTGATGATGATGCTGTGGCTACAGATGGTGATACAGAAAAAAATAATGATGGTGAGGCTGAAAATAAAAAACAAGAAGAAGAGGTGAGTGCTGATAGTGAACCCGAAAAAGAAGTTACACCTGTTGGTGACAAAAACCGAAAACGTGGCAGACCTAAGTTAGTAAGATCTGGTGGAAAAGGTAGACCAAGAAAAATTTACTGCACTGAAGATTGACCCGTAATGTTAAATTCAATTGTTGAAAATCCACATACCGTGGCCGAGGCATTGAAATCTGAAAATTGTGTGAAGTGGAAGGAGGCAATGCAAGTTGAATATAATTCATTAATGAAAAATAAAACATGGCAGTTGGTAGAAAAGCCTAGCGGTAAGAACATAATTGGTTGTAAATGGGTTTTTGCGTTAAAACGTAAACCTGATGGATCCGTCGAAAAATTTAAAGCGAGGTTGGTGGCTCACGGTTGTTCACAGAAACACAATGTCGATTATCAAGAAACTTTTGCACCGGTGGTACGGCATTCAACAATAAGATTGTTGCTAGCTTTATCAGCTAAACATAAATTATTGGTAAACCATATTGATATAGTAGCAGCGTATTTAAATGGTAATTTAGAAGACGATGTTTACATGATACAACCTAAAATGTTTGAAGACCAAGATTATCCCAATAAAGTCTGCAAATTAAACAAGCCCTTATACGGTTTAAAACAAGCCGGACGTGAATGGAACAAAAAGGTGAACGATGTTCTCTTGGAAATGGGGCTTATGAGGTGCAAATCCGATACTTGTGTCTACATGAAACGAAATGGTAAGGAAGTGAGTCTTATTGCCATATATGTTGATGACATGTTGTTAGCGTGTTCAAGTGATATCGAGGTGAAAAATATTATTTCAACTTTAAACAAATATGTTGAAGCCGTTGATCGTGGTCCAATTTCGTTCTATCTGGGGATGGAAATTCATCGTGATGGCTTGCGAGGCGATATTACCATACATCAAAGAAGTATACTGAAGAAATACTCGAACGTTGGGGTATGACTGAATGTAAGCCTGCGGCAACTCCATGGTCAAGTGGTACCGTTTTGAAGAAATGTGAAGATCAATGCGCGGACTTAGAAACAAAAAATTATCAAAGCTTAATTGGGGCTTTGATGTACCTGGCCGGAATTTCGAGACCTGATTTGATACATGTGGTGTCGAGATTGTCTCAATTTAATTCTCACCCACATAAAGAACATTTTCAAGCTGCAAAATACGAGCTAAGATATTTGAAGAAAAATCCTATAGGTAAAATTACATTTTCTAATAATTTCGAAAATTTTGAATGTTTCACAGACTCAGACTGGGGTTGTGACTTCATTGATCGAAAATCGTATTCCGGTCATGTGCTGTTTATGGCAGGTGGTCCTATTGCATGGGAGTCCCGTAAACAACATGTCGAGGCTTTGAGTACAATGGAAGCCGAATATATTGCTTTATGCCAAGGTACGAAAGAAGTAGTTTTTCATCGCGGTCTTTTGAATGAGATGGGTTTTGTTGACTTTATCGTGAATCCTACTCCCATTTTATGCGATAATCAAGGCGCTGCGTTTATGGTAAAGAATCCAGCTGTTCAGAAAAAGAGTAAGCACATCGACATACGTTATCACTACATTCGAGAAAAATATGAAGAAAAGTCTATCAATATACACTATGTTACATCTGATGAGAATGCGGCAGATATTCTTACAAAATGTCTGGCCAAGCAAAAACATAATTATAGTTGTAATCTTTTAAAAATTAAAATGTAATTTTTGAATTTTTTGATTTTCTTAAATGCATTTGACTTGAGAGGGAGATTGTTGAAAATTGTTGCAACTCTACTACAATTCAAATGCGTACACAACACTGTTTTAATTCTATGTTTTAAATTGTCAAACTTAAAACGATTAATATTGCAGTTTGTTGTTCATTCCTTTTTGTACTTTCATTTGAACAAGAACTTTCTGTTCTCTCCTTTTTACATATACATATATTTAAATAAAATTGTATTGAATTTAACCGCACAGGGTTTTACTTTTACTGGAGGACATAAGACTGGGGTTTACGCATATTTCCATTGCACATTGCTACAAATAAGCTAACAGTGTTTAATATATCATTAAAATTGTTTAAACTTAACCCCTATGTGCGCACCTAGGTACCCGGCTACCTTTGGCGTTTTCAACCAAAATTTTTTCATTGAAATTGATAATCTGCATATCTCAAACTTCCTGAGAACTACTAACTTTCAAAATATTTAGTATTTTTGCAGCCGTACATCTAAAATTTTTTTTGTATTTATGTGAGAGATCAATTTACTCATTCTTAACACCCTTAAATGCGCACAAAGGTACCCGGGTACATTTACGTGTTTTATATGGGAATGCGGCCATTGTAAGTACATATATTTTTTGTTAGTTATTAGTAGCTCTGCATAAATAAATAAAAGTCTATATAAACGATGTAGACGGAGAAATTTCTAATCAAATTAGAAAACATTTTTGTGCACCAAAAAAACACCTTCTATTGCGCTGCAAGGTAACCTGGCACCTATTTGGAAGTTACGTGGAAAACAAGCATTTTCGCACTATAGAAAATATATATGAAATTTGCAATATACATATATTTTCAATCCCAAAAATATTTCACAACTGCATATAAAATAAGAAATGCTTTTTATCCACGTAACTTTCTTATAGATACACGGCCATATACGGTGCTTTTTTTTTGCCGCGCGCATAAGGGTTAATAAATAGCAAATAAATAAAAATGTAAAATGAAGTTTAGTACAATTTTCATGCTGTAAATAATAGGGTTCTAAAAATTTGACTATTTTTAGAAAGTCTGCTCTCTTGACCACATTTTTGAGCAGGCGGGTAACAATTTAAAGACTGACTAATTTTATTAAATATATCTAATATAGTTTGTAAAGAAATTTGAAAAATTCGATAGGCGTTTAAGCGATTAATTTAGAATTTTGTACAATAATTGTCGTCTAATGATGGACGAATAATTTTATTAAATATATCTAATATAGTTTGTTAAGAAATTTTAAAAATTCGATAGGCGTTTAAGCGATTAATTTAGAATTTCGTAGAATAATTGTCATCTAATGATGGATATAGAGTGGATGCTTTATCGATTTAAAAGTTGAACTGCAGTTATTTTTTATGTCTATTTTTTTAAAATATTGAAAATAAAACATTTAATTTTGAAAAATTAAATTTTGAAAAATTGAGAACAAAGTCGAGGCCAAAAATAAAAATTTTAAAGTTCAAAGCCAAATATCTTTGAAAATATTAAACATATCTTAATGGAATAAACTGTTTTTTCTTTATCTACTTACAAACGTTACAGCAAGTATAATTCATTAAAATCTGATAATATTTGTAAAACTTGTGAAACCAGCAAAGCCTTTCATGCCGGATTAAGTCAACTTTGACATCCTGTATATCACCATGTGTTTCAACAGCGTGATCCACAATTCAGCATTCTTAAAGCCTAGGTTTTTCTCTATGATTTTTACAAACAGCGGTTTGCAATCGAATCGCAATTTTCAAAGATATAAATTTATTATCCTTTTTCCAATTGGAGCCAATTAGGCTATATAGCCACTTTGGATTACAAAACAAATAATTTGGAAATAATCACGTTGAAGTAAGTAATAATTTTTATATAAATACTTTGTATTATATACAGTAAAATTAACCACTGTGTCTTGAAATATCAGTAGCGAAGTTCAGTGTTTGATGCAATTGTTCTTGCGAAGTTGCAAATGCAAAATATCGTAGCTTTTTATGAAATATAACAACATGATGAACAAGGTTTTATAGAAAAGTTACGATATTTTGCATTTGCACTTTCGCAAGACTATTTGCATCAAACACTGAACTCGGCTATTATATCGATGGTCATACGTTGACAATACGTAGCTAATATCATAAAACGCAGAAAATGCTATATATAAATCGCTAAAAAAGGTTCCTATCCTCAAAATAAAAAAACCGAAACTAGATTAGAGTATCTAAATAGTTTGAAATTATTTTATTTCGTGGCTAGTAACGCTTTGAGACTAATTATAATACAACTACTTCTAACGAAAAGTGTTGTACGTGTTGTCAACGTATTACCATCGATATGTTTAATAGAAATCTGAAGACAAAATTGCATATTTTATTAAGTGAACGGCATGCATTACTACTTTGTGCACAGTAGGCGACATGTACCACTGTCCTTATAGGAAAAGTTTGTATTTTTATAGCTGTTCAGATTTTATTTACAAAACGTTATAGTCATATCATATTCTGAATATGTGGAGCATATCCATAATTAGTGACAAAATTTTTGGGCGAAGCTAATAATTCTTCACCAAACACACGAACTCACTAAGAAACTCTTTTTCTTTTAATTCTGTTACTTTATTATTCAATTTTCACTCTCGTTAGCAATAATTCTTTAAACATAATTTCAAAATAAACACAAACAAAAATGCATATTGTATGTGCAACTGCGGATAATGCATTTGTTTGCATTTATGTATCACAATGGCTACATGTGTTAATGTTTAGTTTTTAACTTGTGTGTGCGCGTTTTTATGTGTGTATGTATTATATATGTATATATGTATTAGATATTATTACGACTGGATGACGTTGCACTTTTGTCGGCATCATGCGTGTAAAATAATAGTAAAATAATAGTTTTAAAATAAATAGTTTTTAGTCTTAAAAGCCAATTTATGTTAAATTTCATAAATATTCCGGGTTACACAAATATTTTTGTAAAATTTATAACAAGGATTTTTATCCTTTGTTTTGTTGCTTGTTTCTTTTTCCTGCTTAGATTTTCTCTCCCTCTTATTCATCTTGTGCTAAAAAACAAAACTCTATATAGAATTTCTCTGCTGAATAAAAAGTATTTGAAACGAGATTAAAATGAAAATAAGCTAAAAAAATATAAAAAATGTGTAGCTTTTTGCAATATCAAAACTTAATTCTACTCTCATGGCAAACGTGCATAAAATGCATAAAACTTTTGAATAAAACAACAACAAAAATAATACCAATCGTATTCGAGTTACATACAGAGCAACAAAAAATCAATATATCGTCACAGAATATGCAAAAGCCCTATCTAACATTTTAACAGTTTTAATGGAGAAGTATAAAGTTTGCTTAAATTAAAATTAATAGCTATTTTTTTAATTTAAAAAAGGCACGTTAGTTACGCCCTCTTGATTTCTGGTTTTGTGAATCAAAAAGCACTACCCACAAAGAATTTGTTCGAGAAAGGAGGCATTGGAGCATTACAATTTTAATACTTAATATTTTCAATATTTTTTTTTTATATTATAAATAATACTAGTAAAAGATTAAGATAATCGAATTTGTCGGCTGAAATAAAACTTAAGTTATGTATTAACAAAAAGTTCACTTATAGTGAAAAAGCGTAAGGTGCAATTTACTGTATATTGTAACAATTAATATCAAGCACCCCACGAGTTTTTACTATAAGTGAATTATTTTGGTAATACATAACTTAAAACTTAACATTCAATCTTATTCGAAATTAATTAATCATAATTATTTGTTGGGATTTCTATTGCTGTAGTATGAACTCTTTAGGCTGAGGCCACATGGGCGTTTTTAAAACCGCCGCGTTTCTGCTTTTTGTATTAAATTTGAAGTTTTAAGAAATTGAGAACTTTAAAATTTATAATAAAAAGCAGAAACGCTGCGTTTTAAAAACGCCCGTGTGGTCTCAGCCTTATACTTAAAATTTGTTTTCTAATTTTTAGTTCCGTTTGTTATTAAAACGTGTTTTTTAGATTTTTTAAAATACAATATAATTATCATGTCAATAAAATCGTTTTTTATAGCCACAGGAATCTGAAACTTTGCTAAGAGATCTATTTGGACTTAATAGACCAGAATCAATAAAAATCCCGAATTTGAACTTTTTGTCAGATAGGGTAGTTTTTATTTGTTGTAACGATATATGCAAGTGAACTTTTAATATATATGTATATAAAATACTGAAAACAAAATGCTAAACGAAGGAAAAACTATACACATATCTTAAGCTAATATCGTTTTATTTTCTATTTCGTATAATAGTTTGGCACAAAAAAAGTAAACTCAAAGTGCTACCTTAATGTACACGTATTATTATGAGCAACCAGGACATTAAAAGAATATTTTCATCAAAAGCAATATTTATAAAATCGAAAGACAATAAAATTTTCACAACTTACATTATATATCCACGCAAAGAAAACACATGGTTGAGGAAACCATAATCTAAGAGCAACATACTATGATTGAATATATGGTTGAAAATAAGCCTTTTTACATATAATAACCATGTATACGGTTAAAAACAACTATATTCAGTGAACTCGCGATAATATGAACTAATTAAAACCAGGCCAGTTCTCTTTTACAAGAATGTTCATATATACGAATGTCATCTAATTCCAATTTTCAAATGTTTTTCCCATAGATATAAAAGTTTCTTATGTTACATTTTTAACGTATACACTCATGAATACTTTTTATATACAGTAGGTCAGATTTTATTCCGGGTTTTTGCACTATTAATGTAGAATTTCGTATAGATTCCGCTTTATATTTACTAAGTATATTTAAAACGGAAAAGATTTCTTTTAAATTATCCCAATAGTATATTGCAGCCATAATCCAAATACCTCATCTGGTAACACATGGTGCTGGAGGCTTATTTAAGTTCGGAAACATATTTTGTAAAAAATTTTTCGAGAAGAGGGTTAAAATGTATTGTCAAATTATGAAAAAAGACATTTTATGACAAGGATTATGGAAAATAGCTTTTTACGATATAATTTAAAAAAATGGCAAATACCATGGCATGTGGTATATGCCATAAAAAACTTGCCCTGGTAATAAGATAAAAAAGTTCCAATCATTACTTTGTAACTAGAGTATTCATTTAATGGGGCTTTTACTTTAATCGATTAATTGCTCGATTAATTCGAACTCGAGGTTTTGGCTAAACTGGCTTATAATCGGTAAATTTCGGTATTAATCGGTTAATCGATTAATAAAGTTTTTCATTAATCAAGCAATTTCAGCAAACAAAAATTTTATTATTTTGAGTATATTAGTAACAAAAAAGAAGAACATAACAAACGTTACAATTCTTGAACTAAATCAAGCAAACAAATTATAAATGTGTATTTATTAAAAAATTAAGACATCTTCTAAACAATCTTTCAGAAAATAATTTGGTTTAAATTTTAAGAATTTAAACGGTTCTTTTCTTTAGTTTTGATAAAACTTGATTTCGAAAAGTCCTTTCACTTATCGCAGATATTAAAAAAATCAAAAGCAGCCAATAATACAGAATATCTAGTTTCTCAGTACTTTTCCTGAATTTCTCTAAACATATAAATTCTCTAAACATATAAATCATGATGTCCTGTTTTAATTTTTTAAATTGCTTAAAACCTCTAATTGTTGCGGTTAAATCTGTTAAAGATTTCTTGTATTACTATCTAATATTTCTTCTGTTGTCAAGTGATCATCAGACTCATACTGGCAGAGCTCAGCACCGAACATTTAGCAAAAAAATTTTTTCTTTCCGAATTCCTTAGAGTGGAGTTATAAACTAATTGAGTTCGTCTCTTATTAAATCTAATCCTTAAATTTTTAATTAAATCGTAGTATTAATGGCTTTTATTAAACTATTAAACAATAAGTTAATACTCAAAAACTCGTTTAACCGTAAATCGAAAATAGCCAATTTTAAATTAACCGACCAGTTAATCGGATAGTAATTAACTGGTTAACCGAACTCTCAATTTAAAAAAACTAACAAAAAACATTCAACCAAGGGATAGAACAAAAACTTGTTTGGAAGCAGAGAGCCATGTCTCTTTTATAACCATAGCTTGATTGCAAACAAACTGCTTTAAAATAGTAAGGTCAACTGCCATAATTTTTGCTATACTGTTGTTGAAATTTTAAGTATACTATGATTGTATATATTGTTAAATTCAACCATGTTGCAATTAATATGAATGCTAACAATATAATGATTAAATGTAAGCGTGATTTTTTTGTCGTAAGCTAATTAAGGTTCACAATTATTTAAAACACTAATAACACGCTGTTACAAAATAGCTAGTTTTTCTTACTCATGAAGAATGACCTAGTGAGGCTTTTAGGTCTAGTTGAGTAGATCATTTTGCCATTTTAAGAAATTGAAATTGAATTTTTATTTTCTTAACAACTGTATCTTATACCCATTACAATAACCCCTAAATTATTCAAATCGGTTGGGATTTGGAAAAGTTAAAATTTTTTTTACCTAAAATTTCAATGTCAAGTAGTACATAAAACACGTTGTCAAAACTGAATCTTATTGAGTATACTTGATTGCTTGCGTGCGGTAGGCAGCCCACGTATACCAATATAAAACACATTCCCAGTGCATTGTGGAGCTGCTCACAAAATAAATAGTAAAAAATATATAACTGCTAAGCTACTGGCAAGTAAACTTATTTGGAAGTTGGCATATCAATAGATGGGGGCTATATCTGCACACTATGGTTTCCACAAATGTGCAGGATATAAACCAAAAACTCTACAGTGCGATATATATAAACTAAAAACTCTAGAGTAGGCTAAATATAAACGCATCGCATGTGAAAAAGCATAGAGGGCTTATAACTTTTGCCAATTTTAAGCAACTTAAAACTTTTTATACATATTTGCTCAGCTCCAAAACCTTCTATAATTTAAGAAATATTAAAGTGCAAAAAATTATTGTGCACAATTAGCCATAATTTCTTCGCGTTTTTTGAATATGATTGTTTTGGCATATTATCCTTTTTTCCAAAGCTAAAGCGTATAAAAACGTTTAAAATCGGTTGAGATTTGCGAAAGTTACAAAACTATTAATAGCCTTTTTACACTCACCCACATTTTAGAGGAATGCGTGGAAAATGTTGAAAATGAAAAAACATGTTTACATTTGCAACATCTTTCATCTTCCATCTGTCATTATATATATTTTCACGTGTTTAATGAAAAATCATATTATGCTTAATATATTAATACTTTAAGTTTATTAAGAAAAACCACAAATTAATTGTTTGCGATTTAACATAACAAAAACAATAATTAATTGAATGTTTTTAGTGAATAAAATCTCGTGTTAAATAAATATTCATTTCATGTAACACTAATTTTGAACTATGTGTCTATAAATTTACATACATACAAATGAAAATCGCTCACACCAGGGACGGGGGATTATATTTTCATTTCAGTATCAACAAATTTTTTAGACTACTTTTTCTACCCGAAGAATAACAAAATTTTTTAGAATTTTTGTTGAAAAGAGCAAATATTCCATACATTTCATTCGGCTCAAATTATGTATGTGGTCATACATAATTTAGACCAAACGTATTTTAGTGCATATTGATGTAATGAACACAGGTTTCATATTACGATAGCTATGATCAATTTAAAAAGTTTTAAACACCGAAACAAAGCGCTAGATCAAAATGACATATATGTTAGTATTACTAGGAATTATGAACTCATGTACATTAGAGTGGAGCGTTGGTGTATGAAGGAAAAAAAAGTTATCCAATAAAATTCGAATATCTCCGGAATGTTGTATCTAACTAAATTATATACGAAAAATATTTTATTAAATTAATTTTGTATGAAAAATAACTAAAAAATAATATAGCTGTTTTCGCTTAAGGGCTAATAACTTTCTTATTTTTTATCACAATTTAGAGATTGCATCCATCATGTGATCGTCACAAAATTATCTTTGAAATATATATATATATATATATATATATATATATATATATATATATATATATATATATATATATATATATATATATATATATATATATATATATATATATATATATATATATATATATATATATATATATATATATATATATATATATATATATATATATATATATATATATATATATATATATATATATATATATATATATATATATATATATATATATATATATATATATATATATATATATATATATATATATATATATATATATATATATATATATATATATATATATATATATATATATATATATATATATATATATATATATATATATATATATATATATATATATATATATATATATATATATATATATATATATATATATATATATATATATATATATATATATATATATATATATATATATATATATATATATATATATATATATATATATATATATATATATATATATATATATATATATATATATATATATATATATATATATATATATATATATATATATATATATATATATATTATATATATATATATATATATATATATATATATATATATATATATATATATATATATATATATATATATATATATTAATATCTATATACATACATATATTTTTGTATATGTAACTCAAATAAAAAATTATGCAGAAATAGTCCATCATTTGAAATTAGTATCTACCTTGAACATCGTCTAACAGACAAGAGGTATTATTTTTTCTATTTCTTCAGAAAAAAATACATTCCTAATGTTTTTACTAAATTATATCTTAGACCGAGTGCCTAATTTAATAAATAAATTTTCTTGTTTAAAACTTTAATTAAAAACAAATATTGGCAACAAAATACCATTAATAGTATGATTTTATTTGTACAGCTATAATGCTGGAATGTCACGCATCAACAACTTCTCCACTCTTGTATAATTTTCACAACATACAAATTGATAGTTTAAATGAAGATTCAAACATATCTGACAAGAATAATATGGTCCAAGGACAAAATATGTAAAGAAAAGTTATTTTATTTCAATCCAAGAAATAATATGTAAGAACAAATTTGACTAAATATGGACGCCTTATAATATGTTAACGCCTTTAAAAAGTCGAAACTAATGATAGTATATTAAAATTCGTGGCTTTAACGTGATTATTCGAATAAAATTTGTTATTCCTTCGAATACTCGAATAAAAGTTTAAAATTATTCGACTGTTCGACCAAGAAAAAAATTATGAAATTTTATTCAACGATTATAAAACGCAACGAAATAAAAGTATTTTAGAGTTATTTAAATAAAAATATCTGATGAAAATGCATAAGTATCACATATTTTTGTTAAGCAACAAAATCAATGTTCCGTTCTGTTATAAAATCTTAAAAATTTACAATACTTACATATAAACGAGCAGTTTGTTTAACTCGTACAGCAATTTCAAATACATATGTTCATAATCACACTCGCTACGAACGAAACTTTTTAAATTACGCACATTTATTTAATAAAAATATATCCTTACACAGTAAATTGACATAAATAAAGAAAACTTTACACTTTTTGCTCGATTCGCTTACTAAATTTAAATACTAATGAAATAAAAAAAATTTAACAACCCGTATTACTTCAAAACGACTAGCAAATATATTTTTTACTGAAAATATTTTAATTTAAAAGTCAAAGCATACTTCTGTAAATACAAAATTTGAAAATTTTCACTTAAGTGAAAAATAGTTTTGGTTCAAATTAAAAACTTAAGTACATCAAGTACTAAAGTTTAGTAAATAATTTTTAAAAAATAGTAAATTTTGAAATATATTTTTTCATTTAACTAGACAATATTTCTGAAATAATATATCCTATATTTTAGTTCAAAAATATTTAAAACTAGTAAATATTTTTCTAAAATTAAATTTATTTTTACAAATCCCAATTTAGAATGCAATTAATTTTTTTAAATTTATTTGAACTATTTTTAAGGAAATTTCGCTTTAATTTACTATATTATTTCCTATAAATAAGGCAAATTTTACTAAACAATCAGAAGTAAATAATTTCCTAAACCTTTTTCGAACTAAAATAAAATTTACTAGTTTTTATGATACAATATCCTTAAACTTATAAACCGTTTTCTTATTTTTAGTAAATATTTCCTTGAAGTCAGTAAATACATCCTTAAATTTGAGACATTTTTTCCGTATCTTTTTGAACTATTTTTAAAGATATGAACTATTGCTTTTTTACACATATCAAGTAATTTTTATTAGTTGCTAATAAAAATTTACTTAAACTTAGAAACCTTTTTGAAGTAATATTATTACCTAATATTAGTATATGTCGTTTTTAAGTGAAGAAAATGTACTTAATTTAAGTAAAAATAGTTAAAGAAAATTAAGGGTATTTTTTTAGTTTATTGGAATATTTAATATGAGAAATTTAAGTAACTCAAAAGAAGACTGGCAATCTTTTGAGTTACTTAAATTTCTCATATTAAGTTAATTTGAACTTGGTTCAAATAAATTCCATGAACTAAAATTAAGTTCATACGTAATTTAAATTTAGTTAATTGTTTTTTTTTCATTGATATCTAGGAAACACATATTCTTATTTAAAATATATAGTTCTTAAATTTTAGTAGTCCATATATTATGTATAACTGTTTCAAATAAAGTAAATAGTACAGAAACCAAGTAAATTTTCTTTATTTTAAAGAAAATTTGTCCATAAAATCAAGAACTCGACATACTTTTTTTAAGTTAATAAAAAAAAATATATATAATGAAGCTTTTTACTAAATTTCATATTTTCAATACAAAATAAAAATTCCTTAATTTAAAGATAAAATAGCTTTACTATTACGAGGTTTTTAGTGTATGTATGTAAATTTATAATAAGTTGAGATAATTATATACTAAATTTAAGTAAGGATAATTAAGAAAACTTGTGTAATTTTTTCAAGTTTATAAGAATTTTCTTTATACTTCCGAGAAGTACAATTTCTTTGATTTAAGTTAAAATTCTTATTTTGAAGTTAATTTTAACTCAACACAAGAAAATGTCATGAACTAAAATTAAGTTCATGTCTAACTTAAATCTAGTTCAAACTTTTTTTTGAGTGAATACTTAAGCGAAGATCCCGCTATAGTAGCAACGTACCGATTTTCGCCAGCGCAATAAAGTCATATCTAATAAAGCCAAATGGACTTATTTCTCAAATAATTGCGCAATAATTTAAAATGTCTTTATTATCAGTGCAGAGCAATTACGGCCTTATTTCTTTGTAAGGCTGAGGTCACATGAGCATTTTAAAAACGCACGTTTCTGAATTTTTGAGTTTAATTTATGGTCTTTGGGCATTACATGCTATTATATAGTATTATATCTGTTGTAGATAAGAATGAGAGAGGCGTATGTAGTCCTCAAACCCAGCTTATAAGGTTTATAACTCTCAAAGTGCGTTTTGAAAACGCAAGTGTTGCCTCAGTCTTAGCTCATATAAAATATCATATGGGGTACCGATTTTCGTCGGCGCCCGCGCCGATAGTAGGATCTTAGCTTTAGCAATTTTTTACCTTATTTGAGCGGGCTATACTGAATTTGAGGCATTCAGTAATGTTCAATTATATTAAAAAATTGGAAAATATGGTATAAACTAATGAATTTAGATACAGCAGTGCTATTATTTGGGGAATAGTTAAGTGAGTCAGTGGAATAATATGGTATTTTTTAGATGGCATGCCATAGCGTTCATGGAAATAATGTACTTGGACATTTTTTTCACATAAAAAAGGTAAGATGTATATGGGCACTATTACCATTTCGAAAATAATATAATATCCGGTGTACTGGTTTCGCAGACTAAAATGTTTTTTCCTAGCCCGACTTCGGCCGGTCTTAAGGATTTTCTTGTTTGAGTATGTCGAATAGTTTTACCATAGAAGGGAATCACAATGGATCCAACTGGGTCTCCGAGTGGATGTGCGGCATAGCACTACCCTTCCTAACCTAACCTAACCTATGCCGAATAGTGGCTTCGCTGAGTAAAGATTTTTTGCTATGCAATGTGAAAATAACGTCCATGGTCATTATTTTCATGGTAGTTATTGCATGCCAACAATTTTTAATGTCAAATATTATAACAAAGTACGATCGTATCAACTTTTCCATCACTAGCTCATACACATGTTTTTAATTTTGTTCCAATCTAATGTGATTTTGCTAGTGATGACACTAAAATTATCGAAAGATGTAATATCAAACAAAATGAGATAGGAACATCTTTGAAAGATGAAGAAAGATGTACATATTGTGACATATTACGATTGTGACTTGAACTCGCAAGAGAGGTGTTCTGTAAATCGCAATCGGCAGAATTTTGCCTAGTTCAAATCCAAGAGTATATTGAAGTGAACTGATGAATTACGACTTTAACTCAACTTTAAAAAAACAATAAAATGATGAATAAATTAAATTTAATGTGTTTTCTTTTTATTTGCATCAAAACCGGTAACATATTTTTACAATTTGTATTAAAAATATTAAAATTAAACAATTTTGCTTGATCTTGCTTGTTCACTGTTTTATTTTGCAAAGGCGATTTCAATAATACGGCAAATCGCAAGCAAAACGCATGAGTTTCAGAACATGAAAAATTAAGTTTGGCGATTTGCAACTCACATGCGATTTGACAATCGTGCGAGTGTCAGAACAACCTGTATATTATGCAAGTATATCATCTATTAATATGCCAAATTTCAAATAAATATAAACAGTAGTTTGGCAGTTACACACTGTTTACCATGTATTTTGTAAGCAACTCCAAAATGCACTAGGAATGTGTTGCATATGTAATTTTTACGGATGTGCGTTTGATCAAAATTTAATTATTTTACGTAATTTTTATTTTTAACTGAATAGGTATAAGTCTGAAATTTTATTATTTCGGCTTTTTAGTTCAATATTTGAATTAATGTAAATTCAAATTATTTTTATTAATAGTGGAGTGTTGGAATATTCAAATCAGATAGGGAAATTTCGGCAAACTAAGTTGAGTCGCAATAAAAATTAATGCAAGAGTTTACATGAAAAAAGTCTTCTATTCTATTTGCTGACAAAAATTAGTTAAATAGCTGATGTTTCCTTGTAAAAAGTATCCACCTTCATATGTGGTAAAAGCGAAAAGAACGCTGATTACATCCGTTTGCTAATCTGATTTGAATATCTGATTTTTATATTATAATTTATATTATTACATATATATATTTCATAGATATTTTTATTCTATTCTATAATTTGTATTACACATATCTGATGAATCATGCTAATCCTGTACTATAAAATAAATAATTTTAAATTTGATTATTCAAAATGAGAATTATTTGAATAATCATGATTTTGAATAATTTATTTTTTCAACAATTGAATATTTTGTGTTTTTAATTTTTGTCTTGTATTATTTTTATTTTATGCTTAATTTTGTTTAGTTTTTTGTTTTTCTTTCATTTTATAGTTGTTTTATTATTTTGAATAAAATTAATCAAATATGAATAATCAAAATTAAAATTATTTGATTAATCAGCGTTTTGTTTAATCTGAATTCTTGATTAATCAATTAACTGATTAATTAGAATTTTGATTAATCAAAAAATTTTATTAATCGATTAATTGCACATTCCTATTAATTTTACATTGAAATTTTGATTACAATAATTGTAACTTTGGCAATTTTCGACCGAATTAAATAATTTATGACTTATTGTAATCGCTATAAGATACACTTTTTAAGAAAATAATAGCTGAGGAACTTTTTAAGCGCAGTGATGCAAAAAATACGCCAAATTAAAGAACGGGGAAAAAATGTATATTTCTTTTGATGATATATCCATGAAATATAAGTCAAAATAAAATCTTTTAAATATGGAAAGTTTTAGTCCTCTTCTATTCGACACCGTTTAAAAATCGGTACAGAAACAACAGAGGGAAAATTAGTTTTGTCCGTGATTTCCGAAAAAACTTTTTTTATCGATAACTACCAATTTTGAAGTTGTATTGCAAATTTTTCAAATGAAAAATTATCTACTCAACTAAACCTACAAGCGTTACTAACGTCAGCATGATACTGTTGACGCAATCATTACACAACCATATCTTTTGTTTGCTTGTGCATAAGCTGTTATGTATATCGCTATATACGAGGGTGGATTGATATTGAAGCTACCTAGCGCTAGATGGCAGCACAAACACAAAACTTTTTTTTTCAGAAATTGAGATCTGTCGAACGTCAGCTGTTAAAATTTCACCCAAATTCATCGATTAGTTTATTTTTTGTAGTCGTTTGAAGTAAGCAACTTTTCGAAAAAAGTGAATTTCGTGCAGTGATTAAACACTATTATTTGAAAGGGAAAACTGCGAAAGAGACAAAAGAAAAGCTCGATAAACATTACGGTGAGTTATGTGGTTACTGAAGAAAATATCAAGAAAATCCTCGATATAGTTATGAATGATCGCCGATTCAAGTTACGTGAGACTGTTGAAATGCTAAACATATCATATGAACGTGTGTTCAACATTTTGCATGAACATTTGCATATGAAAAAGCTATCGGCACGAACATTTGCATACGAAAAAGCTATCGGCAAGATGGGTCCGCATTTGCTCAATGCCGAACAAAAACGAGTTCGACCTACCACTTCACAGCGGTGTTTGGACATGATAAAGCCTAATCCTGTTGATTTTTGGCGTCGATTAATAACTGTTGATGAAACGTGGGTCCACCACTACACACCTGAAACCAAAAATCAATCGAAACAATGGGTGAAATCTGGTGGAAGTGCTTCGAAGAAGGCGAAGACAGTGAAATCGGCTGGCAAGGTTATGGCCACTGTATTTTGGGATGCCCATGGAATATAGCTCATCGATTATCTTGAAAAAGGATCCACAATCACAGGAAAATATTATCGTGCATAATTGGATCAATTGATTGATGCAATCAAGAAAAAACGAGCACATTTAAAGAAGAAAAAAGTGCTCTTTCTTCAAGACAACGCACCGGTTCACACAGCATTATATACGATGCTAAAATTACGTAAAATACACTTCGAATTGGTTGATCATCCACCTTATAGTCCAGATTTAGCTCCTAGTGACTTTTTCCTGTTTCCAAACTTGAAAAAATGGCTCGTAGGAAACTAACGCGTATTTTGAAGGGTTCCCAAAATCGTATTATTCAGATGGTATAAAAAAGTTGGAATATCGTCTTACTAAGTGTATTGAACTATAAGGAGACTATGTTGAAAAATAAATGGTTTTTGAAAATATTATGTTTTTTTCCTACTTAGGTAGCTTCAATATCAATCCGCCCTCATACATATATCTATAGTAGAGCAACCCACAAACAAATGTTTTTTGTTACCCCTCTCATGTTAAACATCGGTCTTTTTAGTGAGGTTTCCGAAAACATTTTCGGAGTCTAGCGATAACCGCCCGGGAGCTGGACCATGTCTAAAAAGGTCTATTTATATAGTTTTTGTTTGCATATTTTCGTATTTTCTCGCAAGACAACATATAAAAAAATACTACATCGCAGCAGGTGCTACTAATATTAAAATAAATCTTACTTTTTTTAGTATCATGTTATGAAGCATTGTTTATTTATTTATGTTTTTAGTTCTCGCAAAAGTTCACGAATTTCTACGTGGTCCATCTGTTAAACATGGTACTAGAAACTTAGCCAATATGGGTTTAAAGTTTGTTTTCTGACAAATATATTATGATTGTGTGCAAATACTTGGAAAATACTTTTTTATCGCAGACTTTTTCGCAGATTTAGTTTTCATGAATATAAAAAAATTTATTTTTATATTTACATGTAAGGTCTTCTAACAGTAGGCGAGGTAATATTTATAAAAATATAATAATATGAATAAAAATGAGAAAGAATACTCGCTGGAAGCTTCAGTTCCAATTATGTTCACTCAATAGTAATGTACTTATCAAAAGACAAATTTTTACACCCATATTTTCCAAATGTATAACATGTTGTTTGAGAGATTGACCACATAGAGACTTGCAAATACGAGTAAATATAAACAATGCCTTTAATGAAAAACCAATTTAAAAAATCAGAGTTTATTTTAATAGAACTGCACCTGCTTTAAAACTGTTTAAAAAGTTGTGCCTTGTATATAATAATCTGCGAAAAAATTCCCGATAAAAGAATATATCTTTCCCGTGTTCATTATTACATTAAAAAATTTTTACATAAAAAAAAATTCAAAGCGGTATAATTGTATTTAATAAAGTTAAATTAAACGTTGGTCCATCTGAAACTATAAGCGCCAATACCTTGAATTTTCTCGAATCTTTAGAAAAGAACTTTATAACTAACATATATCTTTTTAAGATTAAAAGAAAAACAGTTTTTGAGATATAGCTCTTTGAGCTCAAAACCTCCACAAATGACCTTTGAACTACTCTCGGAAAAACTTGAGATGTACACCATTTCAAAAGCTTTCTTTTAACCTGCAAAATAACATCATATTAATTTTGTTCACTTTTGTAGTTTAGTTGGTTTTTTATGGCCTCTTAAGAAAAGTTTTAGAAATTTTTCCAATTTTCATGACGGTATATTTCAGGGTCCGAGGTCGGATAATTTAAAATTTTTTCCATACCTTCAATGGATAGAATTTGTGGTGAATATCATCGAAATCGGAGTTGGTGTTTCCGAAAATGGAATTTTTTGTCGATTAGACATGGTTTTAGTCACCTGCAATAAAAACGCGATTTTTATGGAATAACACATTGCTATGGTATGAATTTTAAAGTTTAATGTACCATTGCATAGAGCTTGAAAAGATCTTTCAAACGATGTAGTTTTGGGAAACCTCATTAAAAAGACCGATTTTTGATTTGAGAGAGGTAACAAAAATGCGTTTTTTTATCTTACAAGGCGAGTCGCCCTAATGTATATATATTACACGAACTTAATGTATAGGATAGAAATTTTGGATTGGAGTCAAAAAAATTAGCAGAAGCGGAGCATACTGAGATAGCATTAGTCTCAGTTTTCGCTTCCAATACTTATATCCAATTCAATGTATATATTTTTCCACAAATAAAAAAAATAAACCGTTCAAATCCTTTAAGTTCTGGCCAAGATAATAGACAAAAATATGTGTATCAGAAAACTAACTATCAGGTTTCACACTTAACATGATACAATGGTAGCTATGGAAATTAATTTCATACAAAATATTTGTTCAAATATTCCCGATATTTGTTATAAATATAACAATAAGACTCCTGATGTTTTGCAATATCTGTATAGTTTTTATATTTTTTATATGCCTTATTACGAATAAAAAAATATTGGATAAATGCCGTTGTCTTTTGCAAAAATAGTTTTTATAAGATATGGCCTCACTTCCTTTTAAAATGTTTTCCGTGGCACACAATATAATTATTTATACATTGAAAATGAAATTTTCACTTTGATCCAATTTACAAACAAATGTATGTTCGACAAGCGCGTATAAAAAACGTAAGTAATGATAACAATGCATTTGGTGTGTTAGATCTAACAATATTTAAATTTCTAAAAGATATCCCAGTAAAAAACGGAGCTTACACATAAGCAGGTTTTCTAGGTAAGAGAAGCATATGGAGAGTTCCGTATTGGAAGCACTGAATAAAATATGTTATTGTTACCAATTTTAATGTGTTTGGAATAAAATATGTTTTCCTCATAGAAAAAAAAAATACTTATATCCAAGGAATTTTTTCAGAAATGCTATGAATCGAACATGATAATTTTTTCCCAAACTATTTTCATTCCAGCTAGTAATCTTACATAAACTAATTCATAATTATTTTTAAAAATATTTTTTAAAATTCAGTATTGAACTTGTATAGACTGTTGTACTAGGTAAAACCATTTCCTTTCTGCCAAACAGACTATTGTAAATGAACTGCATTTTTTATTAATATGATTATTTCGAACATATTTGCTTTGTAAATCCAAATTGATTATTAGGCTAAGGTTCGTAACGCTATATATTCAGAAAGAATTGGGCATGATTAATATTCCAAGGAACAAGGGAAAAATTACCATCAACTTAATTTTTCAACGTACACAGCAGAACAGAGTAGTGCCATTTTCGGAAGCCGCTACTCTTCCATCGTCAGTGCTCACGTGTATTTGCTTATCACCACTTGTCAGGTGGCTCTGTTGAATGTGATTTTAATTCTTATATATACAACTTTTTCGTGAAAATTGAATACGAGAATTAAATCACTCTCAAGCTGATATTAAAGTGCACTTTCCCAGCATTACCATCGGTTTATTTTTCTTCATTCCCATTTTTCTGATTTTTGTTCTACTCAAGACAAAATTTTTTTGTTTGATTTTATACTTAAGTAGATATGAACATATAAACATGTGAAAAGCTCAAGCCAGTAGCTAACTGTTTATTAATATGATTATTTCTAACGTATTTGCTTTGTGAATCCAAATTGATTATTAGGCTAAGGTTCGTAACGTTATATTCAGAAAGAATTGGGCATGATTAATATTCCAAGGAACAAGGGAAATATTAACATCAACTTAATTTTTCAACGTACACAGCAGAACAGAGTAGCGCCACTTTCGGAAGTCGCTACACTTCCATCGTCAGTGCTCACGTGTATTTGCTATCACCACTTGTCAGGTGGCTCTGTTGAATGTGATTTTAATTCTCATATATACAAGATTTTCTTAAAATCTTGTACAAAATAATATATTTCATTTAGTTGAACTTGTGAAACAAAACTTAAATATATATATATATATATATATATATATATATATATATATATATATATATATATATATATATATATATATATATATATATATATATATATATATATATATATATATATATATATATATATATATATATATATATATATATATATATATATATATATATATATATATATATATATATATATATATATATATATATATATATATATATATATATATATATATATATATATATATATATATATATATATATATATATATATATATATATATATACATATATATATATATATATATATATATATATATATATATATATATATATATATATATATATATATATATATATATATATATATATATATATATATATATATATATATATATATATATATATATATATATATATATATATATATATATATATATATATATATATATATATATATATATATATATATATATATATATATATATATATATATGTATATATATATATATATATATATATATATATATATATATATATATATATATATATATATATATATATATATATATATATATATATGTATATATATATATATATATATATATATATATATATATATATATATATATATATATATATATATATATATATATATATATATATATATATATATATATATATATATATATATATATATATATATATATATATATATATATATATATATATATATATATATATATACTTTTCGAAAAAAGTGAATTTCGTGCAGTGATTAAACACTATTATTTGAAAGGGAAAACTGCGAAAGAGACAAAAGAAAAGCTCGATAAACATTACGGTGAGTTATGTGGTTACTGAAGAAAATATCAAGAAAATCCTCGATATAGTTATGAATGATCGCCGATTCAAGTTACGTGAGACTGTTGAAATGTTAAACATATCATATGAACGTGTGTTCAACATTTTGCATGAACATTTGCATATGAAAAAGCTATCGGCACGAACATTTGCATACGAAAAAGCTATCGGCAAGATGGGTCCGCATTTGCTCAATGCCGAACAAAAACGAGTTCGACCTACCACTTCACAGCGGTGTTTGGACATGATAAAGCCTAATCCTGTTGATTTTTGGCGTCGATTAATAACTGTTGATGAAACGTGGGTCCACCACTACACACCTGAAACCAAAAATCAATCGAAACAATGGGTGAAATCTGGTGGAAGTGCTTCGAAGAAGGCGAAGACAGTGAAATCGGCTGGCAAGGTTATGGCCACTGTATTTTGGGATGCCCATGGAATATAGCTCATCGATTATCTTGAAAAAGGATCCACAATCACAGGAAAATATTATCGTGCATAATTGGATCAATTGATTGATGCAATCAAGAAAAAACGAGCACATTTAAAGAAGAAAAAAGTGCTCTTTCTTCAAGACAACGCACCGGTTCACACAGCATTATATACGATGCTAAAATTACGTAAAATACACTTCGAATTGGTTGATCATCCACCTTATAGTCCAGATTTAGCTCCTAGTGACTTTTTCCTGTTTCCAAACTTGAAAAAATGGCTCGTAGGAAACTAACGCGTATTTTGAAGGGTTCCCAAAATCGTATTATTCAGATGGTATAAAAAAGTTGGAATATCGTCTTACTAAGTGTATTGAACTATAAGGAGACTATGTTGAAAAATAAATGGTTTTTGAAAATATTATGTTTTTTTCCTACTTAGGTAGCTTCAATATCAATCCGCCCTCATACATATATATATAGTAGAGCAACCCACAAACAAATGTTTTTTGTTACCCCTCTCATGTTAAACATCGGTCTTTTTAGTGAGGTTTCCGAAAACATTTTCGGAGTCTAGCGATAACCGCCCGGGAGCTGGACCATGTCTAAAAAGGTCTATTTATATAGTTTTTGTTTGCATATTTTCGTATTTTCTCGCAAGACAACATATAAAAAAATACTACATCGCAGCAGGTGCTACTAATATTAAAATAAATCTTACTTTTTTTAGTATCATGTTATGAAGCATTGTTTATTTATTTATGTTTTTAGTTCTCGCAAAAGTTCACGAATTTCTACGTGGTCCATCTGTTAAACATGGTACTAGAAACTTAGCCAATATGGGTTTAAAGTTTGTTTTCTGACAAATATATTATGATTGTGTGCAAATACTTGGAAAATACTTTTTTATCGCAGACTTTTTCGCAGATTTAGTTTTCATGAATATAAAAAAATTTATTTTTATATTTACATGTAAGGTCTTCTAACAGTAGGCGAGGTAATATTTATAAAAATATAATAATATGAATAAAAATGAGAAAGAATACTCGCTGGAAGCTTCAGTTCCAATTATGTTCACTCAATAGTAATGTACTTATCAAAAGACAAATTTTTACACCCATATTTTCCAAATGTATAACATGTTGTTTGAGAGATTGACCACATAGAGACTTGCAAATACGAGTAAATATAAACAATGCCTTTAATGAAAAACCAATTTAAAAAATCAGAGTTTATTTTAATAGAACTGCACCTGCTTTAAAACTGTTTAAAAAGTTGTGCCTTGTATATAATAATCTGCGAAAAAATTCCCGATAAAAGAATATATCTTTCCCGTGTTCATTATTACATTAAAAAATTTTTACATAAAAAAAAATTCAAAGCGGTATAATTGTATTTAATAAAGTTAAATTAAACGTTGGTCCATCTAAAACTATAAGCGCCAATACCTTGAATTTTCTCGAATCTTTAGAAAAGAACTTTATAACTAACATATATCTTTTTAAGATTAAAAGAAAAACAGTTTTTGAGATATAGCTCTTTGAGCTCAAAACCTCCACAAATGACCTTTGAACTACTCTCGGAAAAACTTGAGATGTACACCATTTCAAAAGCTTTCTTTTAACCTGCAAAATAACATCATATTAATTTTGTTCACTTTTGTAGTTTAGTTGGTTTTTTATGGCCTCTTAAGAAAAGTTTTAGAAATTTTTCCAATTTTCATGACGGTATATTTCAGGGTCCGAGGTCGGATAATTTAAAATTTTTTCCATACCTTCAATGGATAGAATTTGTGGTGAATATCATCGAAATCGGAGTTGGTGTTTCCGAAAATGGAATTTTTTGTCGATTAGACATGGTTTTAGTCACCTGCAATAAAAACGCGATTTTTATGGAATAACACATTGCTATGGTATGAATTTTAAAGTTTAATGTACCATTGCATAGAGC